>CM060313.1:90012630-90132630 GCA_030674185.1 Monoplex corrugatus | reverse complement strand
TTAGGCGTGCTATGGGCTCATTGGGAAGACTGGGATCACACCGTCGAGTCTCATCCACTTCATGGATGCGTCATTGAGGGTGTTGCTCAAATCTTCTGACCAGCACCGCAGGTGTCTGTATCTCTCGGGCCTGGTTGACGCCAGGATATATTATGATAGTAAGCGTAGAATACAGCCCTGTCACGCAGTCTCAATCCTAGATGGAACTCTATAGCATCATGATCATCATCCTCATCGATATCATCATCATGGCATTGCAAAAACAATGTCAGCTTCTGTGGCCATTAAGGTGGCGAAGAAAGTGGGAAGAAAAAATGTGAGCACAAAGGTAACCTCCCAGAGTGTGATGATCCTAAAAAATCTAATGGTAGAGAAGAGGACTAGAAATCGGCTTGTGTGCGGGGGGGGGGGGGGAGGAGGAGGAGGGTATGTGATGGGGTTGGATGGTAGGAATGTACACATATGTGTGTGTATACGTGCTCATATGTGTATGTATATGTGTGTCAGTGTGTGCGTGTTTAAGAGCGAGAGAGCGAGAATTTGTGAGTGTTTGTAGTCTACAGTGTCAGTAATCATTCCTCTAGATACAAACATACACACACTTTACTTTTTCTGCTTCATATATTTTGAATAGGTGTTTGACTTCAGAGGCTGTTTAATTACAAAGCTGTTTAATGTATAGATTTAAAATATTAGTTTGCTGTAATATCTTCTTCATATACTGTGTTTGTTTGTTGACAGGAACGTAAAAAGAAGGAAGAAGAACTGAAAAAATTAAGACGGAAATTTGGGGTATGCAGCTTTTGTTCTTGTTCTTGATGGTGGTGCTATTTCTTCTTCTTCTTCTTCTTCTTCTTCTTCTTCTTCTTTTTCTTCTTCTCCTCCTCTTCCTCCTCCTCCTTCTCCTCCTCCTTCTCCTCCCTTTCCTCTCCTCCTCCTTCGTCTTGTTCTTCATCTTTTGCCTCCTCATTCTTCTTGCTTTTTTTAAAATTCTTTTTTCAATCATTCTAGTTTCAATTCAAGCAAAATACCTGTTCCTTTTTGCTGATTGGTCAGAATATGTCATTATGAGAAGAAATAGATACCTTTCTTAATTTCCCTTTTTAGAGAAGAAAGAATGATACAGATCAGCACAAGGCAAGCATTCATGTCTATATGTATGTGCACGCGTTTTTATGTGCGTGTGTATGTATGTGTGTGCGTGCATGTGTGTGTATGTGTGTGTGTGTGTGTTGTGATGTGTGTGTGTGAAAGAGAGAGAGAGAGAGAGAGTACGTTACATTAAGTGCATTTTTGGCCTAGGGAGATGAGATATGCGGAAGCAATTTTAGGTAATTTAGGCCTGTTTTTAGATATGTTTTAGTGTCCTTAGTTATGTTTAAATTTGTATTCAGGTATGTTTTTAAATCCCCTGTGCGATAAATTAGACGGAGTGGTCAACGCCAGGGGCATCTCCTTAGATTATGTGCGCGAATGCATTGATATGTGTACTTATTTTCTGTTCCTTCTTTCTTTCCTTTTGAAGTGCACTGTGTGTATTGAAACGGCTATAGCCCTGATATGGCCCTACGCAGTCGGATGGGCTTTAAGCAACAACAAGAATAAGAATAAGAACTCACCTGCGCGTCGTTGAGCTTGTAACTAACATAATTATGGGTTATATAAGTTATTGTCTGTCCATGTATATCAGTATGGCGTATGGATCTATTTGGCAGTTGAACGACTCTGATGAGAAACTGGGAGACGGTGTAGTGAAAAATAACGCGAGTGGAGGAGTCTTCTCCAAAGATCTGGGTGTGGCCAAGGGCGAGACTGTTGCCATACTGCGCATGGACGGCAATCCTGCTGGAAAGTGGCTGGTGCAGAACGAACATGGAAAAAGTGAGTGTGTGTATGTGTGTGTGTGTGTGTGTGTGTGTGTGTGTGTGTGTGTGTGTGTGTGTGTGTGTGTGTGTGTGTGTGTGTGTGTGTGTGTGTGTGTGTGTGTGTGTGTAAGGGAAGGAGAGGAGGGGCAATGTTTTTGAAAATGATTCTCTTATGAGCAGGTTTCAAAAGTCACACACAAAATAAACTGCGTTGCTCTAATTTAAGAGAAAAGTGTGTGGTGTGTGAGTCTCTCTCTCTCTCTCTCTCTCTCTCTCTCTCTCTCTCTCTCTCTCTCTCTCTCTCTCTCTCTTCCTCTCTCTCTCTCTCTCTCTCTCTCGTGTCTGTCTTTCTGTCTGTCTGTGTCTGCCTGTTTGTGTCTGCCTGTGTCTGTATGTGTCTGTATGTGTCTGTTTCTATGTCTCTGTGTGTGTCTGTGTGTATGTCTGTGTGTGTGTCTGTGTGTCTGCGTGACTGTGTGTCTGTGAGAATTGAAAAAGATCCTGGTCCATTACAATAGGAATGAAGTGCTAGACTAAAGCAGTCAGGTGGAATTACATCAAAACTGAAATAGGATATAAAGAGTGGAAGGAGGCAAAGAGAATGTGGTCATTTAACATTGGGCCACATTGGATTGAGCTAATGTTTCATGTCTTAATTTGTCATCAGAATAATTCTATGATGTTAGCATTCATATGATGTGTTTTTCAGTTGGCTTTGTCAGTTCTAATAACATCGAGGTGTCCACACCTACGATCCGAAATGTAAGTATAGTCTCATTTCCTTTTTATTGTGTTTTCCCAGCATGTTCGTCTTTCGACATGTTTTTTTCTTGCAGGTGATGCTGATGTTTATTTTTGGTGCAAGCGGAATCAGTAAAAAGCTTTGAGTTATTTTTGGTGATTTCTTTTAAAACCTGGAAAACGTATAACCGAACACAGTCATGTTTTCAATCTGGTTATGGTTTTGAAAATGTTTGGTAAGTGTTTCAGTTGATTTTGTATTACGCGTACTGTTTCTTGGTTCTTTGTTTATGCCTTTGTTTCATTCTTTTTACTTTTATTTTTCTTTGTATGTATGAGATTTGGGTGTTATTTCTCCTCATTTGGCTCATATCGTATTTGTCATTTGGTCCTTATGATATTCTGTTATGTTCGATCATTCTATCATTCATTCTTTTTATTTATTTTTTTAGTCTGAATGAGATAGGATTTGTTTGGGTTTTCCCCTTCATGAGACTGGGTTTGGCTTTTTTGTTCCTCATTTGACGGAGATTGGATTTGTTTGGGGGGTTTTCCTCATTAGACTGGGTCTGGGTTTTTTTATTCTTCATTTGACTCATGTATTTGTCACTTGGTCCTAACAGTATTCTGTTATTATTCTGTCATGCTATCCGGATTTACAATACTTACGCCTACATTCCAATGAACATGCAACGAACGGCTGTTAAGTACTTAACGCGGCACTGAAACTGAAACGAACTGAAACTAACGCGGCACAGTTAAGTTCATCTACTGTTTCCAACATTATGATGAGTAAGGAAAGAAAGAAACGAACAGCAAACAAAGGCGGCTTTGGTAACGCCAACTTATTTGGTCACTGTTTGTTTGTTTGTTTGTTTGTTCGTTCGTTTGTTTGTTTGTCCGTTTGTTTGTTTGTTTGTTTGTTTGTTCGTTTGTTTGTTTGTTTGTTTTAAGAGAGAATGAAGCAGGCAAAACCATTTCTGTCATCCCACTTCCTTTTAATTTTTTTTTAATAGAAAATTAAGAATAGTAACACAACGACAAAGAGAGACAGATTTTTGGATACACGGGGCAAATATCAGACGACGTGGGCTGCATGATTGTGTTTGTGTCCTTAGGCATAACTGCATTCTTCTTTCAGAGCATTTCAGCAACAATTGTTTGATCGAGTGTTTATGAATAGATGATTGGAACTGTGAGTCATGCATCGGCCCAAAAAAGAAGAACACACACGCGCGCGCGCACACACACCACACCTCACCCCACCCCACCCACCACACCACACCACACCACACCACACCACACCACACACACATACACACACACCCCCACCACACCACACACATACACACACACACACACACACACACACACACACACACACACACACACACACACACACACCACATTTACACACACACACACATTCACACACACACACACACTCAAATAAACAAACAAACAAAATAAAAACTAAACTAAAAAATGCAGATTCTGAAGAAACATAGTACAACATGGACTTGGTTATTTACAGGGAAGGGATTTCATTAATTTCACTCAGTTATAGGACATAAGAGACAACAATTAGGATACAGATGATTACTTTCAAGCATTTTTCTGGCACGATGTCGTGCCTCAGTAGTTGTAGTTATCTTGTATCAGAATCAGTTGTTTTCTTCTGAGGAGAATACTGTTTTGTTGTATTATGTTTCATTTCATCTGAAAATTATAAAATTAGTATGGTTAATATGGTTAGTGTGGTTAATGAAATCCCTTCCCTTTCAGTTCCAAATTTATGTATATTCACTTATGTATGTTTCGATTTCAGCCCGAGATTATGTGGAATGGAAATTTGTACAAAACTGTCCTGAGTATTGAAACTTTTAAAAAATCAATTTCACATATTGTGTTCAAAAGCACATTGTTCGAAAACAGATATATGGTTCTAGTTTTGATGTTGATTCCCTACCTCCTTTCTCTGTTTTGTAGAGTTTCTGGTTAAAAGAGAAAGAGTTACAATTGAAGCAGCTGGAGGAGATGGTAAAGAGAGGTTTCATCCACTGTTATGGGATGTTGCATCCACCTGGTCCTGTATCGGTTCTCTCCCCTTCCCCGCCCCTTTCATCGTGCATCCATCAAAGTGTTTACATAATGTGATTTTCTTTGACTCGAGGGCACAACCTTTTCCTGTTCGTTATCAGAGTTGTCACTTCACAGCCAGTGCCATATTGTCACCATCCCGATCTTATCCACAACCCAAAGTTTTGGACTCCTTCCCTCTGTCTGTCTGTCTGTCTGTCTGTCTGTCTGTCTGTTTGCATGCCTGCCTACCTACCTGTTTGTCAGCCTACCTGACTGCCTGCCTGCTTGCTTTCCGTCTGTCTGTCTGTCTCTCTGTCTCGCTCACTCTCCCTCCCTCTCTCTCTCTCTGTCTTGTCTGTCTTTCTCTGTGTCTGTCTGTCTCTCTCTCTCTCTCTCTCTCTCTCTCTCTCTTTCTCTCTGTCTCTGTCTCTGTCTCTCTCCATCTCTATCTCTCTCTCTCTGTCTGTCTCTCTCTGTCTCTCCCCCCCCCCCCCATGTTTATCTTTTGTTTGTGTGTCTGTGCATCTTTCTCTCTTTTTCTCTTTCTCTGCATGTCTGTCTCTGTCTCACTGACTTTCTCTTTTTTTCTTCTTCTTACATGCAGAACGGAAAATAATTGCTTCAGCTTACCAACCTCTCCCCTACCCATATTTTGGCTATGTATTCCTGCAAGTATATTCACGAGGAAGGGTATCAAAGAGGGAAAGATTTTGAACTTATTTTTCTGAATGTGTTTCTCCCATCAGGTTTGTGAGCAGTTCAATCCACGCAAGTAAGGAAAGATGTTGGCCTATATTCTTACGCTCACTTGGTTTTCTGTTATCTGCCGATGTATTTTTACACCTAAAGTATCCCATTGCTCCTCTTCGGAACCATGTTAACTGGAACGCTAATTCTTCCTGTTGATTAGAGAGCACATTTTTGTGCATATTTTCCTTTTTCAAGCACTTTAGCCACACCAAGGGGTGGAGCGGGCAGGGGTAGGGGTGAGGACGCAAGTGTCTTAACCCTTTGATCCTTCACCCTATCCACCAACTGCAAAAACTTAACCCTTTGACTTCCTCATCCTATCCACCACCTTCCTGCAAAAAGCTGGTGGGTAGGATGAGGGAGTCAGAGGGTTAAGTTTTTGTTTTGCTAGCATGGTTGACAATGCAGGATGCTGGTGGGCAGCGTGCGGGAGTCAAAGGGTTAAACTTCTGTAAAGCACAGCTTTTTGTTTGTATATTGTAGCCAGTGTGTATCACGCTTGTGACTATAACTGAAAACTTGTCTTCTTTTTTTTTTTTTTTTATCCACATGATCTAATTTTCCAGGTTATTCATGTTGACACCATGCTTTACTCTCCTTTCCCATACCCTTACATTTTATTAGATTTCAGAAATATGTATTCCTTCAATCAGTACCGTATTTAACACAAAAATTGCTTTCACTGCAATACTACATTTTATTTATGTTTCAGATATATTCCTGTATTTAATTTGTGCTGTGGTTAGTACGTTGTGCGGTAGTGTTTTTGTCACAGTATGCTGTACCCTAATAGTTGCATGCTGTGGTCTAACAGATCTTTCAAAGCACCGTTGGTTTTTGACAAATGAAATATACCGAGTAACTCCATATTCTGCTTAAGTAAATGACACCCGCCTGTATCTTTTTTCTGTTACAGTACTAAAAGAACCAATGGCGGTCAACTGCAGACTAACCATTCATATATTTTAAAATTAACAGGCTTGAATAATACCAATATGTTTGTTTGTCTGTGTGTCTGTCTTCCTGTCTGTCTGTCTGTTTGTATATATGTGTGTGTGCTTGTTTGTTTACTGATGTTAGACGACAGCAATATCAGTCAATTGCAAACTTTGAAAGGATTGTATAATTTTCTCCTTCCCTTCAGCTCTCTCCAATTTATGTTGTTGTTGGGTTTTTTAACGTGTATTGTGATTAGCATAGTTAGTTTTAGTGTTTTCAGTACTGTCGTGATGGTCTCACTTGTTTTTAGCGTCCTAAGTAAAGTCATTGTTCCACATGATTATTTGAATTGTTCATTCAAATCACATTACAGTAAAGTCACTTTACACATTATTGTCTAAATTATCCATTCAAATCACAGTTAATTGGTGCGATGATCAAGGTGGTAAAGTGTCCGACTTTCAGTCGGAAGTTCTGGGGTCAATTTTGCCTGGCTACTTCCCACTTGCTGGGTAAAAGGTGAAGATATTTGCCTATCTCCCAGATCAACGTGTGTGCAGACCTGTTCATTTTATAGTATGCCACTGGACACTGGCAGGACTTACAGGGTCTTTTAACATGTTGTGCGTGCGTATATACACGAATAGGTTTTAGGATTTACAGGATCTTTTAACACTCATATTGTATGTTGTACGTGCGTACACACACGAATAGGTTTTAGGATTTACAGGATCTTTTAACACGCGTATTACATGTTGTGCGTGTATATACTCACAAATAGGTTTAGAAATTACAGGATCTTTTAACATGCGTACTACATGTTGTGGCGTCAACGTAGGTAATTCAACACAGTATATGGTCGTGTTCTAGGTTGATTTACAGGATCTTTTAACATGCGTACTACATGTTGTTCGTGCGTATACACACGAATGGCTCTAGGATTTACAGGATCTTTTAACATGCGTACTACACGTTGTGCGTGCGCATACACACGAATAGCTTTAGGATTTACAGGATCTTTTATCATGTGTACTACATGTTGTACGTGCGTATACACACGAATGGCTCTAGGATTTACGGGATCTTTTAACATGCGTACTACACGTTGTGCGTGCGTGTACACACGAATAAGTTAATCATGCCGAAACCTTACTTCGTGTGTATTAGCATGTACAACATGTAATACGCATGTCTAAAGATCCTGCAAGTCATGTTAGTGTCCAGTGGCATACCATACTATAAAAACATGAGAACACCCAACATGCACGCTCATCGAAGGCAGTGTTCGGACACTGGACTAAATAGCAACTGTGTGGGCAGTGTGGGTAAGACAACATGCATCCTAGGAAGTCGGAAAACTAAAAGAAAGTTAGATTTTAAAAATCACGTTTGTTTTTAGACAAATGAAATACAGCAAACAAATCCAGATTTGTGCATGAGCCTTTATTTGTTTATTTATTTATTTATTTATTTATTTATTTATTTATTTGCTTTAGTTCATATATTCTTTTCCAGTAATCAGAAACTCATGCCATTAAAGCGTGAATTTGCCATTGATACGTTTTAACTTTTAAAAATGATAGGATCAAGTAATTTTTTGTCAATGTGTGTGTGTGTGTGTGTGTGTGTGTGTGTGTGTGTGTGTGTGTGTGTGTGGTGTGTGTGTGTGTGTAGGATCAAGTAATTTTTTGTCAAGTGTGTGTGTGTGTGTGTGTGTGTGTGTGTGTGTGTTGTGTGTGTGTGTTGTGTGTGTGTGTGTGTGTGTGTCCGTTGATGAAATCGGATAATAACGATGTTAATCGTTGAACTAACTGGAAATTAATACTTTTGATCTAATGAATGTATATTTCCGACAATAATCAAACTAAAGAGTACCATTACTAATTCCGATATCAACGTTTGCGTATAATAAAAACCTACGGTGAGGTGGTTTGTTGGGTTTTCCTCCCATATCTTTTAACTAAAAATTGTTAATTAAATGATAAAAATGTAGTGGATGAAAAGACACCAGTTAGGAAATATCTGAGAAACACAAGATTGCTTCTGTTAAGAAAATGAATGTCACTGATACAGATATGTTTTTGTTCTCTTGAAAATGAAACCCCACAGATTTTTGGACCCTTCACCAATGACTTCGTTTTATGTTTCCAGCCTTGTATGTCGGGGGGGGGGGGGGGGGGGGAGAGAATGGCGGTACGCTCGCTTGTGTATATCTGTTTGTCTGTCTGTTTGTCTGTCTGCCTCTGTTTGCGTCTGTCCCTCCGTCTGTCTGCCTGTCTTTGTCTCTGTTTATACCTTTGTAACTGTCTGTTTGCATGTTCGTCTGTCAGTGTGTCTGTTTATTGAGAACTTTCTTTATATGAAATTTATGATCAACACAGTGAATGGATGTGCATTTTTCAGTTAACGACGTTGTGTCCATTCCTGTAGGGGATAGTGCTGGCATGCAGTAGACAAAAAGTACACATTTTGAATGTAACTGGAGAACAGTACTAACATGAAATAGCCAAATGTTTATGTATTTTAATTTCACTGACTCAATCCATCAAAAAACAGCAAGTAAAGTTGCCATTTCAAGTTATTGAGTCAAGTTATTGATTACAGCAGATGATTTTGAGCAAGTTAAGTTGCCATTTCAAGTTATTGAGTCAAGTTATTGATTACAGCAGATGATTCTTGAGCAAGTTAAGGTTGCCACAGTTTTCAAAGTTATTGATTGAGTCAAGTTATTGATTACAGCAGATGATTCTTGAGCAAGTTAAGTTGCCATTTCAAGTTATTGATTACAGCAGGTGTTTCTTGATTTATGTCTTTTGTTTGTTTGTTTGTTTGTTTGTTTGTTTGTCTGTCTGTTTGTTTGTTTGTTTGTTTGTTGTGAGTTTTTTTAGCCCGTCTTTTGGATTGCTGCTGTGTCAGTACCCCCACGCTTTTCATTTCGGCCCCCCGACACACATCCCAAACCAGAGAAACTGAAGTCACCATAAGAGGAGGGAATGAATGGCTTTAGAATTGGGGACAGTTTTTCACAGGGATATGATGATGACGATTGAGATGATATGATGATGCTTTGGTGCTCCATTTTGATTTGACTCTAGGGGACAGGGCTGTGTTCTGCACTTACATCCGTCGTGATGTAACCTGATTCGAGAGATACAGAATCCACACTGTCTCTCTCTCTCTCTCTCTCTCTCTCTCTCTCTTCGCTCTCTCTCTCTCTCTCTCTCGCTCTCTCTCTCTCTCTCTCTCTCTCTCTCTCTCTCTCTGTCTCTCTGTCTCTCTGTATATATATATATATATATATAACTTTCTCTTTCTCTCGCTCCCTCCCCTCCCTCCTTTGCTTGCTTTCTTTCTTTCTCTCGCCCTCTCTCTTCTCTCTCTCTCTCTCTCTCTCTCTCTCTCTTCTCTCTCTCTCTCTCCTTTCACATCTGTGCGTGTATAAGAGAGAGAGAGAGTGTGTGTGTGCGTGTATGTGTGTGTGTGTTGTGTATGTGCGTGTGTGTCTGTTTGTGCGTGTTTCTGTGTGTGTATTGTATGTGTGTGTGTATTGTGTGATGTGTGTGTGGGCTGTCTGTCTGTCTGTGTTACGATTGTACGTGTTTCTGTATGTCTGTGTGTGTATTGTATGTGTGTGTGTATTGTGTGTGTGTGTGTGTGTGTGTGTGTGTGTGTGCGTGGTGTGTGTGTATATATGTCTGTCTGTCTGTGTTACATGAAAGTAGTACCACTTTTCTTTGCTCTTTCAGCTGATGTCAGGAGTGAAGACTGAAGCTGGAACACCGGAAGCGTGAGTATAGTAGATAACGAAGTGGATAGGATTCAACTAGGAAATAAAACACTAAAATGTACAGAAGTATCATACATATATGTACAATAATAGTTCATGGGTAGGATGGGAAAGCAAAGTACTAAAAATGTACAGAGGTATCATATAAACAGGTGCAATAATAATTCGCAGGTAGGATGGGAAGGCAAAGTACTCAAATGTACAGAGGTATCATATAAACAGCTACAATAGTAATTCATACGGCCCGTGAACTGAGAGGGCACAGTTTCAATCATAAACAGCTTAGACCATGTTTCTTATAGTTGTTGACTAAAGAGAGGAAATTGTGGTCACCTGCTTTGGAAGCATGAGAACGTTCCTTGTGAAGGAGCTAAATACTGACAGCACTCTAGGATGTTTACCTAGGCTCGCTTCCCAATCCCCATGTTATTGGGATTTTGTGTGTGTGTGTGTGTGTGTGTGTGTGTGTGTGTGTGTATGTGTGTGTGTGTGTGTGTGTGTGTGTGTGTGTGTGTGTGTGTGTGTGTGTGTGTTGTTTGGTTGGTTTGTTGGTTGGTTGGTTCGTTCGTTTGTTCTTTCGATTGTTCTTTTGTTCGTTCGTTCGTTCGTTCGATCGTTCGTTCGTTCGTTCGTTCGTTCGTTCGTTGGTTGTTGCACAACGTTGTCCCCTACAAAGTGTTCTATTTCGTTTGTGTTTTTACCCCCCATATATGAGAATTAATTCCTGTCGAATTAATAGTCTTCGTCTGCTTGAATTTGTCGCTCTGTGTTTGATCTTACAATTGCTAGGACGACAACCCCAGTTTTTCTGTCTTTGAGCTGAATACTCGTTAAAGAGAAGAAGGTACATACAAATCAATTTCCAGATAATCACATTAGGTCGAAGGAATACTAGATTTCACTTATCTTTGAATTTAAATGTTTTTGTTCTGCTTTACTGAAGGCCTTATAGTCTCGTGTTCTTAACAATACTGATGAAAAAGAATATCAGATTTATCATCTCGAAGCTGATGCTAATACGTAATTTATTTGTAAAAGGTTTTGTGTTTGTACCTTCAGATTCAGATGTATGGAGGGTATATGTATATACTGTTTTGTTTGTTTTCAGACCGGATGAACTTTACGAATTTTTACCAGAGGACCCAAGTGATGGTAAGAGTTGATGTGTGTGTGTGTTTGTGGGTGTGTGTTGTTTTGTTTGTTTGTTTGTGTATGTGTTTGTGTATGGGTCTGTTCACAATAAATCGCGTAAGAGCTTACAAAAACCAATGCTGGTTTATACGTCACGAGTAACGAATTAAAATAATAAAGTTCGTTCTTTTTATTGGTGTGTGTGTGTGTGTGTGTGTGTGTGTGTGTGTGTGTGTGTGTGTGTGTGTGTGTGTGTGTGTTGTGTGTGTGTGTGTGTGTGTGTGTTGTGTGTGTGTGTGTGTGTGTGTGTGTGTGTGTGTGTGTGTGTGTGTGTGTGTGTGTGTGTACAGTCTATGCAGTGGCACGTTCCGTCATGAAATTATTCTCGGTTTTCTTATTTATTAAGTTTTAATCATCATCATCATCATCTCATCATCATCTTTCATCATGTGCCTTGCCACGTGGCCTTAGCAATCATGGCCCTCCATACAAATCTGTCTTTTGTCAGTGCGAGTATATCGCCCACTCTTTTTGTTCAGACGCGCTGTGGAAAAACTGTCTAATATTTTCTCCATGGGTCTGTCTGGTGCTCTTATTCCCTCTAATTTTCATTTAGTAGCTACGCGCTCATAGTTTTCTTGCATCATGAAATGTCCTATAAATGTTGCTTATCTTTTCCTAATCGTGACTTTTTACTCGTATTTGCTTCTTTCAAGACAGTCTCGTTTGTTTTCTTTGTTGTCCAAGGAACTCTTAACATTCTTCTTAGAAGCCACATTTCAGTTGCCTCAATCTTTATTAACTTTGCTTGCTGATTGTCAAAGCTTGCTTATTGATTGTCCAAGCTTCGCATCCGTACAACAGCATTGGTTGGACATAACATTGAAAAACTCTCTTCCTGATGTTCATTGATAGGCATTTGTTGGTAAGAACGCTTTTCACTTTCTGGATTGCTGTTTTAGTATTGCCAATTTTGCTGAATATTTCCAATATGGATCTGCCGTTAACATATTTAAAGTTATCAGCTTGTCTCGATATTGTGCCATTTGATATTATTTTGGATAAGGAGATTTCTGTGGGTTTTTTTTAACTGATTACCATGAATTCAGTCTTGTTCCTATTTATCTCTAACCATTTATTGTTGTTTTCTATTTCTATTATATTCACAAGATTTTGTGTGTGTTTCCCCACCCACCCACCCACCCCCATTTTGTGCAATTAGAACGGTGCAATCTGCATAAAGAAAATTGTTTATCATTTCTAGTCCAACTTTTACCCCAGGGCATTCTTCTAGGTTTCTATGTGATGGTTTCGCTGTGAAGTGAACAAAATCTGGTGATCAAACAGGTTCCAGTCTAACTACTCTTTTGATATTTTGAAAACAACTTATATCATTTTCTACTCTTATTGCTGCTGTTTGTTCCCAATTCATATTATTCCTTATCATTCTTAGATCTTTTCCATCAGTATTGAGTTTTTGCAGTTGGTTGATCAATTTTGCGTGTCTTACCCGATCAAAGTCTTGGTAAAATTAACAAAAAATGTAAATCCTTATTCAACTCAGTTGATCTTTCTTTTAGAGTTCTTAGGATATGTATGGCATTAACAGTTCCTTTCCATTCAACAAATCTGCATTGTTCGTCTGCTATTTCTAGTTTGATTCTACTCTGTCCTTGTCATGATTATTCTAACAGAACCATTGTCACATGACTCATCAAGCTGATTGTACGATGGATTTCGTTTTCTGTGCCCCTACTTTGTTTGGAAGTGCAATGAAAATTGATTTTGACATATCTGTAGGATTTTTCTAGTGTCATAAAATTCATCTAGAGCCTCAATCATTTCTATAGTAATACTGTCTGGCCCTGGGGCTTTTCTCTGTTTCATCTTCTTCATCACTGCTCTAACTTTTTTTATTGGTAGTCCTTCAGAGTTCTTTCTGATGATGTCTTCCTCCTTTCTGTCATCGTCAAAAACTCTTCAATGTACTCTCCCCATCTATCTAATATTTTGTGTTCTCAATAATAATCGTATGATCTTTAGATTTTAAGCAACCGGTTGTTGAGCATGGTTTTTCCTGTGAACGGTTTATTCAGTGTTTCTGTACATAAACTTAGGATCTGTTTTGTATTTGACTTCTGTTTCTTTATACTTTGTCTGTAGCCAAGCTTCTTTAGCTTCATTGCATTTATTTATGATTTTCTTATCCGTTTTTTTGTATTCTTCCTCTTCTCCCTTTACTTTCCTACATTCAGCCTTCAAGCCTAAAATTATTTTCTTTTTTGTTGTTGTTTAATTCTTCTTTGCTTTTTTTTTCAACTCTAGGGATTTTTTTCACAAGCTTCATTTCTTGAATTTTTTTTTGCCCATCGTTCATCGCTGATTCTCAACATTTTCCAGAGCACTGAATTTGTTTTGAACAGATAAGTTAAATTTCAGACGAGTTGATTAATCTGTCTTTAAAGTCGAAGATTTAGTTTGATGTTATTTTTGGTTTGTTTTCATCTCTTTAGTTTCAGCCTAAATGTTCCCATTTATTCTATGTAGTGTATTTCTTTTCGGCGTGTACTTGCCCGCCTGAGAATATCTGCTTCTCTGTGTAGACATTGAATTGGGGTGAGTTGCTTGCTTAACTGACTGATTGTAAATACTTTCTCAAACTTATTTTGCAGAAATCTACGAGGAAGTCTAAAACGACGAAAATATCGGCAGCATCACCAACTACAACAGAGAAACGCATCTTCCCAGTCATCATCTCAGCCTTTGTTGTTATCATCACAGTTGTTATGAAGATGAACAGTCCTGAGATGGCCTTTACAGTCGTTCGGGCTGTAAATGACGTGTTCACTTGTTAAAACCAAATGATTTTTTGTACTGTTTTTGGTGGAGACCTGTCTTTATATACTTTACTGTATTCTGCTTTATTCTTTGGGACTAGAAGTTCCTGAAAATTTTTGTCATTTCGTCTTTTGTTGCTTCTTTAAGGAGCAGTGATTTTCTGTTGCTGACTGTACGACAAGAATGTTTTTGATTGATTTGATGGATTGTTTGCGCTACATACACAGAATGATGATGACAATGGTGATTTGATGGATTGTTTGCGCTACATACATAGAATGATGATGATGGTGATTTGATGGATTGTTTGTGCTACATACAGAGAATGATGATGATGGTGATTTGATGGATTGTTTGCGCTACATACAGAGAATGATGATGATAGTGATTGTTATTACTGTCTGTATGCACGATATTTTGTTCAGTCTTTCTCACAGTGGGGTGTGTATGTCGGGATGGGATTTGATAATCAGATAGGATTTAGTCGAGACCAATTGTGACTGTGAATGCTGAGGAAAAGAAAGAGAGTTGTGTGTGTGTGTGTGTGTGTGTGTGTGTGTGTGTGTGTGTGTGTGTGTGTGTGGGTGGTGTGTGTGTGTGTGGAAGAGACAGAGCACTTCAAAACTTTTAATATTGATGAAGTGGCGTGTCCATACGAGGCAGTATATCCCGCTGGTGGATGGCCTGATAATACTGATTTTACATCAGTAGCTTTTTGTGAACTCCTTGTTCTGATTCCGTAACAAGAAGAACCATGGTGACTGGTGACAGATAATCAGAAGGGTTGCCACTGAGCTGTCACGGAACATAATGATTATGGCCTGTCACGGGTGATAGACAGTCAGAAGGGTTGCCACTGAGTTGTCACGGAAGATAATGATTATGGCCTGTCACGGGTGATAGACAGTCAGAAGGGTTGCCACTGAGTTGTCACGGAAATAATGATTATGGCCTGTCACGGGTGATAGAAGGGTTGCCACTGAGTTGTCACGGGAGATAATGATGATGGCCTTTCACGTTGATGTGACGGACCAATAGAGATACCTGTCTTTGACATATGGCGCTGGTCTTCGTGTGGAATATAAGACCGATCCTCGAGGAACATGTAGTTCCATGGGGAATAATCCTGCGGTCAGAGAAAATAGGACAGAAGAATCCACATTGTAGTGTACCTACCACATGATGTATCATTACACATATTTCAAAGACAGTTGCAGTATTTGACTCATTCCACCACACGCACAGCGATTGCCCAGCTACACAAACTGTATTCTGTGTATTTGGTACATTGTTCTTGGCTGTTTATCTTTTTTTTTTGTGTCGGCCGTTTTGCTGAATGTGTGTAGATCATTGTTCTTGTCTGTTTGTCTGTTTTATGTCGACCGTCATGCTGAATGTTTGTAGATCAGTGTTCTTGGCTGTTTGTCTGTTTTGTGTCGGCCGTTTTGCTGAATGTGTGTAGATCAGTTTGGCAGCTCTCTGTTTACGCTTTTATATGTGTCTGTGTGTGGCGGGAGGTGTGGGTGGAATAAGAGATTTCGACTTGCTGCTTTTCTTGTCTTTTTATACCCACCGAGAGCCAGATGTGCATGTGTCTGTGTCGATTTGTATATCTCTCAGATCCATGTTCTTACGCTCCTCTCAGATGTACCTCTTGAATGTATTATCGTTCGAGTACACACCTCAGCGTCTCCACATCTCTGTGCCTACCCCCCTCCCCTCCCTCCCATTCTTGGTATAAATAAGCTTCAGAGAAAGAAGAAGAAGGGGAAAAAAGAAAGAAATTAGAAAGAGAAGAAGGGTGGGGGGATGTATTGTCATTCATTTTCATGTAAGCCTGTTCATCTCATATTAGTACTACGACTTAGGTCGTTTCTTTTGTATTTCAATGACCTGTCACTGGTTGTATACATCTGCGATTTTACTTTGTATGCACTTCTTAATCCCAATCCTAAAGAGATGCTTTTTCGTGCGCTTTCCTCAGTTTACACTTTTCTTTTTCTTTTAAGGCATTTTGTTGGTCGTGTCTCGTTGTTATTTCAAAATGATATCATGTGTGTTTTGGGGTCGGATTCAGAATGGTGGTGGAGCACGAGAACTTTTCAGGTCTCGTCTCCACTTGCCTGCAATTCACAGTACAAGTACTTACACTTACTTTTTAAAATCAAAACCGAGCTACCACTTCTGATCAAGTTATCAGGAGGGGTTTCTTTTTCTTTCTTTCTTTTTTTTTTTTTCGTGTGGCTGTGTGCGTGCATGTGTGTGTGGTGTGTGTGTGTCTTTCTCTCTCTCTCTCTCTCTCTCTCTCTCTCTCTTTCTCTCTCTGTCTCTCTGTCTGTCTCTCTCTGTCTTCCTCCCTCCCTCTCTCTCTCTCTCTCTCTCTCTCTCTCTCTCTCTTTCTCTCTCTCTCTTTCTATCTCTCTCTCTCTTCTCTCTTTCTCTCTCTCTGTCTCTTTCTCTCTCTCTCTGTCTTTCTGTCTCTGTCTGTCTTCTCCCCCCCTCTCTCTCTCTCTGTCTCTTCTCTCTCTCTTTCTCTCTCTCTCTTTCTCTCTCTCTCTCTATGGGGTTTTTCGAGCAATCATAAAATGGAAAAGGTACATACATTTGCCATCAAACGCTTCCTTTCGGTACCATTGCGTTCATCTAATAAAATGTTATATGGAGAAACTGGACGTTATCCTTTATTTTGAAAACTCAAATGAAGTGTATTAAATACTGGTTGAAATTAACCCAGCTCCCAATGTCAAGATTGTGCAAGCAGGCATATGAGATGTTACTGAATCAATTAGACTCGGGTAAACAAAACTGGGCACATTTCGTTAAGAAAATGTTAACCACACATGGATTTGGTATTGTGTGGATGTGCCAGGGAGTTGGTTATGAACAAGGATTTATTTCAGAATTTAGGGATAGACTAGTTGATTCGTACAAACAAAACTGGCACGCTCAAATGGAAGAATCTGAGAAATATGATTTGTTCCTTTCCTTTAAAAGTATATTTCAAACCGAAAAATATATAAAGGCCGTAACAAATAAATGGCACAGAAGCAATCTTGCTCGTTTTAGACTAAGAGCCTTAGGGCTAAATGCAACAAGAAGATGGTTTTACTCAAATTCATCGGCACACTCTATTTGTCCCATGTGTAATGTAGAGACAGAAGATGAAATGCATTTTTTGTTTGTTTGCAAGTCGTATGAAAGTATACGACAAAAATGCATAATCTTTGATGAGGACATTTCGAGTCAAAGAGTCAATACCAGAATACTCATGACTGAAGATGAAAACTATCAAAAATCCCTCGCGAAATTTATCGCCCTTGCTTGGGAAAGTCGGAGAAAGAAAACAACACAGTAGTAAATTAATGTAAGTTTATCTCCAGTGAAGATATCACTTTATACTGGTCTTATGTTTATTTGCCGGATTTAGGTCTTCCTCTTACTTATATGACTAATTACGTCGGGTGGTCAACTGTTTCTTCAACTTTTTGTTCAATTTTTTTAATTAATGTACGTTTATCTCCAGTGAAGATGTTACGTTATATTGTTTTTTTGTTTGTTTTCTGGATTTGGGTCTTCCTCTTATATGACTAATTATGTCAGGTGGTTAACTATTTAACTTTTTGTTCAACTTTTTAAATTAATGTAAGTTTATATTCAGTGAAGATATCACTTTATACTGTTCTTATGTTTTTTTGGCGGATTTGGGTCTTCCTCTTACCTATATGACTAATTACGTTGGGTGGTCAACTGTTTCTTCAACTTTTGTTCAACATTTTGTTCAACTTTTTCCATTCAATTTTTTCTTCATCTTTAGGGAAAAAATTCAAATGGATGTATTGTCACCCATGACTATATTTATAAATCTTTGTTTCGAGAAAACGTCGCCGAAAAATTTAATGACTTTGTTTTATGCTCCTTGCCACAAGGACAAAAATGTCAGTGGCAATAAACCATTTTCAGTTTCAGTTTCAGTTTCTCTCTCTCTCTCTTTCTCTCTCTCTCTCTCTCTCTCTCTCTCTCTCTCTCTTTCTCTCTCTCTCTCTCTCTCTCTTTTTCTTTCATAGCAATGTTTTCTTGGATTCATGTATTATGCACGTTGTTTAGCTCACACTGAGCAGGCACTGTGTTGTTGCGCAGTCTTCATACTCCGTCTTATGTGGGTGTGCATGTTGGGTATCTTTGTGTTTCCATAAGCCACCCAACACTGGCATGGCTTACAGGATAGTTAACGTGTGTGTATATGTTCTGTTAACGTGTGTATATGTTCTGTTTTCTTATACACACGAAGGGAGGGGGTGGGGGATACTATGCACTAGCAGGTCTGCATACCTTTTACCTGGGAAATGGAAAAAGTCTTTTCACGTTACATACCAGGCGATATTCAGACAGAATCGAACTCGCACCTTCCGATTAATCGGAAGTCCGTTACCTTAACCACTTGGCTATCCTGTCAACTGACAGTTAGAAAAGGGTCATCATCATCATCATTCTCCTGCCCGTGATGGGCGTAGAGGAGAGATGAGAGACACTCTTGAAGCCAGCCGTCGCCAACCGGTCCTGTCCTCCGCCTGTCGCACCAGCGTGGGGCCATCCAACCTGGTCCATTCTTTGATGTTGTCCATCCAGCATTTGGCTTGTCGTCCCCTTCGTCTGCCGCCTCCCTGGAGGACCGTTTTGGGCAGTGAGTTGTGGCGTGTGACATGCCCGAACCACGACAGCTTTCTGTTCTTGACTGTTGCCAGGAGGGGTTCTTGTGGGCCTGCGAGTGTTGTTATTTGGCTCCACACAAAGTCGTTTGTCTTCCGATCTTGCCAAGAGATCCCGAGCAAGCGCCTGAAGCATTTAGTTTCAAACGTCTGAATTCTCTTGGTGGTCTCTGCTGTCATGGTCCAGCTCTCGCATCCATACAGCAGGATGGGGAGCACCAGGGACTTGTACAGCTTCATCTTCGATGGAAAGCCGATCTCTCTGCTCTTCCAGATCTTGTTTAGCTTTACCATCGCTGCTGTTGCGATCGCTAGTCTGGTCTTGATTTCTGTTGTAGAGCGACCGTCTTTGGTGAGAGTGGCGCCAAGGTATTTGAAAGCGTCCACTTCTTCAAGCTGTTGCCCATTCATGTAGATTTCAGCATGGGTGTTGGTTGTGCTGTTGACCAGGACTTTGCTTTTTTCTGTGCTCACTTCCATTCCGTGTGCACCTGCACTTTCTTCCAGTCTCATGGTCAGGTCTTGTAGTTCTTCGTTGCTGCCTCCCATCAGGTCGATGTCATCTGCGAACCTCAGATTGTTGATGGTTCTTCCTCCGATGGAGACAGTGGAGTGGAAGTCATGGAGGGCTTCACGCATGATGTTCTCCAGGAAGAGATTGAACAGCACGGGAGAGAGTAGGCAGCCTTGACGGACTCCAACTGTGGTCTTGAAGTAGTCCCCTATCTGGTTGTTGATGAGAACTGCGCTGCTGGCAGTGTTATACAGCGCCTGGATGGTTTGGACGAGACCTTCCTCAATGCCAAACTTTCTTAGCACCTGCCACAAACCCTTATGCCACACCCTGTCGAATGCTTTTTTAAAGTCTATGAAGTTGTGGAACAGGTCTCTCTGATGCTGCAGATGTTTCTCCATCATTATCCGGCAGGTGAAGATCTGTTCTACTGTGCTTCTGCCCGCCCTAAATCCAGCTTGTTCTTCCGCAAGGTGTTCTTCCGCTTCTTTCTTCAGTCGATTCAATATGACTCTGAGCATGATCTTGCTGGTGTGGCTAATGAGACTTATTGTTCTGTAGTTCTGGCATTGGCGCATATTTCCCTTTTTGGGCAGGGGGATGATGAGTGATTGAGTCCATTCTGTGGGCCACTGTTTTGTCTCCCAGATCTTCTGACAAATCGATGTTACACGAGTGACCAAATCATTCCCTCCATGTTTGAGCAGCTCTGCTGGGATATTGTCTGCTCCAGGTGATTTCCCTGCTGGTAGGCTGCGGATGGCTTCTTCCACTTCTTCTCTCATCACTGGTAGCCGTGAGGATTCCCTCAATGGTGTTGAGTCCCCCTGAAACAAACTGTCATCTGGCTGTATTGGGTAGTTGTATAGTTCTTGGCAGTACTGCGTCCATCTGTTCAGAACAGCGGAGCTTTCTGTCAGCAGCTCGCCTGAGGTATCCTCGATGACTGACGATCTGTTTTGCTGCGTCTTGGTAAGGTTTTTCAGTGTGGTGAAGGCATGTTTGCTGTTTCCTTTTTTCATGCCTTTCTCGATGTTCTCACACTGGTTGTTGATCCATTGTTCTTTGGCTTCAATCATTTTCTTCTTTACAAGGTTGTTGGTTTTACGATACTGTGCGGCTTCTTCAGGGCTGGAGTTTTTCGTCTTCTTCAGTGATCTTCTGTTGTCGCAGAGGTCAAGGATGTCATTTGAGATCCATGCTTGGTGTTTCTTCCTCTGTCGCCCCAGTACCTCCTCTGCTGTTTCGCGGACTGCCTCACCAAAGTTGTTTGTGAGGTCGTTGATGTCGCTGTCCAGGAAGTTGAGTGCCGCGAACCGCCCCCCGAGCTGTGCCTGGAATGCCTCTTCTATCTCTGGATCTTTTAGCTTTTCCAGGTCAAACTTGATGCGTGGCTGCGCAGCTTGGTACTTCTTTTTCAATTTGATCTTCATTGTGAGCAGCACGAGGTCGTGGTCGCTGCCTATATCAGCTCCAGGGTATGTCCTCGTCTTTGCTTTATTAATGCTTGATTTGAAGCGCCGCGGTGTGAGGACAAAGTCGATCTGGTCGTGAGTCTTTCCGTTCGGCGCATGCCAGGTTGTTCTTCTTGACAGTTTGTGGGGGTAGAGGGTGTTGGCAATGGTGAGCCGTTGGGTGCAGGCAAACTCCAGAAGGCGAAGTCCCCTGTCTCTTCTGGAGAAAAGGGTATGGCTTGACTTAAAACAGATCAATAGCCAAAAAGCCTAATCAACATACCTGAATATCACAAAATCATAGCTTGTCTTACCACACCCTATTTTGACATTAACTCCTGTCTCAGAAGTTGCTGCCTCAGTTTTGTAGCTGTCGTTTGAAATGCATGGTTTATTTGAACGACAGCTTGGTGTAAAGGGTATGTAGGATATGTTTTAATTCACGTTTCAGTGTAATGATATATTTTTCTTTTACAGTTTATGGGTTTACTTCAGGTTAGAAAATGCACAGTTTATCCTTTTGATACACTGATGCTCTCTCTGATTCCCGTATCATTTGTCAGTGCTGAAGAGACTGCGCGTTTAGCGCAAGACATTTAACACTAACCTATGTAATTTCTCCACGCAGAAAAAAAAAAATTTCTACAAAATTTCGTAACCACATGTATATTTGTATGCCTGCAACATACATGACGTGCGTAAAACTGATATTGTATATGTTTTTATGCAACGTCGACATTTTATTGCACAAAACATTTAACACTAACCTGTCTTTTCTTTTTTCTTGTACAAATCTAAATATTAATAACTCCATATAAATTTGTGTGCCTATAACATCGTAACTACATGTGTATTTGTGTGCCTGTAACATGTATAGTGTGCATAAAAAATGTATATTTCAACACAATATTGGCATATCTATGCAATCCAACAAAATAATTATTATTAAACTGTACCATTCCAGTTTTTTCTTCAAGAAAATGTGATCTGTATATAACATGCTCACCTTTTGTAACTTGAACGAATTTGATCGTGCCACATATTGCCTAACCCGATACCAGTGTGTTCCATGTTCTTCTATTGCATTGTGAATACAAGGTAATTACCCACCTGATCCACTAGTGAACAATTTTGTTATTAGTTGACAAGAAACACCACGAGGGTGCGTATGTTCTTTTGTTGCATTGTGAATACAAACAAATTACCCACCTGATCCACTAGTGAACAATTTTGTTATTAGTTGACAAGAAACACCACGAGGGTGCGTATGTTCTTTTGTTGCATTGTGAATACAAACAAATTACCCACCTGATCCACTAGTGAACAATTTTGTTATTAGTTGACAAGAAACACCACGAGGGTGCGTATGTTCTTTTGTTGCATTGTGAATACAAACAAATTACCCACCTGATCCACTAGTGAACAATTTTGTTACTAGTTGACAAACACCACGAGGGTTCAGATATTCTTCTGTTGCATCGTGAATACAAACTAATTACCCACCTGATCGACTACATTTGAGAGGTAATGACTGAAGGGCAAGGCAAGTTATTCGATGTACATATCCCTTTATATTGTATGCGTGCTTACGACAAAACGGAATATTGTTTGTTTCCCCCGTGGGGTAGGGGGGGTCTTTCAGTATAAACAATATCCCCGCCTTCTGGAAATTCTGTGCTAGAAATTTCCTCTTTTCTGTCACTCTCTTTGTTTCTTTCTTCCTCCTTTGCTTTCTGTCATTTCTACCTATCATGTTCTACCTTGCTGGTCCATTCACCTGTGTGTGTTCGATCAAGTCTTATGTACTTTTTCTTAGGATTGATAATTGGGCACATGTTCTGAGTGTATTTTTGGCTCTAGAGAGGTGAGATATGCGGAAGCAATTTTAGGTAATTTATGCCTGTTTTTATATATATGTTTTGGTGTCCTTATGTGTGCTCAAGTTTGTATTCAGGTGTGTTTGTTTTTTTAAAATCCCCTGTGCCATACATTGGACGGAGTGGTCAACGCCAGGGGCACGTCCTTAGATTATGTGTGCGAATGCATTGATGTGTGTACTTAATTCTCTCTTTTTTTTTCACTGTTGAAGTTTTGTATGTTTTGAGGCGGTTGTAGCCCTGATATGGCTCTGTGCAGTCGGTTGGGCTTTAAACAACAATAACAATAACAATTGTTTATCGTTACTTCTTTTACTGTTTTTTCACCAAAGTGCTTTTAGATAATTTTATTTACACCTTGATATGCCGGGCATTATGCAGCGTGTACTGGACCTTGTTCAGGGTTGAGGATAGTAAAGCATTGAGGGAGAGGAGATGGGGACCGTGCTCATAATGCTTGCTCGAAGAGAAATTGCTGTTTTTGCCTCCTCACTACCTACGGCCTCAGGGTTGTAATTGAGACAACTTTATCATTTTCACAGAGTATAACTGTAATTACCCTCGTGCTTGCTGTAAGATGGAACATCGCTGCAGCTTGAAATGAAGTGTACATTCCTCGTACATTTCTATGTACATGGGACATTGTTACAGATTTATGGAATGTTATTGCTTTAAATTCGATGTCCAGTGCGTACACAAAGTGTCTGCGCTGTAATCGTGCCGTGGTTGAAACGTTATTTTATCAAACGTTTAGTAATAGTGTTTATATTGTTCAGTGTGCATGTAGATGTATCTTGTACTTGTGACTCAACCATAAGAGAATATTATGTTCTTCTATGAGTGCTGCAAGATTGTATCAGCTATGCTTGTGTATCCCTCCGGGAAATCCACAATCCAAGCCTTGGTGGAAACACTGCTTGAACGCAAGAAATGGTGATGGTTAAGGCGCTCTGTGAGAAAACCACACACAAACTTTGCTAGACAATCACTTTCTCTAATGGAATCCACAAAACAAAAGGGAAAGTGAACCAAAGATCAAAAATACTTGGTGGCGCGGTACATTTGCGAAACGGCAAGTCATGCTACAACAAGAACGGGTTGGAAATTATTGGCCGGTACAGAAACCGATGACAGGGCTGTATGAAATGTCTGGTATGTTTCAAGAAGAACAACAAGGTTTGAATGAGGAAATTCGCGCGTTTACCTTTATCAGTTTGACTGAAATTCATTTCGTCACTTAACGATTCTGTTCGATGTAGGCTACATGTGGATTTGATTGTTTTTGTGGTTGAACAGCGGAATGTTTATTGTTACATACTTTAAATGCTATGCAATTATTGTGCGATGAACATGGCCTGTATGTCTACTTTTTGTTTGCGATTAATACACGAAGTGTTGTTTCGGTTTCAGCCAGTTCGTTCTTTGTTGGCGCAGGCCTACCACAGTTCAGTATTCTATGGTAACTTGTATATCAAACTTACGTTGAGGATTATTACTTCTTGTTTTGTTGTTGTTGTTGTTGTTGTTGTTGTTGTTGTTGTTATCCTGCCTCTTTGGCAGCCGAATTATGATTTTGGAGAAGCTTCAGTTAGTAAAGAGGATGGGGAGGGGCCACAGCTTTGTGCAGATCATAGATTCACGGATTGTCAAAATATTTGTTGAAGCTATTACTTAAAATCAACACATTAGTGTTTGTGGTGTCTGAATCTGGATTTGATTAAATTTTTTTTTTCAAAACCGTTGTCTGACATGAATTGTTATTTGTTTGTTGGTCGATTGTCTGCTTTGTTGTTGTTCTGGCTTGAGTTTTAATATGTTCATTTTTTTTTCTTTCTGTGTTTCTTTCTTTGGCATTTGACCTTATCTTCCAATTCTTCCCCCGTGGAATAAATAGTATCCCCACCTTCTGGAAATTCTGTGCTAGAAATTTCCTCTTTTCTGTCACTCTCTTTGTTTCTTTCTTCCTCATTTACTTTCTGTCATTTCTTCCCATCATTCTGCCTTGCTGGTTCATTCACCTGTATGTGTTCGATAAAGTCTTATGTACTTTTTCTTAGGATTGATAATTGGTACGTGTATTAAGTGCATTTTTGGCTCTAGGGATATATATGCGGAAGCAATTTCAAGTATTTTAAGTTTGTTTTTACATATGTTTTGGGTGTCCTTAGGTATGCTTAAATTTGTATTCAGGTGTGTTTCTTAAATCCCCTGTGCGATAAATTGGACGGAATGGTCAACGCCAGGGGCATGTTCTTGGATTATGTGCGCAAATTGATTGTGTACTTAATTGTCTTTTTTTTTTTTCCTGTTGAAGTTTTGTATGTTTTGAAACGGGTATAGCCCTGATATGGCTCTTCGCAGTCGGCTGGGCTTTAAACAACAATAACAATAACAATCTTCCAATTCTCACTTTGGTTGGTCTGCCAGCCTTTAACCGTGAAATCCAATGATACACAATTGGCAGGTTGAGATCAGGCAGATAAGTTATTTGATCCAGTAGACTATCACGGAAGAAGTACTAAAGCTGAGCGACAAACGCAGAGAACTAAAGCAAAAGAAGAGTACGGATGAAGGAGCTATAAAGTATACAGAAAAGCCAACCAACAAGTTAAAGAAGGCATGAGGAAAGCAAAGGAAACATGGATTGAAGAACAATGCCAAGATATCGAAGTAAACCTGCAGAAAAATAACAGCAAGAAAGCCTACCAGCTTGTGAAAGGACTAACAAGCTCAAAACAAGGCAGAACCACTACCATACAGAACAAAGCAGGGAAATGTCTCACAGAAGATCAAGAGATTCTGCAGAGGTGGACAGAGTACTGCTCCGAATTATACACACACACAACAACAGGAGATCCCAAGGTGCTAGACGTTCCTCCACCAACCAACAACGACAGCTACCCCATCGTGCGAGAAGAAGTTGAAGCTGCAGTAAAATCATTGAAGAAAGGCAAATCGGCAGGAGTGGACAACATTCCCTCAGAACTGGTCCAGGCAGGAGGAGAGGCCATGATAGATATGTTACTCATCATCTGCAATAAGATCTGGCAGACAGGTGAGTGGCCAACACCTTGGACCCAGTCCCTGATCATCACTCTCCCGAAGAAAGGCAATCTACAACTGTGCCAAAACTACCGTACCATCAGCCTGATCAGCCATCCAAGTAAGGTCATGCTAAAAATCCTTCTGAGTAGACTGAAGCCACAAGCTGAGGAGATAATAAAAGAAGAGCAGGCAGGTTTCAGACCAGGAAGAAGTACCACAGAGCAAATTTTCAACCTCAGATTGCTCTGTGAGAAATACCTGCAACACCAGCAAGGCCTTTACCACGTCTTCGTGGACTTCAAGAAGGCATTCGACAGAGTTTGGCACGCAGCCTTGTGGGCAACCATGAGGCTGTACAACATCAATGCCATCCTGATCAGAACCATAGAATGCCTCTACGAAAAGGCGACCAGTGCAGTCTACCATGACAACAACATAGGAGAATGGTTCCGAACCACAGTTGGAGTACGCCAAGGATGCCTGCTCTCCCCCACTCTCTTTAACATCTTCTTAGAGAGAATAATGGCTGACGCACTTGAAGACCACGAGGGAACAGTCAGCATCGGAGGTAGAACAATCACAAACTTGCGTTTTGCCGACGACATTGACGGACTAGCTGGGCAAGAGCAAGAGCTGGTCAGCTTGATAAAACATCTTGATGAGGCCTCCACAGCATATGGCATGCAGATCAGTGCAGAGAAAATCCAGTTGATGACAAATAATACCAATGGCATCAGCACTGACATTACCATAGACAACAAAAAACTTGAGACCGTCCATAGATTTAAATATCTGGGAGCTATAGTATCAGATGAAGGATCAAAGCCCGAAGTACTTTCCAGGATTGCCCAGACCACAGCTGCAATGACCAAGCTAAAAGTCATCTGGAACGACAAGAATATCGCAATCGGCTCCAAGATCAGACTGATGCGTTCCCTGGTCATGTCAATATTTTTGTATGCATGCGAAACATGGACCATAACAGCAGACATTGAAAGAAGGATACAGGCAATGAAGATGAGATGCTTCCGCAAACTCCTTGGTATCTCGTACAAAGATCATATAACCAATAAGGAAGTGAAAACCCGAATCGAAAACGCCATCGGGCCGTATGAAGACCTGACCTCAGTGAAAAGACGCAAACTGAGGTGGTACGGGCACGTCACACGATCATCTGGACTGGCCAAGACCGTCTTGCAGGGAACAGTTCAGGGAGGGAGACGAAGAGGCAGACAGAGAAAAAGATGGGAAGACAATATCAGAGAGTGGACTGGCCTTGAATGGAATATCATTCTGCGGAAAGCTGAGGACCGTGAGGAGTGGAGGAAGTTGGTTGCAAAATCTTCAGTGGTGCCCCAACGGTCAACCAGACTACGGGACTGATGATGATGATGATGAGACTATCATAAATTTCTTATAGTAAAAAGACACGAAAAACATCAAGACATAGACGGACAGGTAAGTAGACTCTATCACGTTTCTAGTCTTTCGGATGAGACGATAAAGCCTGACGACAGAAAGTTGCTCTTGACAAACTTCCGCAAAGAAATGATAAGTAAACAAATAAACAAACAAACAAATAAATGAATAAATAGATGAACAAATAAATAAATAACTCATCCACCTTTACGTACATAAAAAGGAGCAATCTGTGACCCTGTCAATGGTGACGCGCTTTCATCAGGGTAAAACAACCTACATTTCACATGGGAAACAACCTAAGACCAACACACATACACACACGCACACGCACACGCGCACACACACAAAGAAAAAAAGAAATCCAGCCTAATCCAGTCTAATCCAACCCAAGAGAGCTGGGAATGACATCTTCAATTTTAGTCAACCAGGATTCATCGCACTCTGTCAACTCCATATATGCTCCACCCAGTCTGCCACCTCTGTAGTGACAGACTCCTTGAGCCTGCGCAAGGTCTTGAAAGGGAAAGGATAAGGCAGGAGAAGAGTGGGCAGGAGGAACAGGGCCTCTGAAACATTAAGCTTTTTCTCTTTTTTTGTGGAGATCATTACCTCCCCCCCCCCCCCCACCTCACTTGATGAAATGGCTATCGAGTGGCGTCTGGAGCTTGGGAGGTGATTATCCGGAGAGTGGCGAGGTATTGGTGCTCTGGGTCCCATCCGCACCTTCGGGGTGTTTTTTGTAACTTCTTGTTAACTCTTTTGTTAACTTCTAGTTAACTTCTTATCAGTGCATGTAGGTGTAGAACTCCTGCTATTTTGCTCTTGTAGAATGGGAGGGGATTTTAGCTTTCTCTTTAACTGTAACTTAAACGGTGCATGCATTATCCTATTTCTTGTATTTTCTCACTACCTCGCTCTTTTCTTTCTTTCTTTCTTGCTTTGTTTCTTCCTCTCTCCCTCTGTCTGTCTGTCTTTCTGTCTGTCTGTCTGTCTGTCTGTCTGTCTATATCGTTTTTGGCCCTGTATTAACAGTGGACTCTTCCCCTTGCTTCCTTTTGTCTTTTTTTTTTTTTTTTTTTTTTTTAGCTTCTTCTCTGATAAACTGCTCTGGGTATCAGATTCTGGGTCCAGCCATGCTCCTGTGATGGCTGTGTTGAGTCCTTTCTCTGTCCTTGTTCCAAGCATCACTGACATTCCTGGTTCATACTTAGGAAACATTAAGCTGACACCACCAGAATGATCAGAGCATTAATCCTGTGACTCCCTCACTCTATCCACCAGCTTCCTGCAGAAAGCTGGTGGGTAGGGTGAGGGAGTCAAAGGATTAAGTTTTTGCAGTTGGTGAATAGAGTGAGGGAGTCTAAGGATCAAGATGGGTAGCAAACGGGTCAGTTATAATTTTTATGTTGCGGGCTGAGATTGAACTCGAGATATCAGACCTTGAGCCCATGGCTGTATTACAAATGACAGTCAAAACCGCTACATGAACGATACATGGAGGGATGGAGGAGAAAAACACACGTTTGGTTTTGAAGGGGACGGAGTGAGGACGACATACAGTGAAGTGTAATGATAGAGTTAGTTGACCATTGGTTTGTTGGCTGGCAATTTGCTAGTGGGTTTTATTTGGTTAGTTGGTTGTGTGATTGACTGGATGCAAAACGCATGGTTTCACTCACTCACTCACACACACACAAAACACACACACACACACACACACACACACACACACACACACACACACACACACACACACACACACACACACACACACTCAAGCTTGTTACAGCTGGATAATTTGCACAGGGCTTAAACACACTCACGTGCACACACACACACACGCGCGCTCGCTAGCGTACACAAGTTCGCGAAAGCGAAATAATCTGCACTGGGAGCACTTGTCTCTCGCCTGAGTTCACGTCATGCACGAGTCTGACTCTCTGAACAGTCGGACGTTCAGCTTCAGTTACATTTGAACTTCGTCATGAATGGAGTAAACAGGGAAAAGAAACCGGCAATTCCTTTTATTCATTTATTCATTTACTACAATTGTGCCTATTGGGCTGCTGAAAAAGGCCCAGTATGAAAGCAAAGAACATGAAATACATCGGTTGCTGCGAATTTATGACAAGGTAAGCACCTTTCATTCGTTTGCACTACATTATGATTAAAACTCTGATTACCAGTAATGTCGTTAGTTTTGTAGCGGGCTGTTGCCGTCTCTGTTGATAAAGTCATGGACTCAAAATCCGATATCTGGACTTCCCTCCCACCTGGCAGCATAAAAACTGGCCTGTTCGCTGTTTGCCTTGAATGTTTCAATAAGTGTTTATGGTGTGAGCTTAGTGTTTTACAGGTACTTCCCCACTCCAACACTTTACCATCGCATGAAGTTTTGTTCAAACTAAGAGTCTGATTAGAAGTAATTCTTTGCAGATTTGAGTGGAATTTTCCGAATGTGATGAGATTTGTTTGTTTTTTTGAATAATCTCCGATCTTCAAACTCTTTACCATTGAGTGGGGCGTGTATGGAATTTTCTGAGTGGGTGACTTTTTCCTTTTTTGTTCTCTTCTCTGTCTCTGTCTCTCTCTGCCTCTTCTTTTCTCTCTCCCCTCTCTCTCTCTCTCTCTCTCTCTCTCTCTCTTCCACTCTCGATCTTCTCTCTTTACTTCTTACAACCTGGGTCTACAGACGGTCTTGGAATGTCAAAGCATGAGTGAACAGAGGTTAAAGGATGTGGGGGCATGGGGGGGGGGGGGAAGTGTATGACACTGATTCGTTTTGGATGCAAGAAACCACGGACTCCTTTCTGGGATGAAGTTGTCTACTTGATTGGTGGTCTGGGCTCTAGTCTTTCAGATAAGATGACAAACCGATGTCCTTGTGTGCAGATTGTTCCCAGCACATGTTGAATAACTTCTTTGGGCAAAATCCTGTAAAAAGATATGTTCATAGGAAAAAAACGCATACAAAAAAGCAAAAAAAACTGGGTGGTGCTGCACCACGGCGCCATTTTTTCCCAGAATGAACGACCCGTTGTCACGCTGGAAAAATAGTTTTGTAGTGATTGGATAACATGTGTCGAACAGCATTAACACACAAAGTTAATCTGTGGAACTGAAGAGGATTCCCCCCATAGCAAGTAGCCTGCACGTTGTTGTTGCCGCCTGGACAATCATCACTTTTAAGTTGCATAAATATACTAAGCTTAGCTCGTTTCATACACGCTAGGCAGGCGAGGTTTTCGCGAGGTACGCTACTAGAAGCGTTTCTTTGTTCCACCTATCGGCAAGCGTAGCTAGATATCCGCTAGGTATGGCTAGGTAGCATCCAGAGAATCTGGCCGCCGAGGTAAACATAGTGGTCGTGCATGTCGCCTTTGTGTTTGACGACTCCGTCTTCTGGTGTGAAGTAAACGCCGTACATTGAGTCTCGAGTCTCGTTTCACAGTGCTTTTTTTCTCGCCCTTGCCCTCGCCACTCGGTATCTCGCCACTTGGGCCTAAGCATGTTACCGTGTAAGACATGGGCCCCTGTTTCTTGTCTGGTCATGCATTGCAACGTGACTTTGGCTTCTTGCAGACAGACCTTCAGATTCTGCTACTTGCGGTCAGGGTATTGTCTTATTGTGGGACGAGTTACCATAAAAAAGTTAAGACTGCAAGTCATACTCAACTGTGGGTATGCTAGAGTCCCAATCAGTGTAAATAGTAACTCCACTTTCAGGACATTCTGTACTAAAAATTTCCTCTTTCGTCACTTTGTTTCTGTCTTCCTCCTTTGCTTTGTATCATCTTTTTCATCTTCTGCCTTTCGGTGGATGCACTGTACTGTTCTGTGAAGCCATGCATTCTCTTAGGATTGATAATTAGGTACCTGTATTAAGTGCATTTTTGGCTCCAAAAAAAAAGGGTAATATGCAGAAGCAATTTTAGGGAATTTAGGCTAATTTTATATACTTTTTAATGTCCTCATTTTTACATTTGCATTCAGATTTGATTTTCTTAAACCCTGGAGATAAACTGGACGAAATGGTCAACGCCAGGGAGATGTCCTTAGATTATGTTTGCGAGTGCATTGACATGTGTACTTAATTTCTTTTTCATTTTTGATACTTTTTTTATTGAGATATTACATACGTTTTGAAATGGGTACGGTTCTGATATGACTTGCGCAGCCGGCTGGGATTTAAACAGACTAATAACAATGGGGAGAAATACAAAACACAGAACCGCAAGACAGGTCAGGTAAGGCAGTGTTATGAATTAACGTTTAAGGTGTAACTGTGACCACCACCACTACTAACAACAACAATGATAAAAACTAGTTCGACTCAGTTCAGTTTGTTGGGCCTACTAGTGTGCAGAACAATGACTCTTTTTAATCCCAGGCACAACAAACTCATGACCAACTGCATGTTGCATGTTCTAACGAGAGTTCCTGTGTCTGCAGGAAGCGACAGCAACTGTGATCTTTCTGCACCGTGCCATCAGTAAACAAGAAGTCCTGCACATCCATGACTTTTTGTCAACATCCCAAGACGCTACACGGTGTCGTTTATACGTTCACCTACCGTCTGATCCATCTACCCGACCTTCAGCGTGTCCTGGTAAGTGATCAGATCAACACCACCACCACCACCACCCCGCAATGGGGATGCCGGGGGCTCTTTCAATGTACATGAAATCCCCACCTTCTGTGCTAGAAATTTCCTCTTTCCTGCCACTCTTTATGTCATGTTCCTTGGCTTTCTGTCATTTCTTCCTATCATTTTCTGCCTTGCTGGCCCATTTACCTTTACGTGTTCGATAAAGTCTTACGTACTTTTTCTTAGGATTGATAATAGGGTATATGTATTAAACGCCTTTTTGGCTTTAGGAGGTGAGAAGCAATTTTAGGTAATTTAGGCCCGTTTTTGTATGTTTTGGTGTCCTTTGGTATGCTGAAGTTTGTATTCATGTTTGTTTGTTTTTTGTTTTTTGTTTTTTAGTCTTTTCATGTCTATATTCTGTTGACTGCATTGAAGTAGTGGTAGTTAAATGGAGATGGTGTTTTTCCAGAAGATTCGTATGATTTTTCTGGAGGGTCTTAATATGGACGCTTGACAGCTTGATAAGGTCGCTTTCCGTTGTCCTCTACCATTCTAAGTCGTAAAGAAGAGTGGAAAGGACACAGTATTTGTACAGTCTTATGTTGGTGTTAGTGCTGTGTTATGGGGACCTTTACACTTGTCCAGCATTCTTAAGATGTCTTCAGCCTTGCGAGACAGCTCTTGATGTTACTGCCTGCTCCTCTATCGTGTCGCCCTTAGATGAAGATGCTTAATATTCCCTTGCAGTATCTTCTTTCTCAAGTTCTACTTCACATTTCTTCAAACACGTACACAACCAGTTGCACGGCAAGGTGTCTATACAGTCCCTGTATATGCACAAAAGACATAACTGACAAGACCGACCTGAGTCTGTTAAATGCAAAATTCTATATTCATGAATGTAAATGTAAAATAAATGTTTGAGAAAAAAGACCAACACACAATGGTAATGTAGTTGATATATCTTTTGGTTATTTGCAGATGACTCAAAAGTCATGAGCAATTATCTCAGCTGGACATCATTTTAGACATCCCCAACATGGACGGTGCCACTGAGGTCCCAGAACCACACTGCTTCCCAGAGAAAAAAAATCACAACTGCCATGTCAGTGTAGCTGGCAAGCCAAAAAGCTACACTTCAACGGTTCAGAATATACTCGACGAGGGTGAGTGTACAGTGTGTGAGGGGGGAAGGAGGGAGGGGGCGTATTTAAGTTGCTGTCCATGTGTGTTAAACAACAAAACACGAAATAATTACGTAGTGTGTTTAAACGCATCAGGTGCCTTGCCCCATGGCGTTGGCGATCATGGACTTCCATCTGTCTCTTGTTGCCTCAAGCATCTCTTCCACCCTCCTTGTCTTCAGCCACTCTGCAAGTCCGTCTAGTACCTTCTCCATGGGTCTATCTGGTGCTCTTTCCTTGCAGCTTTCCTGTTGTGACCAGGTGCTCCAATTCCCCTTTTCCTGATAAACTGGCCTATAAATGTTGCCTGTCTTTTCCTAATCTTCCTTATCAATGATCTACTTGTGTCTGCCTCCATCAAGACTGTCTCGTTTGTTTTCTTTGCTATCCATGGAACTCAACATTCTTCTTAGAAACCACATCTCGGCTGCCTCAATCTTGTTCTGGCTTTGCTTGTTGACTGTCCACGCTTCACAACCGTACAACAGTATTGGTTCTATACAACATTCAGAAATCTCTTCCTGATGTTAATTGATAGGCATTTGTTGGTAAGAATGCTTGTCATCTTCTTGAATGCTGTTTAGGCTTGGCCGATTCTGCAGGCTATTTCCGATGTGCATCTGCCGTCTGATGAAATGACCGTTCCCAGGTATTTGAACTTATTAACCTGTGTCAAGGTTGTGCCATTTGCTGTTATTTTGCAGGAGGGGATTTCATGTTTTTTACTGATCACCATGACTTCAGTCTTCCTGCTGTTTAGTTCCAACCCCTTACCTTTGCTTTCTATTTCTAGTATATTCACAAGGTTTTGTATGTCCCTTTCATTTTCTGCAATTTGCACGGTGTCATCTGCGTATCGAATGTTATCATTTTTCCTCCAACCTTTAATCCAGGGTCTTCCTGTAGGTTTCTCGTGATGTTTTAGCTGTAAAGTGAAAACAGATCTGGTCTGGTGACAAAACACAACCCTGTTAAACGCATACCTTCTTGAAATTCTCTTGACATGACGTGAAAATGGCTTGCATTTCAGCATTGTGTAAATCTGGATGTATATATGTGGAGAAGAACCCTTGTCAGTGAAACTTAAAACATTGTCTTTCTTGTGTATACACCGAGCCCATGAATAATACCGGACACTGACTTCCAAGGAGAACGAATGCCGAAAACGGTGTTGGTTATTCATGTACAGATCATGTTTTGCTTGTCTTTAACATGCAGATCTTCCATAGTCGGTCGTCGCTCTTTTTCTGTGTCTGGTCCATACCAATGGAACAAGCTTCCTCTGTCTATTCGACAGTCAAAGAAGACATACCTTTTTGTCGAGCAGTGATTTCCCCCTCGATGTGCCCATCCTTTCGTTCCACTTTACTACTGTCCTTCTACTCCCGGTTTGCATGTGATTTGTACCCTAGAGTTTTGGTCACTGCGAGTGAATGCTTTGGTGAATGATGAGAGCGAGCGCTTTGGTTTGATTTTTATATCAAGATTTGACGCCTTGTAAAATGTCAATGTGATTATTAACATGTAACCTACTGGACGAGGCAGCAGGAAAAGTTTGTCTTTTTCTCCTAAGTTTTGTATTTGGTGTTCATTTGTGATCTTCGCCTACGCTTGACAAAGGCCAGTTGGCCGAAAAATTGAGCCTGTCTTGTCTGGTTGTATTAAATACGCGTTCTGATTTTTTTCGTGTTTTTTTCTGGTTCATGTAACGTACAACTCTCGGCATCTTGGCTAAAGAACAATGCGGTTTTTGCAAGCACCATTCCACAGTAGATCATTAAATTCTCCTTGAAACGACCATCCGTAATGCTTTTCGGAAGAAACAGCATGTAGTGGCTATCTTATTTGATTTGGAGAAAGCATATGGTATCACCTGGAAATCGGGAATTCTTATGGACCTACACGAATTGGGTTTTCGGGGTTACCTACCTGCATTTATCCAAAACTTTTTGGTCGATCGACAGTTTCAAGTGCGGGTTGGTACTACTGTCGGACATCCATGAGCAAGAGCTGGGTGTACCACAAGGGAGCATTCTCTCTCCGCGCTGTTCGGTATCAAGATCAACAATATAGTCAAGTCTGTGTACAGCATGGCTCGGACTGTTCAGTTTGTGGATGATTTTGCAGTTTACGCAAGTGGAAGTTTCTATGCAGGCGTTCAGCGGCGGCTGCAGCTGTGCGTAGATAGGATCCAGCAGTGGGCAGAAACAAACGGCTTTATTTTTTCCGCAACCAAAACACTGTATCGATTTTCATAATCTGTGACAATTCTTTGCCAATCCAGAAATTCGTCTGGGAAAGTCCATCATTCCAGCTGTAAAAGAAGCTAAATTTCTGGGCTTGATCTTTGATGAAAAGTTGAATTTTCTCAGTCATAACCAACATCTGAAAACCTCATGCCAGAAAGCTCTGAATATTCAAGTTGTAGCTCATACAGACTGGGATGCCGACAAGAAAACGCTACTTTACCTGTACATAGCTTTAATTCGCTCTAAATTGGACTATGGCTGTGTAGAATATGGGTCTGTGAGACCGTCGTACCTAAAGGCACTGGATCCCATTCATCATCAAGGGCTGCGCCTATGTATTGGTGCATTCAGAACAACTCCTGTGTACAGTTTGTATGCGGAGGCAAGGGAGCCCTCCCTGAGCAACCGTAGACTGAAACTAAGCTTAAATTTCTGTTTGAAACTGTTCTCTGAACCGGAAAACCCAGCCTACGACTGTCTTCAACCCCAGATTTCAAAGTGAATTTGAAAAACATCCGAAAATCACTCCTCATTTAGGACTCCGTATCCGTCCCCATATGGAAAAGGCAGATACAAATTAAGAAGTTAACTTCTCGAAGTTTCCAGATAGCCCACCATGGACCTTGAAAGCACCGAAGGTTTGTTTTGATCTTGCTTCCTTCCGTAAAGACAATACCAGTTCGCTGGCGTATAAATCGTTTTATGCGGAACTGTGTGAAAAATTTGTCATCCCACATCTTCACTGATGGATCCAAGTCTGATGAAGGTGTTGCTGCCGCTGCCTTCTGCTCCGAGATTCCCAATCGAGCATTTTCAAAACATATTCCGTCTGACAGTTTCTTTTATACCGCTGAACTGACTGCTCTGGTTTTGGCGCTGAAAATGGTGTCCAAATCCAAACACAGATTTTCTCTTTTTTTCTGACTCCCTTTTTGCTTTGCAGGCAATTGCTGGCCGAAACATTAGTCACCCTGAACTTGTGAAGTTCTTCGAAACTGTATTCTACTCTTAAAATGAAGGTTACGGGATTGTTTTTGCCTGGGTTCCTGGCCATGTTGGTATTGGAGGCAATGAAAAGGCTGACTGCCTAGCCAAGAAGGCCACAAGGGGAAAGATGTATAAATTCTTGATCCCTTACACAGATGTACAATCGAAAGTACACAGTTACGTGAGAAATCTGTGGCAGGAGGATTGGAATGAACGGACAGATAACAAACTTTTCCAAATCCGCCCTAGCCTGAAAGAAATTCTCCCATCTGCTGCAGGAAACCGTAAGAGAGCGTTATGTAGGTTACATACGGGTCACATATTCTACACTCATTTGTATCTTTTGAAAAATGAAGCACCATGGTACTGGTTTATACCATGTGACGAGCCGTTGAGCATCAGACACCTCCTCCTCGATTGCTGGGACTTGTACATGTACGATGCGAGACATAAGCACTACACGGCGGATTCCTTTAAGAACCTCTTCCGAGATGTCCCTCCTGATGCCATTTTCCAGTTTTTACAAGAGATCAGTAGATTTCACCTTTTTTGATTTTACGTCTGTTTTTTTTTTTAATTGCATTTTAGATTTGCGAGGTAAACGGTGAGCATGTTTTTTAATTGTTGTCTTTTATTTTAACGGATTGTCGTTTTTGATGTGGTTTTAGCCCTGATATGGCTCTAGTAGTCGGCTGGGCTATAAGCAATATGAACTGAACTGAACTCTTAGGATTGATAATTGGGTGCATGGATTAAGTGCAATTTTGGCTCTCGGAAAATCAGATATGCGGAAGCAATTTTAGGTAATTTGGACACGTTTTATATATGTTTTAGTGTCCACTGTGCGATAAATTGGAGTGGTCCACGCCAGGGGCATCTCCTTAGATTATGTGCACAAAGGCATTGATATGTGTACATAATTTTCTTTCCTTTTTTGTTCTGTTGAAGAATTGTATATGTTTTGAAACATTTGTAGCCGTGATATGGCTCTATGCTTAAAAAAAAACAATGCAGAAGAAATTTTAGTTGATTCAGACGAGTCTATATTTGTTTCATGTACGTAGGTATTTAATACATTTGTGTTCAGATTTTTTTCACCCCCTGGTGAAATATTGGACAGAATGATCAACACTGGTGGTATATTCTTAGATTATGTGAGCGACTGCATTGGTATGCGTACATATATTTTCTTTTCCATATTTTTTTCAGTATCAACGAGGTGTGTGTTTAGAGATGGTTATAGCCCTGATAATGACTCTGCAAGGTCGGCTGGGCTTTAAATGATAATAGCAATGATAATGATATAATTATAATAATGTAATAATAGTGATGGTAATGATAGTAACGATGATGATGATGATGATGATGAGAAACCTTTATTTTACCACTTTTCCAGTGAGCCTCTGTTTCTATCATCAGGACTAATTGCGTACATGTATTAACTGCATTTTCAGATCTAAGATGTAATTGCTTTGTGGCAGTTGTAGGTCCTCTAGGTCACTTTGTATAGAGGCCTATGTTTTTGTGTACCTAAGGTCTTTTTATGCACTTGTATTTTAGTTTCTTTTGTCAAATCCCCTTGGTGTTAACTTCGGCAAAATACAAACGCCAGGGATATATCCTTAGATTAATTGAATGCAGTGATATTTGTCTTGACTGGTCTCAAAAAGGCATTAGAAAAGACGGAGAATACCTCAGTCACCTCAGGTTTGTTGACATTATCTTTGCGGAGATCTCAAGCAACTGCAAAATATGCTGAATGAACTAAATGAATGCGGCAAAAAAGTAGGACTAACAGTAAACTTGAAGAAAACAAAAACGATGTTCAACAACTGCATCGAAGACGTAGACGGAAAAGAAACGATCGAAAATGAAGAGCTAGAAATGGTTGACCACAACATATACTTAGGCCAATGCATCTCAGCAGAATCCTTCTCCAAAGAGGAGGAAATCAAACATAGGATAACTCTTGGCTGGCAAGCGTTTGGAAGAGCAACTTTGGTTTTTTAAGAATGACAAAATTGTGTGTGTGTTGAAATGTTCCAGCCTTGATATGGCTCTACGCAGTCGGCTGGACTTTAAACAAAAATAATAACAATAATAATTCATTGACACCTACCGATTTCTTTATTTACTGACATTCATTTTTAGTCTGTGCACGTACAATTTGGATTCAATTTTGTTTCAGTGGGTTTGCAAAAGCGTTACGCTACGTATCGCACCTGAAAAGAGGAGCAGCAGCAACAACAGCATCAGCAGCAGTAAAAACGGAACAAACAGAAGAAAAAGGACAAGTAAGTCTTCTTTGGAATGTTATAGACAATGGGGAAACAACGCCAAAGAAACACAAATTGAGAAGGTATAAATACAAATTTGAAAAAAGAAAAAAAGGGAAAAAAGGAAAACATGGCAAGGACATTCACAATAACAACAAGAACAGGAAACAAAAAAGAAAAGGCGAGAGGAACGAAGAAGAAGACAAGAAGAGAAACGAAAAAGAAAGGACGATAAGAGGAAACGAAGAAGAGAAGAGGAAACGAAGAAGAAAGACGATAAGAGGAAACGAAGAAGAAAGACAAGAAGAGGAAACGAAGAAGAAAGGACGTAAGAGGAAACGAAGAAGAAGACAAGAAGAGGAAAAGAAGAAGAAAGACAAGAAGAGGGAAACGAAGAAGAAAGACAAGAAGAGGAAAGGAAGAAGAAAGACAAGAAGAGGGAAGAACGAAGAAGAAAAAACAAGAAGAGGAAACGAAGAAGAAAGACAAGAAGAGGAAACGAGAAGAAAGGAAAGAAAGAAGAGGGAAACGAAGAAGAAAGACAAGAAGAGGAAACGAAGAAGAAAAGAAGAAGAAACGAAGAAAAAAGACGATAAGAGGAAACAAAGAAGAAAGGCGAGAGGAAACGAAGACAGACAGACAAGAAGAGGAAACGAAGAAGAAAAACGATAAGAAGAAACGAAGAAGAAAGACGATAAGAGGAAACGAAGAAGAAAGGCGAGAGGAAACGAAGAAGAAAGACAAGAAGAGGAAACAAAGACAGACAAGAAGAGGAAACGAAGAAGAAAAACGATAAGAGGAAACGAAGAAGAAAGACAAGAAGAGGAAACGAAGAAGAAAGACGATAAGAGGAAACGAAGAAGAAAGACGATAAGAGGAAACGCAAAAAACGCAAGGCAAAATGAACAAAAACAGCAAGAATGAAGACAACAAAAGCGTAAGAGGAGACAAAAGAAATAAAAGAAAAGCAATAAGAACAACAACAGGAACGACAAGAACAACAACAACAAAAAATGAAGAAAAAACATATTCGTCACCAAAAAGTCAACAACAACAAAAACCAACAACAGCAGCAACAAAAACAACAAAAAACAAACCCAGAGCGAAGAAAATATGACAAACCCGACACAAAAGTTGAAATAAAAAAAATGGAAAACGAAACAATCCACAGTGCACAGCAAATCCAAATCTGTGCTTGTTACGCAATCAATAACAAGACCATCAGTATGGATACACAGGAGAAATGAAGAGTAAAAGGAAAAAGAAGCAATACGACAAGAATCAATACAAGCAACAGAAAAAGAATATCTGTGACAACAACGGCAAGAACTTCACCAGCAAATCGCCAAGAAAAGCACAAAATGCAGTGAAAGGGGAAAAGATCAAGAACAATTAACACGTCGAAAAGAATAGCAACACGAACAGGATCAAGAATGAAAAACAATGGAACGAGCATAACTAGGGGACAACATCAAAAACAACGGAAAAAAGAAAAAACCCGGCTAAAACCACATTAAGAAGGCAAGCAACAAAACAAAACGGAAAAGAAAAATGGGAAACAAGTAACGCAAACAGAAACAAAGAAAAAGAAGAAGAAAACGAAAGAAAATTTGAGCAATAATGACAAAAACAAAGAACAAAAATTACGAACATAAACAAAGACGGCAAGAAGTCAAAGAAACAAAAGAAAAACAACGTCAACAAGAACAAGAGGAGGAACAAGTACAGGAAGAACCAAGTGTTAAAAAACAAAACGTACACCAGCAAGTATTTATACAGTAACAATATCACTACATGGCAGAACCAGAACACCAAAAGCACTTAGGAACAGAACAAAACTTTTCAGAAAAAACAAAGATAAGACAGAAAAACACGAGAAAAAAGAACAAGAGCAATGAGAACTAAAAAGCAGCAAGAACAAGAAAACCAAAACCAAAAACAAAATTATTCTGAAGAGAAAAAGTACAGAAAGAGCAAGAGAGAAGTAACACAAACAAAAGCAAACAAAAAGAAGAAAAGGAAAGAAAATTTGAGCAATAATGACAAAAACAAAGAGAAAAAAATACGAACATAAACAAAGACGGCAAGAAGTCAAAAGGAAAAGAAAAACGTCAACAAGAACAAGAGGAGGAACAAGTACAGGAAGAACCAAGTGTAGAAAAGCAAAACGTACACCAGCAAGTATACAGTAACAATACCAACACATGGCAGAACCAGAACACCAAAGGTACCAAGGAACAGAACAAACAAAACTTTTCAGAAAGAACAAACACAAGACAGAAAAAGACGAGAAAAAAGAACAAGAGCAATAAGAACTAAAAAAAAAAAAGCAGCAAGAACAAGACAACCAAAACCAAAAACAAAAACAAAGTTATTCTGAAGAGAAAAAGTACAGAAACAGCAAGAGAGAAACAGCAAAAGCGACAACACCAAAATCATAAGAGTCTCAGCAAATAGCCGAAAGACAAGATAACACGGAATTACAAAATTTAAGCGGAGCAAAAGCAAGACATTAACAAACAAATGCAGAACAATTAAAATACTACATTACAGCTACAGCAAAACGGAAGAGAAACCCTCAAAGCAAAAGAAAAAAACAAAACAAAAAACAATACAGAAATTAAAAAAATCACAAACGAAGAAAAAGAGAAACAAAGAACAGTACACAATATACAGCAAATCCATTATTATCTTTGTACAATCAATAACAGTATCAACATGAAAAAGAACACGAAATCAAAATCAATAACGGCAAGAAAATCGGGAGAAATAGAAGAGTAAAATGGACAAGAGGCAGAACAACAAGTAACAGAAAAAGAACATCTATGATAACAATAACGGCAAAGATATCAAGTCATCTGGAAATCTGGAAGGAGAGTGGAACGGAAAAAAAAGAACAAAAAGTAAATCGGAGACAAAAAAATGGCAACAAGACCAGGAATATGAATTTAATAAATACTAAACAAACATAACCAGTGGACGAAATCAAAAGCTACAACAAAAACACTTGTACGATATGAAGAAAACGAGCAACAAAATAAAACGGATGGAAAAAACAAACAAAAAAACCTCCCCAAAGAAAAGCCGAAAGAAAAACAAGAGGGAAACGGAAGAAAGAAACAAAAAGGTAGAGCATTCGTGACAAGAACAGAAAAAAGAGAAAAAACACAAACATAATCAAATACCGCAAGAAGTCAAAGAAACAAAAGAACAACGTCAACAGGGACAAGAGAAGGAACAAGTACAAGAAGAAAAAGCGTAGAAGAGCAAAACGCATCAGAAAGAACACGATCACAATATCAACATATGACAGAATTAGAACACCAAAAGCACCAAGGAACAGGAAGAAACAAAAATCTTCAGAACAAATACAACACAGAAAAAATGGAGAAAAAAGGAAAAAAGCAATAACTACAAAAGCGGCAAGAACACGAAAAACGGAACCAAAAGCAAAAAAAAATTATTCGGAGAGAAAATACAGAAAAAAAGGCGACAACAGCACGAACATAAGAATATCAACAAATAGTCGAACCGCAAAAAAAGAAACGCACAACGACAGAACGAAATAACTACTACTACTATAACAACAACAACACGAAAGAGAACCCACCCACCCCCACGTACCCCAGCCCCCTCAAAAGAAAAAAAAATCAGAAACGAAGAAAAAACAAAGCGAAAACAGTACACGGTAAATGGCAAATCCATTACAATTATTGCGCTATCGATAACAACAGCATCAACATGGATGAACAGACATGAAAAGAAATCAATAACAGCAAGAAAACCAGGAGAAACGGAAGAGTAAAAGGGATAAGAGGCAAGACAAGAACACAAAATCTGATAACAGTAAGGGCAGAAACATAACTAATCGCCAAGAAAAACACGACGAAGAAGACTGGAACAGAAAAAGATCAACAACAAAAAGTAAACGAAAAAACGAACAGTAACAGGACAAAGAACAAGAATGAAAAAAGCTTACAGAAACATAACCAAGGGACAAAATCAAAAGCAGAGACAAAAGAAAAAGAAAAATAGCTGAAACGATGTGAAGAAAGCGAGCAACTAAACAAAGCAGAACAAGAAAAACAAAGAAAAGAAAAAAAAGCAAAAGGGAAAGACAGCAGGAAAAATGCAGTTTAAACATAAATGACAAGAACAATGAAAACAAATGGAAAAAAACCAACAAAACCAAAGAAAACAAGAAGTTAAAGAAACAAACAATAAGAGAAAAAACAGCGACAGCAAGAGCAGTAAGAATGAAAAAAAAGCAAACATACAGAGAGAACAGATGTTAAACCAAAATACACAAGTCAAAGAAACCAAACGAACAAGAACAACAGAAAACAAAAAGAAGAAAAGAAACAGGCACAAGAAAAAGGAGTTCAAAAACAATAACAAACGGCAGAACCACAACACCAGGAGCACAAGTGATATCATGAATAAGAAAAATTACAACGCAAAACAAACCAAACCAAAACAAAAAAAAACAAACGAACAAAAACCCCAGGGGAAAAACATCGGCAAGAGCAATAGGACAACAACAACAAAAAATGAAAGAAAATGAAGAACAGACAGAAAACAACTCAAACCTAAGCACAGCTATATCAAAAGCGACAAAAACAATTAACGACGAATCAGCAAAAGTTAAAATGAAAAACACGGAGACTTCAGTAAACTAGAAGTCAAACATACAACCAAACAATAGCACCAAAAAAAAAAAAGCAACGAGAACCAGAAGAGAAACGAAGACGGAAAGAATAAGATAAAGAGGAAAAACAACAAGAACATATCAACAGATATACCACAACCACCAAGATCATCAACAAGAACACGAATAAGAAACTGAGCAGAACAGAAACACGACAAAAACAAAGAAATAAAACGCAAAAGAAGAGATTGAAAAACAAGAACGGATAAACGGAAACGGAAACGGAAACAAAAACGATAACAGTACGAAAAGTATGAGAAAAGAAAGAGCAGAACGACAAAAAGCGGAAAAAAAAAACATCTGTGGTAACAAAAACACCACCAGCAAATCAAGAAAAGCACTAAGAAGAAGAGTGAAAGAAGGAAAAAAAAGAGAAAGAAGTACCCCAAAAGGAAGATAAAAAATATCACAAAAAGCAAGATCAAAAATGAAAATGAACGAAACGAACATTACTAGGGGCAAGTCAAAAGCAACAGAAAAAAAACTATCTTTAGAAAGCAACAAAAATAAAACAGTATGGAAAACAAAAGAAAAATGCACACAAACACACAAAATAAATCAAAGCCCCGCAAATCCAAAACAATTGAAGGGAAACGAAGTAAAAAAGTGGACTAATGACAAGAATAACGAAAACAATGCAAAGAAAATAAAATCATAAGCAAATACAGCAAAATCAAAGAAACGAACAAAACAAAGTTGAGAAGAGAAAGAGGAACAAGCACATGACAGAACTAAAACACCAAAGGCACCAAGGAGCAGCAACAAACCAAAATCTTCAGAGCAGAACTAACACAACAAAATAAGACAAAAGAGAGCAACAAGAACAACAAGAACAGCAAGAACAAGAAAATCAAAAATGAAACAAAATCAAGAACAGCACCAAAATCAGCAATATGAAGAAAGGGAACTACAAAAAAGGAACTACAAAAGTAATAAAAACAAAGAAACGAACAAAAAACTCACAGCTAATGCATATGAACAATATCAACACGTGCTAGAACTACAGCACAAAGAACACCAATGATGGCTAGTAAAAGAATGTTTTAAATCGAAAAACAAAGGAAAAGAAACAAAAAGAAAAAAAGTACTAAAAACAAGAGCAACAAGATTACGAACAGCAAAATCAAAAACAAAGAGAAAAATCAGAATCTAAATAAAGTTAAACACAAAACAAACGAACAAAAAGAACAACAAAATCAACAACAAACAACGTACACAGAAAAAAAAAAACAAGATAAACGATGTACAGAAAAGAACTAGAGTAGAAGATGAAAATCCGGAACAGCAAGAGAATAAGAACAATATCAACAAATAGAACTACTTACCAGGATCACCAGTAGTATCGGGAATAAAGAAAACAACGATGCAGACCAAAACAAACAAAACAAAACAGAATAAACATCCAAAGGGAGCAAAATCAAGAACAAAAAGGAAGACAACTACAATTAAAAACACGGGAGCATAAAGAGCAGTACTACAACAAATCCACAAAAATGCAAATAATAAAACTGAAAACAAAAATCAATGTCAATTGGAAATAAAAAAAACACACAAAAATAGCAACAGCAAAATCAACAAGAACCGAAGAAACCAGGACAGAAATAAAAAGCGCAAATAAAAACTACTGAGCAGAACAGAAACAAGGCAAAAACAACCGCAAAACGGGAGAATAAACGACAAAAACTACTACTACAACTACAACTCAAAACCCAAAGAAAAGCAAAAAAGAAAAAAACATCAACTGCAAGTCACCAATAACAACACGAAGAAAGAGTGAAAGGGAACAATATCATGAACAAAAAGTACATCAAAAGAAGAAAAGCGTCAAACAAAACAGGATCAAGGTTTAAAAAAAAAAGACGAAACGAATATCACAAGGAAATAAAATCAGGGGAAAAAAACAGCTTATACACTTTGAAGAAAGCGAGTAACAAAACAAACAAAAAATAAACACAAAACAAAAAGCAAAACCAAAACCAGAGAAAAGGGAAAGAAATACTGATGCTGAAAGAAAGAAAATATGACATTAATAACAAGAACGATATAATGAAAATACGAACATAAAAGCATACAAGAATTCAAAAACAAAAACAAAACAAAAACAAAGGAAGGAATAACATAAGAACAAGAGCAGGAACGAGAACAAGACGAACAAGTATAGAAGAGCAAAAAGTGCACCAGCAAGAATACATTAGCAATATCAACACATGACGAGAGCCAGAACACCAGTGGCACCAAGGAATGAGAACAAACGAAACTTTAGAGGAGAACAAAAACAAAACAAAATAAATCTAGAAGAGCAGCAACAAGCACTAACAAATAAAAAAACAAAAGAAAATCGAGAACACCAAAGTCAACAAGATGAAGAAGATGAACAATTGCAAGAGTAATAGGAGTAGAAAAATAAACATCCTCCCCAACCACCCACCCACCCAAAAAAAAACAATATAAAAGCATACATGCTAGAACTAAAAAATAAAGCACGAAGTAAAATAACAAAGCATAAAGAAAGAAAGAAAAACAACCACCACTGACAAGAGCATTAAGAAAACGATAAGCAAAAACAACTAAATAAATATCATAACCAAACTATACAACAAGAAATCAAACAAGCAAACAAAAAGAATAACAGATCTACAAAAACAAGACGAAGGAGCACAGGAAATACTAGAACAAGAATAAAACAATATCAAGAAATTGTGGAACCACATCACGAACATCAGCAGTATCATTAAGTAAAATTACAACGCAGAACAAGAAAGGACAAGAAAAAACAACAAAACACACGAGCAAAAGGAACAAGAAACAACAAAACCAGAAAAATATCTAATAATGACTACCTGGTTGAACCTGTCTCTCAGTGACAAAAAAGCTACTTACTGCGTAGCTTTCATCGACGATCCGGCCGATATCCAATAAGAACAAAATCAACAACAAAGACAAATACAACCCCAGGACACAACCACGTCAGCAAAACAAACAACAAATCTACAAAAATGAAAACAAACTGAAGAACAAAAACCAAAGTCAACTAGAAGTCAAACAATCAAACGAGAACAGCAACAACAAAGTCAACAAGAATCCGTAGAGAAAGAAATCCAGAGAAGAGCAAGAACAAAAAAAGAGCAAAAACAACAGCAAGAACAGAAGAATCAAGTACCCTGCCACATGGCGTTGGCGATCATGGCCCTCCATATGCATCTACCCCGTGTTGCCGCAAGCACATCTTTCACCCTTTCTGTCCTCAACCACTCTGCAAGTCTGTCCAATATTTTTCCCTGGACCTACCTGGTGCTCTTTCTCTCCAGCTTTCCTATTGTGACCAGGTGCTCTAATTCCCCTTTCCACATAAAGTGGCCTATATGTTGCCTGTCTTTTCCTAATCTTCCTTATCAATGATCTTCTTGTCTGCCTCCATCAAGACTGTCTCGTTTGTTTTCTTTGATGTCCATGGAACTCTCAACATTCTTCTTAGAAACCACATCTCGGCTGCCTCAATCTTGTTCTGGCTTTGCTTGTTGACTGTCCACGCCTCACAACCGTACAACAGTATTGGTTCTATATAACATTCAAGAACTCTCTTCCAGATGTTAATTGATAGGCATTTGTTGGTAAGAATGCTTTTCATCTTCTTGAATGCTGTTCATCTTCTTGAATGCTGTTTTGGTTTGGCCGATTAAGCTGGCTATTTCTGATGTGCATCTGCCGTCTGGTGAAATGATCGTTCCCAGGTATTTAAACTTATCAATCTGTCTCAAGGTTGTGCCGATTGCTGTTATTTTGCCTGAGGGGATTTCATGTTTTTTGCTGATTACCATGACTTCAGTTTTGCTATTTAGCTTCAACCCTTTACTTTTGCTTTCTATTAATGTTATACCCACAAGGTTTGTAGGTCCCTTTCATTTTCTGCAATTAGCACAGTGTCATCTGCGTATCGAATGTTGTTTCTCATTTTTCCTCCAGCCTTTAATCCAGGGTATTCTTCAAGGTTTCTCATGATGTTTTCGCAACTCTGAGGAGGTCTGGTCCCCAGACGTGCGGCACGCAGGCCCACCGGCGTCTGGATATGCCCTGGTGCCCACGAACCAAGCCCCCAGCTATGGGTACATAGCACCACTGCCTGGTGGGTTTCTCGGGAGAGAATAAGGCTATGGGAGCAAACCCTGAAAAAAAATCACCCCTACTGCCTTGTAGGTTGTCGTGGGAACGACATGGCTAGCGGAGAGACCGTGCTAAAACCGATGGAAGGCAACGGGAAACCACCATTGTACTTTTCCAAGAAAAATTCATGGCCAGACAAAAATCAGAAGAATAATGTTAACAAATACTGGAACCACGTCACCAAGAGCACCAACAAGAGCACAAATAAGATGATAAATAAGCAAAACAAAAACGAGACGAAACACAACAGGAGAATAAACCGTGTATTCTGCTTTGCTGAGAACACTGTTTCCCTTTCATGGTTTTCTTTTTTTGTGTGTATTTTTTTCTCAAATAATGAAGCAGCTTTCATTTTTCTTCAAAATCCCTTTTTTCATTTGGATATCCTCATCTAACGTCGGTGTGTGGATTTCTCAGGAGGGGTTATCATCTGTGGCTGTTTACTCCACAGGCGTCCCTATATGTTGCATATACAGCGCATTTAGTTTGTGGATGATTTCTTTATCCAGCCTCTCCCAATTCCTCTTTTGCACTTGCGGACGGGTAGATTGAGTTTCTGGCGTAGCATCACCAGTACAGTTTCGCATGAACAATCATTGTGGATGTCCTTGGCACTGTGATTTGATTCTTGGTCGTGGTTTTCCGACATTGTATCTGCTGGCTCAAAGCGCTGCTGTTCATTCATCACGGCCCTTTTTCGTCCTGTGGATCCTCATGCCGCACTTGGTAGAGAATCTGCTTCCACAACACACGGTAATTCCCTTTTTTTCTTATGCTTCTGGTCCGTTGTGGATTTCCAGTCGGTACTAGGTTGGCGCCGGTAGATTCACCATTCTCTCCCACTTCGGTAAATCCTGGGAGCATCTTTAATTTTTGGAAGAAGAGGCAAGTTGAAGAAAGGCAAGATGGGGAGTCAGCCCACAGAGTCCATAAATCTAGTCTTTTCCAGTGTCATTCTGTCTTTTGTGCACATCTTCTGAACTGTTCCTGAAAGTCAATGGTCTAGTCACGTGTCAGTGTCAAGAAACTGGTGAGAGCCAGATAGCAGAAGGTCTTCAGAGAAGAACACCCCCCCCCCCACCCCCTGAACTCCTTATAGTCTAAAGGGACTGGACAGCATCCGGCTTCTGACTGTTGGATCCTCTTCTGTTGTGACCAAATTTTCTTTAATAGAAATCGGTCCTCCAGGATTCAAATCCCCTCCTCTAAAATGGTCAGCAAGACTACTACCATCATGAACAATAGCAAAAGAATAATTTTTTAATTGATGGATCTATCTGATTAGACATTGGCTGCACTCGGTTGAGGAGTCGGATGGTAAACAGCATCAGCTGTGGTTGAACAAGGTGATTCTTGAGTGGCAATCCTCGCACAGCTGACGCACAAGAACGTTAATAGATGATCGCTGCTGCAGCTTTTTTTCATCTCTCCAACAACAGTGGAGATCGTTTCTCCTCTGAGGTAACCATACCTGCATGTGCAGTCTTCACAAGGCAACAGCGATTTGTAGCTGACTCTTTGCAGGTGGATAACGGCTGATTTCAGGTCTCATTTGCCAGATTCCGTATATAGCAGCAGTGAACGCCCTGTGTGCCAGGATCCTGCAGTGAGCTCTCAGTACAGTGTATCTTCAGGGATATGATCAAATTGCGTGCGGCAAACATGGCCAAGCCAGGTGAACAAATTTCAAGAGAAAGGCTGCAACTTTGTGAAATGTTAAGGTAAGGACTACCATGGATTGGGAAGTGACAGATGGGAGAGAACTTTGGTACAGGAGGACCAACGGGGTGGAATTTAGGAGGGGAGGCAATTTTGGGAAACAAAACGACGGTATAGTCAGAGTCCTTTTTGGGATGACTGCTGAGGAGAGATAACTTAGATAAACGGCTGGGGGTGGGGGGAGAAACCAAGGGAACGGAACTTGGGGGTGGCGGGATGGAATTTGGGGTGTGGGGGGGAAACCAAGGGAAGGGAATTTGGGGGTGGGGGGAACCAAGTGGGAGGGAACTTTGTGTGTGTGTGGGGGGGGGGGAGAATCTAAGAGGAGTGAACTTGGGGGTGGGGGAAAGAGAAACCAGGAGGGGGGGTGCGTGGGAGTGGGGAGAAACAAATGAACTTGGGGGTGAGGAGAAACCAAGGGGACGGAACTTGGGGGTGGATGGGGGGAGAAACTAAGGGGAGGGAACTGTGTGGTGGGAAACCAAGGGGAGGCAACTTGGGGGGGAAGGGGAGAAACGAAGGGTAGGAAACTTGGGGGTGGTGAGAAAGCAAGGGGAGGGAGCTTGGGGCTGGGGAGAATCCGAGGGGAGGGAACTTCAGGGTGAGGGGAACCAAGGGGAGGGAATTTGGGGGTGGGGAGAAACTATGGGGGAGGGAGCTTTGGGGTGAGGTGGGGAGAAAACCAAGTGGAGGGAACTTGGGGGTAGAGAGAAATCAAGGGGAGGGAACTTCTTGGTGGGGAGAAACCAAAGGGAGGGAATTTGGGGTGGGGATGGGGACAAAATTGTAGGATGGGGGGAACCCATGGGAGGGAACTTGGAGGGGGGAAGAAGCCTACTTGGGGTGGAATAGAAGCCACCTTGGGGGTGGGGGAGGGAGAAACCAAGGGGAGGGAACATTGGGGTGGGGGAGAAACCAAGGGGAGGGAACTTGGTGGTTGGGAGGAAACAAGGGCAGGGAACTTGGTGGTGGGTGGGTTGGGGGAGAAAACAAGGAGAGGGAACTGTGGGGTGGGGGATGTGGGGGGGGGGAACCAAGGGAGGGACTTGGGGGTGGGTGGGGGAGAAACCAAGGGGAACTTGGGTGGGGAGAGAGAACTGCGGGGTTGGGTGAGGGTAAACCAAGGGGAGGGAACTTGGGGGGTGTTGGGGAGAAGCCAACCTCGAGGTTGGGGGAGAAACCAAGGGGGAGGGAACTTGGGGGTGGGAACTTGGGGGTGGGGGAGAAACTAAGGAAAGGGAGCTTAGGGGTGGGAGAGAATCCAAGGGGGAGTGGGTGGGGTGGGGGGGAGGAACCAAGGGGAACTGTGGGGTGGGGACAACCAGGGGGAGGGAACTTGGTAGGGAGAGAAACCAAGGGGAAGAACTTGGGGGTGGGGGAGAAACCAAAGGGAGGGAATGTAGGGTGGGGGGGGGGGAGAAACAAAAGGGAAGGAACTTGATTAAAAAAACCAAGTGGAAGGGAACTTGGGGGCGGAGAAACCAAGGGGAGGGAACTTCAGGGTGGGGGAGAAACCAAGGGGAGGGGGAAGTTGGGGTGGGGCGGGGGGAAACGAAGTGGAGGGAACTTGGGGGTGGAGAAACCAAGGGGAGGAACTTCAGGGTGGGGGAGAAATCAAGGGGAGGGAACTTGGGGTGGGGAGAAAGCGAGGGGAGGGAGTTTGGGAATGGGGCTAGGGAGAACCAAGGGGAGGGGACCTTGGTGGTGGGGAGAAACCAAGGGGAGGGAACTTGGTGGTGGGGAGAAACTTGGTGTGGTGGGATACGGGAGGGATAAACCAAGGGAGGGAACTTGGTGTGTGTGTGGGAGGGGGGAGAGAATCTAAGAGGAGTGAACTTGGGGGTGGGGAGAGAGAAACCAGGGGGGGACGTGGGGTGGGGGAGAAACCAAGGGGAGGAAACTTCGGGGTGAGGGTAGAAACCAAGTGGAGGGTACTTGGGGGTGTGGGGGAGAAACCAAGGGGAGGGCATTTGGGGGTGGGGGAGAAAGCAAGGGGTGGGGGAACCAAAGGGTATTTGGGACTGGGGGGTAAAACCAATGGGAGGGTACTTGGGGGTGGAGGGAGAACCAATGGGAGGGCACTTGGGAGTGGGGGGAAGAACCAATGGGGTATTTCGGAGGGAGGAAGAACCAATGGGAGGGTACGTGGAGGTGGGAGGGAAACCAAAGGGAGGGTACTTAGGGGTGGGTGGAACGAACCAATGGGAGGGCACTTGGGAGTGGCGAGAAGAACCATTGGGAGGGGGTACTTGGGGGGGGGGGAGAACCAGTGGGAGGATGCTTAGAGGGGAGGTGGAAAAGCCATCGGAGGGAACTTGGGCTGGGGGGAGGCGGTTGAACCAATGGCGGGGAACTTGTGGAGAGGGAACCAATGGGACAGTCCTGGGGGTTGGGGGGAGAGAACCAATGGGAGGGAGCTTAAGGAGGGGGAACCAATTGGAGGATACTTGAGGGAGGAGAACCATTGGGAGAGACGAACCAGAAGAACAAGAAAACCAATGTAAGCGCACATCCAACGAGACAAAACAAAACAAGCGCAAATTTTCGGCCAACTAGCCTTTGTCAAGCGCGAACGCACGGTCACAAACAGATCACAGACACCAAACAATGGATAATAAAAACGGGACTAAAAACTTCCCTGCCGCCTCGTCCAGTGGGTAAGAAATGGAATTCTTTGTTTTGTCTCGTTGGATGCGCGCTTACATTGGTTTTCTTGTTCTTCTGGTTCGTGTTTGCTTGGGCGCGGGCAGCCAAACTTGTTTTGGATCATTGGGAGAGAACTTGGGGAAGGGGAACGAATAAGAGGGAACTTGGGGAGAGAACCAACAGGAGGTTATTTGGGGGTGGTGGTGGAGTGAAACCAATGGGAGGGAACTTGTTATCGCCAGGCGGGTGGGGGAGAGCTCAGTAGATAGCGTCTTTAGCATCTTTGATCACATGAGATGGTTTGGTTGTGTGTATGAGGTTTTTTTGTTGTTGTTGTTGTTTAAGTAAAGGTTCTCACATAACCATGACTTCGTACGGGGGTGAGGTTGTTGAGATCCCAACTTCTCTGAGGGCAAACATTATAAGGAGTATTTGTGGAGCATTATGAGGGTGGTGCTCATCTTTCGCAAACCCTGAACAAGATCAGGTACCATTTCATAACTGCATGGACATGGGACAGGCTGCCACCAGCTAGGTAAAGAGGCAACTATTCCCAGTCCAGGGGTTGTAGGTGGCTGATGGCGGAACGTGGATGGCCTTCGGGTCCTTCGGGTTCGGAGCAGCGGAATAACACGGGCTTGCCTTGACGAAAAAGCAGCTCTGAGCAGACTGATGATGGTTTCTATCAGGACATGGCTGAGCGGCACCTGGCAAGGCCACAACTAGAAACACGCTGTATGTCCTGTAATAGAGCTATTGTAAGGATAAGGGGGTTGCCGTATTCATAGTTGGAGAAAGTTGAAGAATCGCTGAGGGAGAGGAGATAAGCATGCCGCCTTCCTTCAAAATACTCGGACTGGCCTCGAGACTGAATCATTCAAGGTCTCTACAGCCCACCCTACTCCTCCAGGTTATGAGCTGACAGGCGCGGTAGTCAAGTGGGTAAGATATTGGAAGGTCTGAGTTCAAACCTGCACGCGCATGGGTAAAGGGTGGAGATTTTCTAGATTTTCTGGGTCACAATCACTAAGGACACAGAACATCAAGTAGGCTCAATGTGGTGAAAGATCCTTTAAATCATGTCTGTGTCCAGTGCATTCTACGCTCTATGGTCCGGTGGTTTTCGGAAACCATATCATCCAGCATGTACGCCCACCAAAGACGGAGTAGCCAGGTTGCACAGCAACATTTTAGCTTACGGCGTGCACAGTGTAGGCAAAACAACGTGCATACATGCATCCGAGGAAAAAGTCGGAACATTGGAAACAAACAACTACACAAACAAACAAACAAATATAAAAACAAAATGAAAGGGTTTTGAGATGATCTGTTTCCGAAAAGTACGGAACCAAACGAAAAAGCATGAAGACAGATAGGCTACACAGTATGTATTTGGCTGGGACTAGATGTCTAGTGGTAGATCATTCCCGACCATAATAGTAAGATCAAGCCTTCACGTAGCCAATTACAATCATTTGCAAACGCGATGACAATTAAGTTGCTATGGGCATCTGTTGTGTTTTCTTTTCTGGGATGGGATTGGAGTATTTGTAACAACAAAATAGACACACATGCAGCGTTTGCCGCAGTTTGTATCCTGCCAGGAGGTGCATTAGCGTAAACATGGAAGGGAAGTAACTTTAATCGTAAGCACCGAAAAGATGGCTTCTGCTTGACAGACAGGATGAACGATGCTTGGTATTTCTGGTATTTTGAGACGAAACATCAGAACATTTCACGTTGATTTTCGTTAATTATCTGCTGCAGTAAAGTAAAGAAGGATGGCGGGTAAGTTAATTTCTTCATTCATCATTTGTAAAGAGATTACTTCTTGTGTGTGTGTGTGTGTGTGTTTCCGATCAATACTGAATACACTCACACTGTCACAGTAGACATAGACTGATACTAGAATCTAGTGATAGAGATTTATGCACCGCTTTTCCGAACTTGCCGACTCGGTGCATCATAGTTAGAGGAAGGAAGGTTGCGTATGAAAACTTCGATATGGCATTTATTTATCACACACTTGCCAAAACCTATAAGAAAATGGGTACCTCGCAAATCGTCACGAAATGCGGAAATCTGAGAATACGCCAGCCGCCGGGGGTGAAGGGTAGGGCTAGGACAGGGGCGTGTTCTGTTTTCTACTTATCAATAAATATTGCCATTGGACCAAGCATTTCAGTTGGGCCTGCCTAATTTCAAAACTTGCCGTGATAATGTCTGATAAAGGTCAGTATTTAAATATATTCCTGATTCTGCACAGTAGCCGAAAGTAGGCAACAACTGTTTGGTTCCTTTATTGTTTGGTTGGTTGGGGGTGGAGTGTTGTTCTTTCAGGGTTTGTTGTTGCCATTTTTTCATCTGCTTATCACATTTTATTTTATTTGTATTTCTGTTTGTTTTTGTTTGTTTTTTTTACTTTCGCCTGAGCTTATATATTAAGATGAAATTATTATGGCAATGTGTAGGTCTGTTTTAACTCCTAATTTAATAATTAGATTAACAACCTAATTTTAGAAGGAAAATTTCCTTTCATATTTGATTCATACACGTAGCCTACTCGATATGATGGTGGATTCTCTGATCAGTCCGTTGGATGAGTAGCCATACTAGACTAAAGTTAAAGTTAAAGGTCTGGTGTCGGTCTTCATATGGGATACGAGACCAATCCTGAAGGCACGTTCTCCCGCAAGCACTGAAATGGGAAGGAGTCTTGCAACCCATAGTTCTGCTTCTGCTGGTTCCTCCTTGGTTGAATAGCAACTGCTGTGCTCTATTTAAATCTGATTGTATCGTGCATGCACTGCTTTCATCATTATGTTTTGTTGAAGGCAATGTCAGTAGGAGAAGTTGATGTTGCACCTGATGAGGTTTGCCTTCAGAGTGTCCTTTTGGATTTTACTGCTTTAAACTTAGAGATCATATCTGGTCATGGTGTCCTTGCATCATTTTTCAAAACAGAAGCGTCTTTGGGACGTGGTTGTCTTCCAAATGGGCATGTCTGTTGAACAAAGCTGGTTGTACACATGATCTTACCACATGTACTGAAGACAAAAACATCTTTGATGGAACTATTCCAGCTATTGAATGTGTCATGGATAGGTAGGTAGATATTGCAGTAGTGTATAAGAATGCATAGGAGTGTTGCTCTGAACACAGCAATCTTCGTGGAACCTGATACCATGATCTTGCTAAAACCACTTGGCCAGCCTTCCAAAGGTAGAGATAACCTTGCACATACAAAGCTTCATCTGCAGAATATATTTTGACACAATGACTTATTTAATCATTAAATAACAAAACAGAATATTATAATAAATTTTTATAACATGATTTGATAAAGCATTTCAAAGAAAATAAGTTTATATGAATAGACATTGATTTTCTTAATTATCGATTCAAAGTGATATATATATATATATGTGTGTGTGCGCACATATGTATGTTCTTATGTATGTGTTTAAGACAAGAAGAAAGCGTTCACAAAAAGCAGTGCTGAAAGAAATGATTATGATCAATTTCAATCCTTTTTGTTTTGAAATAAACAAATTGTACAAAATTACTGTTACTATGTAATTTTTTGGTGATGTGTTCTATCTTTACATCACACAACTTGTTTCGTAAGATCATTAGACATCACATTGGCAAATTGAAGATAATAAGTTTAGACATATTGGCAAACTGGAGATAATAAGTTAAGATATGTATGTATTCTCTGCAGGCTGTTGCAGCTGTGTTGCTGCTCTGAAGCCACGATATAAGCGTTTGGTGGACAATATATTTCCTGCCAATCCTCAGGTAAGTGCAAAAGCATAGGTAAGGACACTTACATTTAGCTTGAATAATTAAAATGAAAAAGAATTTGTATGCTTATTTGTATGTTTGTATGTCACTATGTGCGTCCTTGCTAATCAGAAAAGAGGGAGGAAGAGAGTGAGTGTATAAAATGAACACAGTTGATAGATTGAGTGTACACTTCTGTAGTTTCATGTCATTTGGGAAATAAACTTGTTCTCTCTCTCTCTCTCTCTCTCTCTCTCTCTCTCTCTCTCTCTCTCTCTCTCTCTCTCTCTCTCTCCTCTCTCTCTCTCTCTCTCTCTCTCTCTCTCTCTCTCTCTCTCTCTCTCTCTCTCTCTCTGAGAGTCTCTCTGAGTCTCTCCTCCACCTTCCCATGACTTCCAACTCTTTGTCTCTCTTATTTGCAGTGTGTGCATGTTTGTATAATAATGATGATTGAAAGACGAAAATAAATAATGGGAAGGAATTACGAGAACAACATGTATTGTTGGTACTTGTGTTCAGTAAGTAGCCAGTTTCGGCATCTTTGGGCTATTGTTTGTGATTTATTGTAATGATAATTGTTGTGCTTGAGATGTACACTAGTACACTCAGTAAATTTTAACACAATTTTTGTCAGATTTTGTAATGCAATACAGCACCACGCACAGGTACATATTACATATAGTAATGTAATAGATTTACCGTTAATGAATATAAACTGAATATGTATTTTTAGTGAAATATTGTTTTCCCCATGTTTGTGCAGGATGGCTTGGTGAAAAGCAACATGGAAAAGCTGACGTTTTATGCGCTGTCATCAAGGCCAGAGAAACTGGACAGAATTGGACAGTATTTTGAACAAAAGCTGACCGCTGACATCAACAGACACAGATATGAGTAAGCAGATATTGTCTTTTCCGATGTGTGTAAAGTTTTTGAAGAAAAGTTTAGTACAGCTTCTAATTTTAGATCACACTGTTAGTGTTTGCTTAATTGTTTGTTTGTGTATGCACATGTGTGTGTGTGTGTATGTTTGTGTGTGTGTGTGTGTGTGTGTGTGTTGTGTGTGTGTGTGTGTGTGTGTGTGTGTGTGTCTGTGAACCTGTGTTTTCATAGCGTTGATGATTTGACATGGCTGAGGTTATTATAAATATAAAATATACAAAACCAATTAATGAAGTTTGCAAGCCTCTGATGAGCTCAGTACATAAAGTGATCACTATTTTGGAATATGAATAATGATGTTGCCAGTGTTGTTGGCATTCCTCTCTCCCTTCCCTCCTCCTGCCCTTTTCCCCATTCCTCATTGTGAGCTTGTGTATGCATGTGTCTGTGTATGTATGTATGTGTGTGAAGAAATCTGTGTATGTATGTAGGTGTGTGAAGAAATTGTGTTAGTAAAAATTATAATAATTGTATTTGGTTGCTGCTAATAAATACTTTTTTTTTTTTAATTCTGGTTTTGAATATGTATCTTACGACTAAGAGACAGTCATGTGAATAAACATGTGACCTGTTTTCAAGCTTAGAAATCTGGTTTTATTTCATTCTGTGTATGGGAAGCAGAGATTCAAGAGTGGGAGGTGCAGTGTGTGCATATTAAAAAAGAGTGAAAGTGAGAACAAAAATAAAACATGCAATTTACGAAATGAGTAGGTAATGTGGAGGAGGGAGTGACAATAAAGGAAAACATGCCTAGAAAAAAAAGACAGGACAAGAACAACAAAAACAGTTACTTAACACTGCCACTGCCACCACCACCAACAACAGCAGCAGAATCACAGTAACATAACACCACCACCAACGGCAACAGCTGCAGTAACATCAGTTATATCAAAAACAACAATTGTAGTTTACTTTTCATTTTTTCATCAGAAAATGGAAACTTATTTTGGTTTTAAAACCTCATCTAACAGGTTTGTGTTTATTGCCATGGAGGCACTGGATCAGCTGTTGGTATCCTGCCACGCTCATTCCCTCAACTTGTTTGTGGAGAGTTACCTCAAGATGGTGCAGAAGTTGTTAGAGTGCTCTGACCCTGACCTCCAGATCACTGCTACCACCTCTGTAAGTCATGCTAGCTGACTGACTCCATCCATAGTTAATGTGTGGGTGTGTTTGTTTTGAGTGTACTTCGCCATCATCTTCTGAATAACATTCCTGTACAGCATAGGCAAAAGGAGTGATGACTCATAATGGAATATTAAACAGTGATATTGCTGACATGAGCATGTGTTCTGAATGCTAATGTTGCTAGCATTAAACTTTACTTAATCATATTTTTCTTCCCTTTCCAAACTTGTGTGAGTATGAATGGACTACAAAGGACTGACATGCAGATCAGTCTACTTACAGAAAAGTGTTAAGTTTGCTTTATTTTGTACCTGCACTTATTGTGTTTAAAACAGTGGAGATGGTTGCATATTGGGCGTAGTCAATCCGCAGTTTGAACTGTTCATATGACGGTCATGCGATAAATAGTGAGACTGTGCCTATAAAAATGTAAAAAATAAGATAATAATCAGTATCTTTGTATATACCTTCGATGTAATATCCCTTGGCCAAAATGATCGATTCCCCTCTGTTGGGAGGGTCCAAAATGCCTGTTGCAAGGCAACGAGATTTGATATGCTGTACCTGCTTGGCCACCTCCACTTCTAAGACATCTAAAGATACACTGCAGAGTTTCAGTTTGGTGAATAGATTGAAGTCTTGGTGACTTGTATCTGGAGAAAAGCAGGATGTTGCAGAGTGTCTCATTGATATGACATCACAAAACAAGTTGGACCCGTGTGCCTTTTGGCTGCGCACACTAAAGATACCATGGCAGTTGAAAATCATGAAGAGCAGGGCATTGTCGGGCTGCCTTGGTAAAAAACATTGGAGAGATAAGTTGATTCTCCAGTTCTCACCCCTTAAAGACCAGTTAGCCTTCTTGCCTTTCTGAAGTCTTGGTTAAAAAAATGTGAATATGATTATGAATTTGAAGCGAGGGAGAGGGGTTGGGTGCCGCCCTCGTCGTGCTGGCCCCGGGAAAAGTTGAGGTCTCTGCCACCTCTCTCCCCTACAACCCCAGGGTTATGGAACTATCTAGGACCTGGCCAGCTCATGGGTTTATGTGCAAGCTTAAGGCTTCTGCCATCATCATTCTGGATCTTCTCCATCACATGGCACCTGTGACGTAAGTGCATATGGAATTCATTCCGAGCGCGGAGACATCGTCTTGAGAAACTGAAATTGAAATATAAGCGATGTTACCCTCTTGGCTTTGTGGCAGAATGCATTGACATGTAATATCAGTGGTGAATCATTTCGAATTGCAGATGTTAGTATTGTCATAACAAATATTCTGTTGTATTCTTGATTAACACTTTCCTCTGAACTTGATAGGCCTTTGAAAGGCAGGAGTGAGCCATTTTCATGATTGTCTCTTTAAATTTGGTTCATAGCTTCTAACCCAGGTTTTATCTATGGCAACATATACATTGAAAAGCTGTCTGAGAATTTTGTAAATGGTCTTTTGTTCTTGATGTTGATTTTGTTTGCCAATATTAACACAGTGTAATGGTGACTGTTTCAGTTTGTGAAGTTTTCCAACATAGAAGAAGATGCACCGTCCTATCATCGTCGCTATGACTTTTTCGTGTCAAAGTTCAGCTCCATGTGCCACTCGGGGGACCAGTATGACAAAGAAACAAAGCTCAAGTAATAACAGGATGTGTGTGTGTGTGTGTGTGTGTGTGTGTGTGTGTGTGTGTTATATGCGTGTGTGTGTGTGCTGGCTGGCTGTCTGCCTGTCTTTCTGTGTTTGTGTGTGTCTGTGTTGTAAATGTGAGGAAGTGTACAGTGTATGTACGCAGAAGAAACAAATTTGTGTAAGCATGATGTGTGTCTGTGTGTTTGCGTGTGGTTGCATGTTTATGACAAATTTCAAGTGAGCATGGGATGTTTGTTTCTGTGTCAAATTGTGGCTCTGTCTGTCTAAGGACTCCCTGACCGTGTGTCACTCAGTCTGTGTCTAAGGACTCCTTGGCTGTGTGCTCGTGCATCTGTGGGAAACAGTCTTTTTCATTGGACTTTTCACAAATATATAAGAATGGGTATCACTACTTGGTTTGTGTGTATCGTTGGTTGTTATGTATCACAATAACCAAAAATTTGAAAATAGATATGTTTTAACTGAGTTTGGGTCAAATGTTTGCTAGTATACAGAGTTGCTGAAGGGTCTAGTGACAATGGAACAGGGAGGTTATTAACATGGCCTGACCATCCTGATTTTCTTTCTCTTGCTTTTGATTTTCTGTCCCAGCTATATTTTCTCCCTCTTATCACTTCCTTCCTTGAAATTGCTTTCTGTCCGCCTTCCTCCACTCCAAATTATGTCCCTTTTTACAGAAATTGGTACTAAGTTTAAATTGCTGTTTTTATAGAAGGAAAAGAGAAAAGAAAATATATGTAGTGTACTCACCACACACATGTACACACTCACACACACTCACTCTCACACACACACACACACGCACGTACGCACGCACGCACACACACACACACACACCACACACACACGCACGCACCAACACACACTCACACACTCACACCAACACACCACACACACACACACACACACAACACACACACACCACACACACACACACACACACACACACACACACACACACACAACAAGATTATTCATATTTCTCTAACGTTTCAGATTGCTCACTTTAAGCCATCATATATGACAGTGGCATCTGATTTGTCACAATTTGGCAAGCGGAAAATAGCTTGGTTTGTTGATTAATGAACCAGCACAGGATTTTTCCTTCTGAGTCATCCAGATTCATTGATTCTCTGGGTCATGCAGTTCGCTTTGCTACTTTAACCTTTCACTGTTTCCCCCTGCCCACCAGTTTCCTGCAGTAAGCTGGTGGATACGATGAGGAGTGAAAGGGTTAACAAGATGGGTCCTACAGGCTTAAAGTTTCCGCCCTGTAATCCTCCTGACACATTTCTAAACCACAGTGATGAATCAATAAAAAAGCAGCCTGTGAATCATGAACTGATAGGGAAGTCTTGTTAGTTTTACAGCAGGGTCAGTCAGGTCGGCTGTTTTGTTATATTGCTTGACATGAATTGATTGGTAGATGGGTGACTTCTTTTTATGTTAGGTAGTAAGTGTGTATGTGTTTTTCTGTGTCTTTGTGTTTGTGTGTATGCGCCTTCCTTTATATACTTACTTTTTTTTTCATCTCTTTTATTTATTTTTCATTTGTACATTCACAAGAACAGGGACAAAATGTACACATTCCACTATTTCACATAAATCTTGTACATAAATCTTGTTTTGCATTATGTGTGTAAAGTAATTAGCTTGATTAATTGTCATGGCATTCCGTCCTTTTGTATTAAGATTTTCATCTTTCATCTTCCCCCCTCTTCATTATTCAAAATGTTTTTTCTGCCATTTGCTGTATGCCCATAGAAACAGACTGGTGTACACATGCATATAGCTCACAAATCTACCCATGACTGCAGTGCTTGCTGTACTTGCCCAACTGCACAGACTTATTGCATATTTTAAAGAACAAACAGTCATAAGGGAAAGGGTTCAAAGTAAGTTTAATTCTAATATCTCCTATTTCATTGGAAGCCAGACCCATAACTGAATCATTCCCACTGTCAGTGTCATTGTTGTTACAGTCAGACTCATTGTTACTAGGTATGTATAACTTCCCGTCATCACTTTCACTTCCCTCATCTGACTCAGCTAGTTCAGAACACAATGATAATATGCCATGTGAGCATTCATTCATAACTCTTAAAGAACTTCATGTAAAGGATATTTCTAGCCAAAATATATGACGAAACATCAGCGCTGAACAAGTTTCTGCTTGTCCCCATAATTTGTCGAGAAAGTAGAATTTAACATGAGTACAGAAAAGTTCAAAAAAAGGGAGAGCACTAATGGAGAGAAAAAGATACAGCTTACAAGCGTCCACAGTTGTTTTCTGTTGATCAGTTGTCTTACCACTGAAAATTGGTAAAATTGTTGTACACTCTGTCACATCCGGCAGACGTTGTGCTGCTCATGACTCTCACACAGCATCATCTGCAATGCGCCTTTGAGTTAATATTTGTGCGCACCCGCACACGCATACATGTTCTTGTTGTGATTACATTGTTTTTTCATTTCTTGTTAAGTTGGTATATGTATAATCTTAATTGTAATCCATTTATGCCTGTTTTTAAATTCTAGGTATAGCAAATAAGAATTGAACTGCACTGTGTGTGTTATACATGTGTATGTATGATTGTCTGTCTGTCCTTGACTGTCCTTAGTGTGTGTATGTTTGTCTGTCTGCCTGTCATTGGCTGTCCTTAGCTTAGTGCTTCATTTTGTCCCTGTCCCCATCTCCCTGTTTCAAGCCCTTGCCAGCGCATAGAGTTTCGCATAAGCTTAAAGAGCCTGCCGGATAATTGCTGGTAGATTTGGGTGGAGTGCATATGGAATTGTCTGAGTGCAATGAATACCGCTTGAGCAAACTCCAAACTCCTGTGTTGTTGACAAAAGCATCCTGCAAGGATTATCATATGGTGTGGTTGGAATATTATTCATTGAGTTGTTGTAACATGTTGTGGTTGGAATATTATTCATTGAGTTGTTGTAACATGTTGTGGTTGGAATATTATTCATGGAGTTGTTATGACATGTATTTGGTATGCAGGATACGGAGTGCAGGTTTACGAGGCATTCAAGGGGTGGTCAGAAAGACCATTTCTGACGACTTACAAGTGAACATATGGGAAGCCATTCACATGGACAAAATTGTCCCGTCCTTACTGTACAACATGCAGGACTCAAGGTATGGACGTAAGGTGTTTGCACTTTATGCTTACAGATCTAGATTAGATAATTAAAAACTTTTCCTCCTTTTGATGATGAGGTGTGGTTGGTGTGGAGGCACAGCTCTGGCCTTCCAATCTTCCAGCATGAGTTTGCACAGGTTCAAGTTATGCACTGGGAGCCTGATACATGCATGTAGCGTCCAATCTGCCCAAGTGTGAATTGGTACCTGACTTTCTTTAGAGTCATGGAAGGTAAATTAGCAAGGAAGAGGAAATGAGAACCATTCTCATAATGCTGGCTTCAAGAAGAGTTAAGGACTTTACCACCTCTCACTCCACCTAACCTCAGGGTTATACGACAGGTTTTACCTTTTGCCTTTTAAGTCTGTCTGTACAATGGAACGCTATAGCGTACGTTACGTGAGGCACGGTTTCGTATGACGGAACACGATAGCGGTTTCGATAATAAAAAATTTTTCGATGCTTCCTTCGTGACATGGCATGCCAACCGAAGCTACACTGGTCACTGCAAATGTGTCAAGGGTCAAGTGGAAAGTTACTTCGTGAGGTTCCGTAGCAATACGCTCGTCGGGAAACGATTGACTTCGGCACCCCACACGACTGGCTAATCTGCATTCGTGTCAAAAATGGCGTCGCAGGCGAGTACAAGTTTTGGAGCAAAGTAGATCACAACGGCGGCGATTTACTGCTGCTGAAGTAATTGAAGTGCTTCAGACTGAAGGATTGGACATCGAGGAGTATGATGAAGATGATGGTGAAAGTGTTTCAAGTGATGGAAGCTGCCAGCAAGAAGGTACTGACAGTGACCCATTTCAGACGACAATGAAGTGGGAGAGGGAGGTGGGCTTACATGTCACGAGAGGAGAGCGGTCAGTGGGCTATGTACAGTGAGTCACATGTCTGATGAAGATTTCTTTGACTTTCTTATGCGTGACTGGCACAAAGATTTTAGTTTTTCCCCCACTTTGCCTCCGTTCTCTGGCTCTTGTGGCCTGCATGTCCCAGCTGGGTGCCACGCCCCCATTGACTTCTTCAATCAGTTTGTGACAGGATTTTCTAAATTCTATTGTCATAAACAGATATGCATAAGAGAACTGAGTGGCAAGCAGAATGTGCTGGCAGCAGGAGACACCCGGAGGTTCAACTGCCACAAACCCCCAGCTGGTGTAAAAAGTGTGGGATTGCCCTCAGTGACAAACTGTGCTAGCCCAACAAGACCATCACCTGCTTCCAACTGTATCACTCAGTGCAGAACTACACTGATTATTAGGAAAACAGTGCAAAGGGACTGAAGCATCCGGTGTGCTCCTTTTTTTTTCCAAATTCCCCTGTGTAACAATTTGTAACATTTATTTATATAATGTCACTAATAATTTTTTTTTTTACTCTGAGCTAAGTCTACTTTATTCATGTTATTTTGTGCATACAAAGACCTTCTCACCTTTGAGTGTGTGTTCATGGAGCTGATCAAAGTGTGTGACTGTACGGTGATCCTGACCACAAAATTTGGGGTGTTTTCAACATGGCATATGAAGAAGAAATATTCAAGGAAGAACTTCAGTATTTTGGCATGAACTAACCCATCATGTAAATATTCAGATCTGAAAGTTTCTTTTTGTTCCTTTATGTTTTGTATTTTCTGTGATTTTTTTCCTAACCCTTCAAAATGGGCCGTCTGTGGGGAAAGGCAAGGGGAAAAACTCTGTCCTGAGTGAGTTAATGGTTTTTTTCTCATAGCTAGTTGAAATAGATATATACGTATACATATAATATTATATGTAGATAGATAGATACATAGATTATGTATATATGTTTGTATGCATGTTCAACTCTATGAGAAGGATCCATAGATATTTATGTATGTTCAACTCTATGAGAAGGACACTCAGTGTGCAGGCTGTGGTAAGCTTGTTATTTTCCAATACTGTCTTTGACATCTTGCCCTTGGCAGCGACAGCTTTCCCTATCCGGCTGTTGAGGTGTGGGTTGAGCTCTGAAGTTGGTGAGTTCATGTACTACTCACAAAGTGTGATTGCTGATACTGGTACTGGGCTTTTCGCTGAGTTCCGACTTCAGCCCCATGATTTTTGTCTTCTTCAGGCCAATAATGAGGCCATGCTCTTTGCAAGCGTGCACTTAGGAGCTGGCTAGCCCCTGGTGACCAGACTGTTTGTTAGATGTCAAGGCAGCAGCATCACTTGAGAGTATCTCCTGGATCAGGATCTGACACACTTTGATATTTGCTCTGAGACATGCAAGGTTGAAGCACTTGCCTTCAGACCTAGTGTGTAAATGCACTTCATCATCAGATCTTTTGAAAGATACAATAGTATAAGGGAGAGGAGTGTCAAGGTGAGGACACAGCCCTGCTTCACTTAGCTTTGAATGCGAAATGACTTGGTGGATGATCTGTCAAACTGCCCTGTCCCCAACATGCTGTCATGGAAGGAGACAATGAGATTATGTGGACATATATTCTTTTCCAAGAGTGCAAAGAAACCTCTCCTGCTAACCAGGGCAAAAGCTTTGGCCAGGTCAATGAAGACAATATGTAAAGGCTGCCTTTGTTCCTGGCTTTTCTCCCATAGCTGTCTGAGTGAAAAGATGTTGATGGTGGCTTTGTCTGCCCTGTCCTCCATGGTTGTGGCTACATTTACTTTGAAAGCCTGTTCCATTTAGTTGTTGACTTCTCTGCAAAACTCCAGATTGGTAGCCCTTGTGGTGTTGATTTGGTGTTAATGTATCTATGAAAAAGACTTGTATGGTCCATTAAGTCACTCATCCCATCCATACGTACAAAAGTTTACTCATTAATTCCTCTGGTAAACAATTTCATTATCTTTATAGTTTTGCATTCTAGTATTTCATATGCAGTGGTGGGAATTTTTAGAAACAAAGAACAAAACTGTCAAGGTGTTTTCAGCAATTGTGCCAGTGCAGGTTAAATGTCAGCAAAAGAATTGAATAATTTAAGACAAAAATACAATGATTTCGTTTACAGAGACAATTCCAACTGTTTGCTTGTTTGTTCAAAAGACATTGGCATATATTGGTACTCCATGAATAGCTCAGAGATCATGAGTTTTTGTTGAACATGTTTGCTGTTTAATTTGATTAACATATTTTGACAGATATTGGTATTTCTTTCAAAATAGCCTTTTTTAAAAGGTATGTCAGTAGTACAATGTTGAAGTGTGTAATTGTGTACATTGTGTTGGAACTCCTTATTTTGATTTGTATGGCATTGTGGTGTGGTGGCCAAGTGGTGAACACCGTGCATGGGATGCTAGAGGTCGCAGGTTCAGTATCTGTCAGACAGGAATTTTCTTTTACCTCTACTAGACCTTTTACCTCCACTAGACCTTTACCTCCACTAGACCTTTTACCTCCACTAGACCTTTTACCTCCACTAGACCTTCAGTGGTGATCAAGGTGCTAGTCTTTGGGGTGAGATGGTAAGCCATGTTGTGCATGCCACATGCCCTCTGTATATGAAAATGAATTAAAAAAAACATGGCAGCAAAGGAGTAGTTCCTGGCATATGTTTGCAGAAAACTCTGCTTTCGTATAGACAGGAATGTACACAGTCATGAAAATAAAGTCCAGATTGTGGTATGAACAAAAACAAAATACAACATATAACAACAATGAAGAACCATGCAGATTGTCTTCATTCAGTCACATGGCAGTTGCGGTGTTAGTACATACAGTATCATCCAAACTGTTGCTGTATCATCTTGGGAGAAAACTTCAATTGAAAACTGTGAGATATCCTGTATTCATCATTGTTTTCGTTGTTTTCAGACCTGCTGAAGCTGATGTAGAGAGTCCAAAGGATGAGGATGAGCCCGGGCATTTGGCAGAAGTGGTGTTTCGTGATCTCATTTGTCGAGCTTCCTATGGCAACATTCGTTCCGTCCTTGTGCCAGTTCTTGTGTGAGTCTTTGATTATACTTGTGGAGATAGGTTAAAGTGATGTTCTTCCAAAAATATTTGCTCAGTGTTGACATGTAAAGTAAGGTTTTCCAAACATACAGTGTTGTGAATGAAAGACCAGTTCTTAGGTATGTGGCTTTTCAGTTGAGTGTTTTATATAATTTGTTCAGATGATTGTGATTTATATTTTTGTCTTTTTATCACTGTCTGTCTCTGTATTCTGTTTCTGTCTGTGTGTCTTTATGTGTATATCTCTGTTTTTATTTTTATTTTTATTTTTATTTTTCTGTTCTTTCTTCTGCCTCCCTCTCTATTCTTTTTTCCTATGTACACCTGCTTACAGATACATACATACTTGACTAAATGGAGTATATTTTACATATTAGATGATACTGACATATCCTGAATTGATACAGTGACAATACTAAAGCTGTTTTTTTGTCACTGTGCAACCACTAAATGAAAGCATAAGTACATTCAAAAATATTGTGTGGAAGCTATAATGTCAAAATGAATTAATCAAGTCATTGGATGTTATGTTTTTCAGACACCTGGACAACCATAAACTGTGGGTACCGACTGATTTTGGTATCAGGTGTTTCAAGATAGTCATGTATTCAGTACAGGTATGTTGGGATTTTATAATCTTCGTAATCATAATATCAGTGTTGGCACTGGTAGTCTAAAGACAGACATTTTTAGTAGTCGGCTTAGAGCATTGTAAAAAAAAATGTAATTGTGCACCGTCTCTGCATACATTATGATAATGAGGAATTGAATAGTTACACAGAATGTCAGTACATGGAAAAATATTTGTTCTTAAAACTTGACAGTATGTATGCATATTTAGTATATCTTGGAATTTACTAGTGTTTGTGTTGGAGTTGCACAAGCAATATGTAGGCAGAGGACTGGGAACTGCTTGTGATACATTGTGATAAAAATGAATAGGCATATATGTTGTAATCTTGTAAACCTAACAGTGTCATCACTGGAGATGTTTCAAAATCGCAGTTTGTGCAGTTGCATTTGTGAATTTTACGAGACAAACATCACGGGAGAACTATTTACTTAAAAATATATTTTTTTACATCTATGTTAGGTTGTACGTTTTTCTATTTGGGAAGAAAACAGGCACTACAGTGAATTGGTTTGTTTCTATTTTTATTGTCATGGGTTTTTGTTGTTGTTTTTTGGTTTTTTTTTCAAAGTTGACAAACCGTGCCATTGTACCCTTGTGCTGCCAGGGCATTGACTTTCCTGAAATATAATTCTTTGTGTTTTTATTCAAATTGCTGATTCTGTAGTCTGTCAGTTGTTATGTCAGTTGATAATAATTGTATGTGGTCTTTAGTTTTTTATTATGTGCTCTACCTTTTTTTCTGAGAACTGACTGGATTGTTTGTGAAGAATAGAGATTCAGCTTTGTAAAAGGAAATGGAAGTGAAATGAATGTTGTGGCTTGAAATTATGATCATGCATTGTAACTTTATTAGTTTGCCACAAGATTATTTTACAGTTCTCAAGGTGAATTGTCTTCTTCAAGGAGAAAGTGAGCAGTGTACAATTGGAGGACATGTTAGTGTATTTCACGTATGATACAGTGTGGCCAAAGCGTGCCTGAAAACTGTCATCAGATTGACTAGATGTTTGTTTAATTTTGGGTAAAAGAAGTGTACTAATCCAAAAAAAAAAAAAAAAGATGAAGTGGTAGTCTACATCTGCACATGTGTTAAATACTGAACATATTTTCCTTGTACTCTAGACAAAGAGTGATTGTAATGTGCTGTATTGTTAACTAAAAAGTTTGGTGACCAGTCAGATTTTTATACATTGATCTTTTTGTGACTGCTTACCCTGATCTTTCTTTTTGGTAAGTTTTGGTGGCTGTCTTAATTCTTTACATGAGTACATGAGGTTGTTTTGTCAAAAAGTTGACACCAGTGTTTGTTCAACAAAGCCACTCTTTTTGCATGTGTTACGTTTACAGTACTACTGTTTTGTTGTAAAGTGTGATTGCCCCCAGAATTCTTACTAGAAAGTAAGTTTTGTTGTCCTGAGGGGAAAATAATAGTAGAATAAAATGTATAGTTTGCAAGTCCTTTTTTGTTCAGTTTTATAATTTTATTAGAAATTATTAGTATTAATGTATTTTTAAATTATTTGTTCATATTTTAAAACATATTTAGAGGAATGATTGAAATTGCATTAGTTGTATCAGTTGGTATATTGTAGAGCATTACTATCTCTGTGGGTTTTTTTTTATGGCAGATCATTTTTTTTCAATTTTTTAATTTCATTAGAAATTATTAGTATAATTGTATTTTTGAATTATTTGTTCATATTTTACAACATATTTAGAGAGATTATTGAAATTGCATCAGCTATATCAGTTGGTACATTGTAGAGCATTACTATCTCTGTGAGGTTTTTTTCATGCATACCGATTTTTTTCAGATGCTTGTTTTCTTTTGCTAATTTTGTTTTACCCACATTATGCAGGCATATATTGCTGCACAGTCTGTGTACTCTGTCTTCGGTGGATGTGCATGCTGAGTGCTTTCTTGTTTCCAAAAGCCATCAGACGCTGACATGACTTAAGGATCTTTATCATCATACTTGATGTTCTGCTTGCGTTTACATATAAAGGGGGATTAGGCACTAATGGGTCTGCACACATGTTGACCTGGGAAGTCAGAAAAATCTTCACCCTTTACCTGCCGGACAGGTGATACGCAGACAGGATTGAACCCCAGATCTGTTGATTGGAAGTTTGGCATCTTACCCATTTGACTGCTATGCCCATCTTTCAGTATCCCAGAAAGTGTGTGCCCATCTTTCAGTATCCCAGAAAGTGTATTTCAGCTTTTTCATTTGAAATGGAATGATTAGTAATGTGTAGAGTGCATAATCCTTTCCAGTTGTTTAGTGTGAAGTTTGTTAGATCCAGTGTATATAGACTTGATGTTTTAGCCGATTTTGTTTCATCTTGGGAGTTTAATGGTTGGTTGATTGGTTTGTTGATTGGTTTAATTTGATGGCTCTTTTTGTTCATTAGTTAATTGGTTCATTGTTTTAACTTAACATGGGTTGGGTATTTTTGTTGGTTGGTTGATTGGTTTAACCTGTCGGTTTCTTTGTGTAGTCTATCTTTTCCAGATGTCTATTGGTTTGTTTTGCTGAAATCTCTACATGTACCTTATGATTCAGCTACTTTTGACCAAGCATGTAACTATTGTATTTTGCTTCAGTCTGTATGGATCCCTTCTGAAGTTGAAGTGTGGCTGTTATAAATATTTGATGACATAGCCCAGCTGGTGATTTGGCTGCTTTTGTACTTCAGCATGTGGCCGTTGTCTTAATGTTTGTCAGTCAGCACGCATGGATGTTTGGTGATTCAGCCATTTTGACAAGCATGTAACTGGCATAACATTGCTGTAATTTTGTTGTTGTGTTTACTGCAGTCATTTTGGAAATCTGGTGATTAGTTCTGATCTTAGCTGGAACTCTCATCAAGCTCTTGTTCTTCGTTGTTGTCATGGTTTCTGAAGTCAGAAGCTTAAGAAGCGTATTGAAAAAGATTACCAGAAAATTTTGACTGTAAGTCCCATGGTCTTGACCTGACCAGCAGAAATTCTGACTTTCACATTTTTTTCTTTCAGATTATCATCTGCTGATGCTGTGCTCTTTTTAAAAAAAAAGTGTGCTTGACTTTGTAGTTGAGAATGGCCAAAAAGAGAATGTAAAGAATTAATTTCTGTCAGCTGTTCTAATGCAGGCCATGAAGTCATGCAGAAACAAGTCAGATGAGAATTGCCCTGGTGCTAATCCAACTACGTACTTCATTAGATGTCCTCCTACCAGAAATTGTTTTGCTGAAACCAGTTTTATCAGTTGGTGGGCTCATCATCTGTTGTGAAAACTAAGAGAATTGGTGGTGGAAGATCCTAGTGCGATTGTTAGGTATGTGTTGATCTACTTTGACAAGGATCTATTGTTCTGATGATTACTGGAGTCCACATGGGTACAGGATTATGTATGTTAGTGTTTGATTTGGTCAGTTCATTTTGATCTTCTTTGATAAGCACATTTCCTATGAGTATAATACTACGATTAAGACCTTTGCACACAACTACCAGTCTGCTCAGTTAACCATGTGAGCAAGTATCATACTGCCCAAGAGTTGAGAAAGTGTTGAAGTGTGTACCATCTTTGTACAGCTAGTCTGAAAAAAAAATAAGGTCTGTCACTTTCCTACAAGCTTACTGTTATGGGATAAAATTTAATTTTGCCTTTTCCTGTGTTTGCTGAAGTTGTGTCAGTGTGTGTTAGAGTCAGTAGTGGTATAGGTTGATTTGTTTTGACAAGTGTTTTTTGTCGTAAAATTTGCTGTTGTCAGCATGGATTCCTGATTATCAAATTGGATTAGATTAAGTTTTGTCTTGTCACAATGGAATTTTCTCAATGAAATGTGTATTGCTATGGTACAGCGCCGTCCTGTTTTTGTGGGGTTTTGGGGGTTTTTTTCTTTCTTTCTTTCTTTCCATAAATATTTTTTTGTTTACCTAATCCACTTTGACAGGCTTGTGAGCATGATTTGTCAGATCTAGTATAGGTTCAGAACAATCCAGTCCAACAAACCAGCAAGATTTTTATTGTATGGATGAGTCATTACAGATATCTGATGATCAAATGCTGCTGTCCATTTTCTTTTATTCCTAATTGTAGTTTTTGTTCTTTGTGTCCTGTTTGTGTTACCTAATATATTGTCCCTCCCCCCTGTCCCTTTCCCCTTAAGCAATTGTTTCATGTTTATTGATTTTTGTGGCATTTATTGATTATTATAATGTTTGTCAATTGTTTTGATGTTTACCTCTGTTCTGATGTCTGCCTTTGATTCAGTATTTGTCATTTCTTCCAGTGTTTATTGATTGCTTTTAAAAGAGTTCATTCATGGCTTTAATATTACCCAGTGTTTATATATTGGGTTTTTTTGTTTTTTTTGGATAGATTATTGATTGTTACATTTTTGAATTGTTGAAATAATTATGCATTGATATGATGTTCAACAGAGCCAGTATGGGTACCTGGTGATCCAGCTGCTGTTGTCCCACCTGGACAAGCATGTGAAGGACAACCCTGAGATTAAGACTTCTATTATCACTGTGCTGTTTGAGGCTGTTCTCATCTCCGCTGGGGGATCTATAGGTTGGTTATGTGTTTTCCTTAATACTAGCTTTGTGACCTCTGCTGGCCCAAGAAAGCTCAATTATGCTTGTACTTGCCATTTTGGCTGCTAGTGACAAGAAGGTCTAGCACAACGTTGCTGGAACTTTTAGTATTTTATTTTTTATCATTATTATTTTAGTGGCCCATTAGCTCAGTTGTTAGAACACCATGCTTGTAAGACCAGGGTTGTGGGTTCATTGCCAAAGCGGACCACTGATTTTTATGAATTACATTTTGGATATTTTCTGTTAAATGGCATCTCTGACGTCAGTGTGTTTAGAATTTATTCCGAGTGTTTAGACGTTACCTTGAAAAACTGAAACAAAATTTCATTAGTTCATTTTTGGGGATGATAGTGTATTTCAACATGTAACTATACTTCTACCTTCACTTTGTCACATTTTACTGTTTTTTGCAAGACTTGATGCGTTAACATTCCAGTAAAATAAATATTTTTCCATTTCATTACAATCAGCAGTATTCACTCATACTGCCTTCATGAATTGAGATCAGATGTCACTCATATGTTGCTTCATTCTGAATGGAAGTTGTGCTGTTGTTCTGTAATAACACCATCCTTTCATTGGACAGATGTGAGAGTTTTCCTGTTTACCTTTTGTCATTATTTCATTATTATTATTGCTGGAAAAAAGCATGGGAAAGAAAATTAGGTGCACATGTAAATGCATTTGCACATGTGATATAAGGATATGCCCCTGGCTTTGACCACTTCGTCCAATTTATCACCTGGGGGATTAAAGATTAATATAACCTGAATACAAATAAATAAACATAACTTAGCACACTAAAACATATATATAAACTTAGCACACTAAAACATATGTATAAAAGCTGGCCTGAATCACTGTAAAATTGCTTTTGCACATCACATTTCCTTAGAGCCAAAAATCCAGTGAATACATGTAATCAAATTATCAATCCTAAGAGAAAGTTTTAAAGTTGTTTTAGTAACCAAATTGATGAAAATATTGCTTCTTATCAAAACTAGGGTTTGTTGTTATTTTACTTTCTTTTTATATGTAATATTTTTCTAGTGCTTCTTATCAAAACTAGAGTTTGTTGTTATTTTACTTTGCTATTTGTATGTGATTTTCTTGTGCTTCTTATCAAAACTAGAGTTTGTTGTTATTTCACTTTGCTATTTGTGTGTGATATTTTTCCCCAGGTCCCTCTGTGTTGGAAGTGTTTAATAATCTGCTGAGACATCTCCGGATATCAGTGGACAGCAAGAGGGGTAATCAAGCTCACAGTGCTGCAGAAGTCAAGTTTCAAGATGCTGTTGTTAACACTATTGGTGAGAAATAGAAACTAATGAAGCTTTTCCATTTTGAGGAAAACCGTGTTGGATACATTGATTCTGTATCATTGGAAATGTATTGACTCGCTCATTGAACCAAATCAATTGATGAGGAAAGTTATCTGGTTTGTTCTTTTTGTTCTTAGTCATGTGAATTTTGGTTTTGTTGTTACAGTGTTGTCTTTTATGTATGTTTATCCAAGGCCAGTTGAAAATTTGTGCCTGTCTTGTTTTGTCACTAAATATGGTCTCATTCTATTTTCGTGTGTTTCTAGTTTGTATTGATTATTACTGAAAATGAAAAAAGTGTTTAGTGAATTCTGTACAGTTGTATGAATGCTTAAGTACAGTTTGTTTATAGTATTTGGTCTGTCTCTGGTAACAGGTCAATTTGCCAACAACTTGCCTGACTACCAAAAGATTGAAATCATGATGTTTGTCATGGGCAAGTTCCCACAGTTTACAGATGAGGAAATCGGGTAAGTTGACCTGTGTCTTTTTTTCTCTTTTCATGTTTTGTTCTGTTTTTATCTGTCTTTTGTTTCCCTGTTTTTTTTTTAATTCATCTGCCTTTTTTTTTATATATATATTTGTTAGGATCATTGGAATCATGGAGGTTACCTTTGTGCTCACCTTTTCATTTTTTCATCCCATATTCTATGCCATCTTGATGGCCACAGAAGCTGGCACAGTTTTTACAGTACATTGATGATGATGTCAATGAGGATGATGATCATGAATCTATGGACTTACATCTAGGATTGAGACTGCATAACAGGGCTATACTCTACGCTTACTGTCATAATATATCCTGGCATCAACCAGGCCTGAGATACTCTACCTTTTTCTTTTTTTACTTTCTCTTCTGCTTTTGCTGTTATTGGTGCATCTTTAAAAATGAGATTTTATACAAAAGATTGAATTGATTTTGTGAATGTAACTTTGTCTCAGAAGTATTGCAGCAGATGTTAGTAGCGGATTCTTTTTATACAATATTGGATGAATTTTGCTTTCTTTTCTTGCAGGGGACAAATGGATCAGGAGCTGCAAATAAATCTGTTGAAAACTCTGTTGAAGGTGGGTCACTGGTTTGTTTTTCACATTCTGTGTTCATACAAGCCTGCCTGCATCTGTGTGTGTGAGCATGTGTGCATGTTTGTGGTTTTAGGAGCATTGTGGGAATCCTGGAAGAAGACAGCTTTCTAATGTATGAAATGATTTTAAGCATGTTACTGATGCTGGTCAACTGTTACCATATAATCTTTATCATCATGTGCCCTGCTGCATGGTATTGACGATCATGTCCCTCCACACAAATCTATCCCCTATCACTGCAAGTACATCTCCCACCCTCTCTGTCTTCAGCCACCCTGCAAGTCCATCTAATATTTTCTTCCTGGGTCTACCCAGTGGTCTCTTTCCCTCCAGCTTTCCTATTGTGACCAGGTGCTCTCATAAAATGTCCTGTAAATAAGAATGTTATTTATCATTTTTCCTCCAACCTTTATGCTAGGGCATTCTTCTAGGTTTCTCATGATGGTTTTGCTATAAAGTGAAAACAAATTTGGTGATAGAACACAACCCTGCCTGACCCCTCTTTTGATATTTTGGAAAGAGCTTATATTGTTTTCTATTCTCATTGCTGCTGTTTGTTCCCAACATATATTTCTGATTATTCTTAGATCTTTTCTGTCAGTATTGAGCCTTTCTGGTTGATTGATTAATTCTTCATGTCTTACCTGATCAAAAGCCTTGGTATAATCAACAAAGCATAAAAATAAATCATTATTCAGCTCTACTGACCTCTCCATGATAGTTCATAGGATGTATACGGCATTAAAAGTTCCTTTCCCTTCGACAGATCCACACTGTTCTTCTGTTATTTCTCTTTTGGTTCTGTTCCTTGTCCTCATCATGCTTATTCTTAATAGGATTTTTGTTACATGACTCATCAAGCTGATTGTATGATGGGAGTTCGCATTCTATAGCCACTGTTTTCGTTGGAAGTGCAATGAAAATTGATTTTGACATATCATTGGGTGTTTTTCCGGTGTCATAAATTTCATTTAGGAGGACTGTTATTTTATCAATATTGAAATCTTCTAAGGCCTCAATCATTTCTGTTGTAACATTGCCTAGTCCTGGGGCTTTTCCCGGTTTTATCTTTTTCAATGTTGCTCTAACTTCATCTTTCATTACAGGTGTCCTTCAGTGTTCTTTCTTATAATGTGTTCTTCATTTCTGTCATTGCTAAAAAGGTCTTCAATGTATTATCCCCATCTCTCTAATATTTTGTCTGTTTTCCATGGTAAGTGTACCATTTGGCAAAACAGGTTTTAGGCAAACTAAACAACCTAGCAGATGCTCTCAGCCAATCCCACATGATCCTCTTGACTGAATGGACTTTCAGTTCCAAAGTGCTGAAACCCATCTGGCAGCAGTGGTTCAAACTGATGATAGACCTGTTTGCAAAAGGATTAAAAAGATACACAACTCAATTTGGCAATAATTAAAACAAACACGATGTGAATGAAACTTGAGAACTCTTAATATTTATTAAAATGCAATTATTATGAATCAGAGATAGCAAAATGATTAAAATAGTCTTTAACAAAGTTATAATTCAAAACTAACCTGAAAATTAACAAACTGAAAATTAGACACACATATGCACACACATGCATGCATGCATGCACACACACACACACGCATACACACACACATACACACACACAAACACACACACACACATACACACACACAACACACACACACACACACACACACACACACACACACACACACACACACACACACACACACACACACACACACACACATGCAAAGACACAAGTCTTATGAATGCTTCATTTGTGACTTGATTACAGGTGGCAACAAAATACAAGACTGTCAACATGTCCAATGCATTTCCTCCCGAGTTTCTTCATCCGTTGCTGAGAATGTCACTCATGGAAGATGCTGGCATGCGAATCACCGTCCAGGATATTTTACATACCCTTATTGATCGCCATGGCAACACACCAAAGCTCAAATGTATTGAGTGAGTACTTTTTTCCCTTTCTGTGGCATGATCAGGAAAAATATTATCTGCATATGGACTTATTTATTTGACTTCTTCTGGGGGCGCTTTGAGGAGCAGCATAGGGCTGCTTGAGCACTTCAGTGAACTGTTCATGGCAATTCTTTCCAGTTGGGCCTGTGTCTGTCCGACAGCCTTCGTTTAGCATATAGCAAAATTGTCATATTGATAATGCAGATGTCCTTGGATGTTACGGTATGTATACATATATTTACATGGATGTCTTTCAGTGAGTATGTGCAGATGTGTATGTATCTGTGTGTGTGTGTGTGTGTGTGTGTGTGTGTGTGTGTGTGTGTGTGTAAAATTGTATAAAATTAAGTTGAACATGTGCACATATGTATTTGTGTGTGTGTGTGTGTGTGTGTGTTGTGTGTGTGTGTGTGTGCTTGTGTAAAAAATTAGGTTCTTATGTGTGTTTATGTACATGGTTTTGTGTGTTTGTGCATTTGTGTGTAGTGTGTGTGTGTATGTGTGTGTCTGTCACTGTGTATGTGTTTGTATGTGTGTGGTGTGTGTGTGTGTGTATGTATTGTGTGTGCAAGGTGTGTGTGAACATGTGTGTATGTTTGAATGTGTGTGCATATGTGTATATCTGTCTTTGTGTGTGGCTGGGAGGGAGGGTCTGTGACTCTGTTTCTGTGACTCTGTGTGTGTGTGTGTGTTTGTATATGTGTGTGTGTGATACGATGTTACAGTACATGTTTATACTGATATATTTTGTGTGGCAGACTCTGTGGTGACATTGCTTCCTTGGAACTGAGGACAGAAAAATGTTCAAGGCAAGACATCCTGTTCATGAAGAAGGTACATGCTTGACTCACAGACATTTACATTGACTAAATCCTTAGAAGATGGTTTCTTTAATTAAGTTTTTCATCCAGCATTTTTTTGTTTAGATATATAACTACTTTATTTTAACTGTGTTTTTATTAAATTTTAGGTGTACATTTTCATGCTGAATGCTGAAAGGGTCACTGTTTCTTATATTACAGGATTTTTTTGTTTTGTTTTTTTGTTTTTTTTTTGTTATTCATTTTCTGTGTTAACATTTCTTTTTAGCATAAATCTTATATCATGCGGCTGCCAGTATTCTGCATCCACATCCGTCTTTGCTTGCACAGAAATCCTAACTGAAATCATGTTACTTATCACCACAGAGTGGTATGCAGTTCTACTGGCATATCCTGGAGAACGTGCAACTGGAATCAAATCGCGTGGACAACTTGGAGGCGCTGTATTGCACCATGGGACTGCTGGCAGTGGAGATGGGTGGGGAGGACATTATGGTGGACCTGTTCCGTCTGGCTCTGGATATCCAGGTACAGTGAAGTCCCTTTGTTCTTTTGTGTATATGCATACATTATTATTGACTAATCATTATTGACTAATTTAGATGCATATATTTTAAAATACACAGGTATTTGTAAAGATATGTAAACATTATACATTTAGAATTGTCAGTGTGTATCCAAATGTTTGTGGTGATGTTGTTGTTTTTGTTGTTGTTGATGCTAATTTTTGTTAAATAGTCTTTTTTTGCATGAGAGAATTTAGATGGATCATTATGATAAATTAAATTATACAGCAAATGAATTTTGTTAAAGATATTAGGGAGTTGGCTTGACATTTCAGTATTCAATAAGAACTTTCTGGGTGATTGTTAGATTTGTAATTATAAATAGATCTGATCAAGCTGTGGGGATGCTTATGTATTTTAGTTGTGAGTGTGTGGGTATGGGTGTGAGTGTGTGGGTATGAGTGTGTGTGTGTGTGTGTGTGTGTGTGTGTGTAAGTATGCTCATGCATGCTTGTGTATGTGTGTATTTATATTACCTTTGCTGCGTATTTATTTGTTTTTTTAACTAACTTTCAGTTGAAACTTTATACTACAATTGTCGTTGTGAAGAGTTTTCTTATTTTTTCTTTGAAAGTTGACATTTTTTAAGAATGGTTCTAATTTCATTCATAACATGTTTGGATTTAGATTTCCAAATTTTGTTTGGCATTGTACTTAAAATACCCGAAGTGGGGTATTTTGGATGCAGAAATTGTGGTCCCCTTTTGTCTTGGAATCACAGGAGTTATCTACTTTACTTTTAGGCAGTTAGGGTTTCTTCTCTTCTGTCATGCTCTCTTTTCCTCACAAGACTCCTTATTTCTGCCTTCCAGATCATTCACCTGTGTTTCTTTCAAATTCTCTCCTTACCTCCCCAAAGGCGGAATATGACTGCCTTTAAGGAAGGGTAAAGAATGTTCATACATGCAAAATTCCCTTTCTCCGCTAGGTGGGTAGGTTTGTATGAGTTGGTATGCTTAGATAGGGAATGTTTGCGGGAGCTCTAGTCTGCCTAAGAAGAAGAAGATTCTTAATATGTCAGAACAACAGTTATTTTAACCCACCAATGACCAGTCGATGATGGGGATAATGTGTGTATATTCATGTTATTGCAGAATCATGCCATGGGGACAACACTGCCTGTCACTCATAGATGTGCGTTGCATGCCATGACGGCTGCCTACCTCAATCTGATTTCACAGCTTCTGGCAACTCCTGATGTCTGTCACTATGTTCAGAAGGTCAGTGTGTGTGTTTATGTATGTCTGTGTCTGTGTGTGTATGTGTGTGTGTTTATGTATGTCTGTGTCTCTGTGTGTATGTGTGAGTGTCTATGTATGTCTGTGTTTGTGTCTCTGTGTGTATGTGTGAGTGTGATCAGTGTGTGTGTGTGTGTTGTGTGTGTGTGTCTGTGAGTGTGTGTGTGTGTGTATGTGTGTGTGTGTGTGTGTGTGTGTGTGCTGGCTTATGTACATGTGAGCTTCAAATCGCTAAAATCAGGTCAGTTTGTAAGAGTTTGTATGTGTTTGTGTGTCTGTGTGAGCTTTTTTCTTCTTCTTCTTTTGATAGGGAAGAAAAGAAATTTGTGAGAATATGTTATATGTTTTGTTTAACTTACTTTTGAAAATTGGAGCAAGTTGACATTTCTATATTTCTTTAGTCCTTTAGTAAATCTCTATTATATTTATCAGAAAAATGAAATGTGTATTTCAGAGAAAAAAGCTTAATGAGGTGTGCTAGGGTCATGTACTAACAAACTAAGATTTTTTCCAGTTATGAGAGGAAAATAGTTAACTCAAAGAATATATAAGAGCACAGTTTGATTAATTGAGACAATCTGTTCATCCCACTAGGTGATAGATTTACGTCAGAAGAAGGCTCCTCACCTCTTACCCAGCTTTGCCTACAACCGCTCCAATCGTCCTCAAAGGTCAGTGTTTGCATGCTACTTGACTTTCTGCTTCTGCTTGTACCCTTGACTCGACAGTGGATTTGGTTTACTGGATGAGCTTCCTGTCACTCTTTTATTTTGTTGGGTTTTTTTTTTCATTGAGGTATGTTCATCTCTTTCACTCCTTTTCTTGTGGAAAGGAGAAAGGAGTGAAAGGGTTATTTAAGATTTAAGTAAGTTTAGCTGTTATTAGCAGCTTTTGGTCATTGGTCACTTTGCTTAAGGTTTCTTCTGGTTTTGTGTTCTGTAGGGTGTGACGTTCGCCCATCCCCTGTCTCCCCATGGTGGGTTTTGGTGCTGGGTTAAGATGATCGCTTGGGAAAAACTTTTGTCTGAAAACTGATCCTGTCTCCTTCTTAGTATAATATCCCTTACCAGGTCTGGTTTGGTGTAGGTTGTAAGGTCTTCCATATATAAGATTTGTTTAACCCTTTGCCACCTGCACCCTATCTACCAATTGCAAAAACTTAACCCTTTGACTCCCTCACCTATCCACCAGCTTCCTGCAGGAAGCTGGTGGATAGGGTGAGGGAGTCAAAGGGTTAAGTTTTTGCTCTTCCAGCATGGTGACAAGAAGGATGCTGTTGGGCAGGCTGCAGGAGTCAAAGGGTTAATAAAGATATACCGTTTGTTTTAGAAAGACAAGTTTTCAGATTTTTAGATCTGCATTCTATTATGAAATACAACATCACAGACCAGAATGTCCAGTGTTTCAAGCCTGCTGATAAATGAGACCATGTGATTTGTGAGGTAGCTTTCCATGGTAAATAAAAATTGATATGGAATCTTGTGCAGTCAAATCATTTCTTATTAGGAGTAGTAGGTCAAAAGAACTATTGAGTGTTTCAGATGACTTTTTAGCGTTTGTGTCAGTCTGTGTAATGACATGTAAAGAAGTGGCAGAGAATGAGAAACACGGCATTTATGCACACTTTGTAGGAAAGAAAAAAAACATCTCAATCCAGGCTTGCTTGTAGGCACTGTCAACTTGAGAGGTCAGTGTTCACTCTGGCTTAGATATTTTATTGTGTATTTAGCACATGTATGCATGCTGTAGTCTGTTGGGGTTTAAAACTTGTACTTATTTTCAGATGACTTGGGGGCTGACCATCTTGGCATTTTGTTTAGCTCAGTGTAGTGTTGTCTGACACAACATTAACACTGAGTGAAGAAGTACAGTGAATTCAGAATCTGTTTCTATTTTGACTGTCTTCGTTTTATCTGCTGCTGTTCTCAGTCCCTTTTAAATGATTGAGAGATTGATTCAGATTGATAGTTGGTATTGCATGTGTGTGTGCACGCATGTGTGTGTATGTGTGTGTGCACTCGCAGGTGTGTGTGTGCACGCGCGCACGTGTGTGTGTGTATGTGTGTGTGTGTGTGCGCGCGAGTGTGTGTGTATGTGCACAAGCGCACACGCGCATGTGTGTGTGTATGTGTGTGTTTGTGTGAACCACACATGAAAACTAAAGCATATCTGTGCATATTTCTTGAGTGATTGCTGGACATTGACCCTTATTTAGACCATTGGTCAAACCATCCGTGATTTGGGATACAGAAAAAAAGAATATAAAGTGTTGCAGGAGAGATATCTCAGCATTTTGTTTCTGTGTTTTAGCAAAATTTGGGTCAAGGTATTTGAAACAGCAGGGAGTTTTAGACCTTTCAGTCATGCAAAGCATGTCTAAAGGTGCAGAAAGCTGGATTTTGTTAGAATGGTTTGACTATCCTTGTTCTGTTTTTGCCAAGTCTGTTATTTCATTCTGTAATTTCTTACATCCATCTTTTGTATCGTTGCCAAACAGTATCCAGACAGATGATGTTGGGGAAAGGGGGAGCATTACTTGTACATATAACACGGAAAACTTGTGCAGGGTGGTTTTCATTCATTTTGCTGTCAGTAAAACTCATGCCATTGATTTGTTTGATGATAGTCAGTTTCTATTTTGGGACACACAGATTATTCATATGCAAGTGGCTATAGATTTTCAACTGAAAATGATTCAGTGTGCTTCTCTTCCCTCAATCATGTGAGCTGTTTGAGCATTTGTGGCACTGTCTTTTTGTTTTGGTTTGGTTTGGTTTGTTGTGGTTTGGTTTTGTTTTGTTTTGTTTCTCTTTGTGGTACTGTGTGTGTCTTTGTGTATGATCTGTGCAGTGGTCTATATTATTAATGATAGTCCGCCACTGTTGTAATTAGAAATGTACATGATACTCAGAATGTGACCATCTTGGGCTTTTATTATATCATATTTGTCCATTTTGTATGCTAGTTCATCTACTCCCCTTTGTAAGCATGTAAATACTTTTTTCTTATTTGTTTGTTGATTTGGTCTTTTTGTTTATTTATTTGAAGCAGCATGTGAAAACATTGATTATTGTGCAGAATCTTTATTCTTGTCATTTATATTTTTCTTGACAGTTTATAACTTACAGATAGCTGTGCTATAACAAAAGAAAGAAAAAACAACAACAGGCAAACCAAAACAAAGCAAAATCGTGTCTATTCTACTCTTTTTTTTTTCAGTTTTTTTTAAACAGTAATTCAGAGCACAGCTGGATACCGGTCAGTGTAGTGCTGACTTCTGTTTGCTGTATTGTTTGTCAGTAAATATTGGGCTGCATCTCAATCTGGTTTTTATGTGCTGCATCACATTTATGTATTTGTTCTATTTTATGTATTGATTGATTTTTTTTCCCCTTGTTGATTATTTTTATTTTTTTCCCTTGCCTTCTATCATTCTATTTTCTCAGGTTCATGTGTATTGATAATAACTGTCAGTCAAGTGACATTAATCCTTTGACTCCTGTTCTCTGTCCACCAGCATCCTGCATCATCAACCATACTTGCAAAGCAAAAATCTACTCTTTGACTCCCTCACCCTATCCACCAGCTTCCTTCAGGAAGCTGGTGGACAGGGTGAGGGAGTCAAAGGTTAAATTTTTGCAGTTAGTAGATAGGGTGCAGGAGTCAAAGGGTTAAAAGTGCATGATCCTTGTGAAGGAAAATCCCATGTAACAGTATTATGTTCAGGGGAAACAGTGAAGTATAACATGTTTCTGTCATATGTTTATGATTTCACATCCCTGGGTGGATTCTGCTTTTGAATGCTGCATTATGGTTGGCTTTGTTACAAGTGTTGGGGAAACTTAACAAATAGTGCTGTAAGACTCACGGCAAGATGTAGCGTAGGCAAATGTCACACTAATTTCACAGATGCTGTGGGTCATGTCTCTGTGGTCAGCATGCAGGATGAAGAAATGTTGAATGTATTTGAGTGCAAGCGTAATGTATTTCAAGTGCAAGTGTAATTGACAGATGATGAACACTAAACTGTGTGCATTTTATTTCAGAATTTAATCACTGCTTCCTGTTATCTGAAAGACAGTAAAAATTCCAACTAATGTGTCATGCTATGTGATCAAAAAAGTATAACTCCAACTTTTTTTGTCATGTTACATGATCAGAGAAAGTGCAAGCTTTGCACTTTTCATTGCACACAGAAAATTGGAACTTTGTTTTTAAATTTGAGTTGTTTTTGCACCTTTTGTTTAGAAAATGTTATTGTATTATCAGCTAAGTCTGTCCATAAATAAACTTACACAAGTACACCAGGGCCAATTATTGGTTTATTCATAACACACAAACACAGTAAACTTCTTGTCTGGTACTGAAAATTTCAGAAGTGCTGTAATTAAATGTTTAACATTAAACTTGTCAGAATGATACACATATTGAATAAACAAGTCAGCTGTGACAGGAAAAGTTACTGACATTTACATATATTTTGTGAATGGCATGGTGGATTGCCTGACCTTATCTATAGTGTTGACTGTATGGCACGGTAGAAAGGATACCCTTACTAATATGAAATGACATGTCTGACCAAGTTGCTCATTTCTGCAGCCTTGCAGCACTAGAAAAGTCGCAACTGTGAGTAGCCCTGCTCTCCCTGCATGAGACCCTTTCTCTCTACCATTCCTCATTTTAGCCCTGATCAACTTGTTATTGACATTCAGTCTGGGACTGCATGCATTGCAACTCTTGATGCGTATTTTGTTTGTATAAATATTGCAGTATTGCAGAGAGGGAAGTTGTGTGCTTGTTTACATAGATACGGATAGATAAATGTTACTTGCAGAGATATAAAGAGTTTTTGTGTGTGAGTGTTTGTTTACATAGATACAAATAGATAAAATGTTACAGAGAGAAAAAAAGGTTTTGGTGTGTGTGTGTGTGTGTGTATGTTTACATAGATACAGATAGATGAATGTTACTTACAGAGAGATAAAGAGTTTTTGTGTGTGAGTGTTTGTTTACATAGATACAAATAGATAAAATGTTACTTACAGAGAGAAAAAAAGGTTTTGTGTGTGTGTGTGTGTGTGTGTATGTTTACATAGATACAGATAGATGAATGTTACTTACAGAGAGATAAAGAGTTTGTGTGTGTGTGTATGTTTACACATATGTGTGGATAGCTATAAGTGGGTGGGGTGGTAGTTTTGGGTGATGTTGATTGAGGGAGAGAGGGTAAGTTTGAGCAAAACTGGAATTCATAAAAGCATTACCATAAATGCTTATAAATGTAAAATTACTGATGTTTCATAAAGTGTAAATTTACTTCAACCTTCTAATAAAAAGAAATGTATTACACTGTAAAACGACATGACTGTAAGTCATATTCTTAGATTAATGAGACTTGTTGTTTCACATCACTGTGATGCGATATCTTTGTCATCTGTCAGTCTTCTAATTTGTTGTGCAGGGACTCTTACAGTTTGGATGTTGTCATTTTGATCACGTGCACATATGTATGTATGCATGTTAATGAAATATACAGAGAGTCACTCATACATACACACACACTAACACAAACGTACATAAACACCCAGACATACACTTCTCTCACAAACACACACACACACACAAACACACACACACACACACACACACACACACACACACACACACACACACACACACACACACACACACACACACACACACACACACACACACACACACACACACACAATGCAATACAACACAACACAATGCAATGCAATGCAATGCAACACACCACAGCACAGCACATCACATCGTATGACATCACACCCCACCACACCACAACACAACACAACACAACAACACAACACATGTATGCACACACACACACACACACACACACACACACACACACACACACACACACACACACACACACACACACACACACACACACACACACACACACACACACACACACACACACACACACTCATAGTATCATCATTAGCATTATCATCATCAGTATCACAACATCATGGAACACAAAATAAGATCCATAGCAGAAAATGAACTCACAACTTACTCTCTTTTACAGCAGACTGACAGTTAAGTCCTGAAACTTTTAACATGAAGTGAAATGTTTGTCAGACAGTAAAAGAGAATCTTTGTAATTGTCAGAGGAATGGTGTCTTTTGGATGAAGATATGCATTTCTTTGTAAAAAGAAATGACTGCAAATCACTGTGTAACAAAGAAGAGTAAAAAGGGGAACATGTTATTTCTGAGCTGTAAGATATTCTTGTATATAAGACCACTGCCACCAGTAATAAAATCTTGAAAAAATTCCAGTACAAGTCACTTCTGTGTATTAGGCACTGTTAAAATTGAGGTTGATCGCACGTAACCTACCCATATCTTACAAGTGTATAATCGCAGCTGATGCTGAAGACCATACTAATTACAAATTACTGGACCAGGTGGTCAAGAACTTGGTGAAAAACATCTACTGCCAGGTGCTGCTGCTACGTCCACCCCTATCATGGTACCTGATTCCAGTCCAAGTGATCATTGTACTCTTTGTCTCAGTACTTCAAAGCAACAGGACTGTGATCTCTGCGTTCTGCACCGTCTTTCTTTGTATGCCTGGTCATATTCCCTGGTTCACATTTTCTCTAATTTTCTCTGTGTTTTCTCTGTTTTAGTCATGAGGTTTACCACTCTTTTTTGACCTCCACTGTGCTCCCCCCTGTTTGTTTAACTGATCTCCCTTTTTCTTTTTCTTTTTTTTTTTTTTTTTTTTTGGGGGGGGGGGGGAGGTCTTTTCACCCCTTTTTGACACTTCTATTAAAAAAAGTTTTTCTTGCCCCGACATCAACTTAAACCAGTTTGCTCGTCGACTCCCCCTCTCCTACAACTCAGTTCAGCAGCATGACCCGGTCTACTGCAACCCCCACCACCACCAGATGGATAGTCACAGACTCTACCATGGTTCCCATCAAGCTCAGGGAGCTTGCCACACATGTGCATGGAAAATCTCAAGGAACATTAGCTTCCCCAAAACCTTCACCCAAGTACTCCACTTTCACCATGCCTGTTACAGGATGCACCGCCCGGTGTAATCTAATCTCATTCTAGACATCAGTCACACTTTCTGTTACCAATCTGGACACCAGACTCCTGTGCCTGAACCACCTGCCTTACCATGTCAGGGCCCTCTCCATTCCTTCCAAACTAGCTTCTCAAACTGTGGAGGCCTTACAGAGGGGACTTAAAATATGTTCTGTGGCAATGCCCTCACATTTGACAACTTCACTGCTATTTGTTGTCCCTCTTCCCTGATGAGGACCCCCTCTCCCTCACCGTCAGAGACGACATTCCCCTCCAGGACCTCTTGCGTCTCCTTCAGGGTTTGACACAGCATGTATGCATGCTCTTCAGCACCTTGTACATAAACCACCTGTTGCTGTGGTGGGACTCAGTCCTCACCAACTCAGTGGTCACTGAACCCCAGGCCTCTTCATCGCTTAAAACCGAGTTCCCAGCTTTGGGCTCCCTTTTCTGTCTAGCATCAGTTTCCACTCATATGCACCCAGTTAGAGTGAGATTGCAAGGCCTGGCCTTCCAGCACCACCCTATCTGCAGAGTACCACTCAAGCCCAGGCGCTTACCTTACACCAGGTCTTTTCAATCATCCCAGACAATTCGTTGGCTGGCTTTCTAGGGAACCACTCCCCACGGCCAATAAATGACAATGGACCAGACTGGCTCCTTTTCAGGCCTGCAAAAAGCAGGCCAGCCCAGGCCACAAGTGAGGTCTCGCCTAGGCTGACATGAATATCAAAGTTATGTCTCTCATCCACCTGCCCCAGCCACAGACTGATCCCTTTTCCACAAAATCAAGGAATGGGAGGAAATGGGAGCCTGTGGGTGTTGGACATCTTACAATTCTGCTTCCAGTTACCTTGTGTACCCAGAGAGCCCCACTCTCCAATCCCACCTGCATTCCTGGCTCTATCAGTCAACAGATCAACTTGAGGCTCTCTTGATGGAAATCTCCATGCTCGAAAAAGCGCTGTAGAACCCATCATGGACAAGACCTCTCCAGGGTCCTACGGCAGAATTTTCCCAATCCCAAAATCCACTGGCGGATGGCATCCCTTCATCAACCTCTCACCTCTCAATGCCTTCCTCCAGACCATAAAAATTCAGGATGGAAACGGTGAAAGTGAGGGCCTCTGCGTTGTAAGAGAGAGTGCAAGTGTCACTCACCACATAGACGTTTGCTTCCGCCCCTGCATAGACATCTGGCTCATCCTGGCTTCCAGTCTTCAATTATGTAACTCCCACCTTTCCACCCTGCAGAATCTCTGCAACAAGCTGATCCCAGCCCAACAGCTCCTATTTCTAGGAATGATTTTTGACATTCTGCTGTGGTCAGAACACCTGTCCAACACCAGGGTTGATGGCGTCCAAGCTTCCCCATGGACCCTTTTCTCAAAGGCACACTGTTCAGCCTGGTTCTTCTCAGCCATATGGAATTGATGGCACCCATCGTACCTCTCAGCCACCTTCACAAACGCCCCCTCCAATGACAACTTTCGCAATGCTGGGCCCAAACCTTCCAATCTTGGGACACTTGGATTGGCCTTCAACCTGGTTCCAGAAGGCCATCAACCAGTGGTTAGACTTCCTCTGGATCTCTCAAGAAATCCCCCTTGTTCCTCCTCCACCAACAGCAAAATTTTTCGTGGATGCCTTCCTGAGGGCTGGGGAGCCCATGTGGCACAATTGAGTGTTTTTCGTTTCGTTCTTTGATTTAACGTCTTTTCACTATGAGTGATATTAGACTGAGCATGTTGGGTTCTTTGGTCCTGTAACACAAGGACCTTGTACCTCCTATGCTTGGACAACATCACAGTGGCCTATTACTTCAACAACAGGGAGGCTCTTTGCCAAAGAGGACAATGGTCACTCAGGCCGTAACCAGTACTGGGATACTGTGGAGATTCTGATAACTTTTCAACGTGCTCTTAAGTTGTTGTTTTTTTTCTCAGGCTAATGTGCTGCTTTTCATGGAGGCACATATTTGATAAGCTCTTGACTATTATAAGGTATGAAGTAGGAAATTCCTGTCAATTTAATTGCTAATTTCATCCACAAATAGGGCGCTTCAGTTTGTAAGATCACTTGATCAAAGTAAGAAAAAAATAATATTGCGTTATAGTCTGAAACGTATGGTACTGTGATACTGGAAGTAGTTCACGTGGCAAAGAAATCAGTGTACATGCGTTCGTGTGTATGTGAGTGTGTTCATGTGTGTGTATGCATGCACAAGTGAAGCATGATTAAGCAGTTATGCATGTAGGTATCTGAACAGTTTTCTGAACAGTTTTCTTAAATATTCATGTGCATGCATGCATGCTTGTATTGCATGTGTGCATGTGCTAAATTAACAGTGATGGGTTTTAGTATAAAAAAAAGATTTACCAGCTACTCGAACTATATGTTTAATTGTCCATATCTGCCATTCCAAATTTGTTACATTAGTCTGTTGTCCGTGGATGTTTTTGTCCAGATATCTGCCCATACGTGATTTTGATATTGTGGTCCAGAGATTCAAACGTTGTGTGGTACTTTGCTACCATTTTGTCTCTTTATTGTCAGTACATTTTGTGGTACATTTCTAAAAAAAAAAAAAAAAAAAAATATAGTGAATGCTTGGATTTTATTTTGTTGTCCGTACATGATTTTGACATTGTGGTCCAGAGATTCAAACGTTGTGCGATACTTTGCTACCAGTTTGTTTGTTTGTTTATTGTCAATACATTTTGTTTACTAGAAAATGAACTGATTGCTTGGATTTTATTTTGTTGTATTAAATAGTGGCTGATATCTTGATCTGCTGAATTGTGAAACAGTCATCAGTTACTGCGACTTCATGGCTTGATGCTGTTTGAAACTGATGTGCAATCTCCTCTGCTGTTTTTTTATTTTGTAAGAAAAGTAGATTAAATACTCAGTACTTGTCATAATATATGCGTGCACACAAACTTACACAAACACATACACACATGCATGCATGCAAGCACACACTCATGCACATACACACATTCACACACTCACACACCTGGACACACACATACACCTGCACACACACAGGATGTGCACATGCACACATGTTTATAACTTACACTCTCAAACACTTGTGCGTGTGCACACATATGCACATACATATGCACATGCATACGCACATGCACATGCACTGTCTGTCTTTCTCTATATAAATAGTAAATAAAAATGAATAAATGAACAAATTATTTGAAATTTATGAAAGTTCAGCAGTTGTTAAACAGCAGTGTTTTAGTACTTTGGCCTGAAGCCTTCATGTCAGACAAGAAGCATTTGGACAGTGGGAAGTTTGAGAGGATCAGACCCATGTCTGTCCTTTGGTCTTGAAATGGAAAAAGAAAAACTGTAAAACAGACAGACAAAGCAAATGGTATAGTATAGATACAGTAAGGCTCTCAGTTAATGAGGCTTGGGTGGCACAGAAGAAGTCGCCTTCCAGTTTACCTGCACATGCTCGCACAGGTGTGAATCACACCAGATGGGGGAGGGGGGGTTATAATTTATGTGTGACATGCAGCCTACGCAGATGAGATTGGCTACATGATTTTCTTTGAAGTTAAAGAGGGTAAAATGGCAAGGAGGAGGAGATGGGTACAGCTTTCATAATGAAGGCCCCTCAAGACTTTGGTACATCTCTTTCTCACTTGCTGTTACAGTGTCAAAAAGCTTTGTGACCTCAGTTGTATATTTGAGTAGGATGTATCAGTGTACTAGTGTTGACTTTGGTTTTTACTTTATTCTCTGTATGCTGATATGGATTATTATAAACAGATCTTGATATTCCATTTTAATGAGAGAAAAAAAAGGTACAAGTTTAGCCTTCCATTTTCAGGTTTGTCGTTTCATTTTAAGAGATAAGCAACAAAAATGGCTTCTGCTGAGTTTTCAGTTTGACACATTTTTATTCATGAATAGTTTCATTCAGTGTCTTTTCAGTGAAGGAGTTAACAAGTGTTTAGTGTGTGTGTGTGTGTGTGTGCGTGCGTGCATGCATGCGCGTGTATGTATGAGAAAGTTTAGTTAGTTTAGTTGAGTGCTTCTTTTTTATTGATTAGAAAGTTAACTAGTGAATGTGAACTGGCAGGTGTTTTCTCTGGACTTTGTCCATTATTGTTTAATGACTGTGTGAGTTGTGATTTGGTGATTGTGTCGTGCGCTGGTTGCCCAGCAATAGTAGATTTTAAGAAGTCTAGAGGTGGAGTGTTGCATGCGTGCATTCCCAATGAAAGCAGCCATTTAACCACTATTCATGCTGTCGCTTTTCATGCTACCTCAGCTTTCTCCTCAATCTCCTCCCATCTCCTTTACAGCAGATATATTAAGTCATTGCTCTAGCTTCTTGTTTAAGGTTTACTCTAACTTCTTGGCTAAGGTCTGGAGTGCTACCATTAATTTGCTGCACTTTACAGTACTCTCATGCTACCAGAAATACCAATATGTATTGCCTTCATGCTGCCAGCCTAGTATCAGGCTATGTACATAGTTTTGGCCTTTGCATAGCATTGTGTATTGCCAGCATAGCTTTTATGTATATATGAATATACATACATGCATCCATCAGCTTGTGGAAGTTGCTCCCTTTTTATGCTTCCTTTTTGAAATATATAAAAGGGAATTTTGACTGGACACAAGGTTTGGTGTGAGTGTATGCTTTTTGAAAATATTTCAGCAAGAAATTTCTCAGTTGTCAGCAAATAGCTGTTCACAGAAATTGAGTATATGTGCAGTCTGGTATTAAGCTGTGGTTGTGTAAAACTGAACAGATTTAACTTTTTTGTTATTGTTGTTGTTTCAGCCTTGTCACCTCTATGGCAATGAGTCTTTCTCACAATTTAACATATTTTTGCATAGAAATAGTGGTCTTTCTTCATGGTCACAGCTAGACTAAGTATATTTTAATGTTTGGAAATATAGATCAGTAACTGAATCCATTCTACTCCATACAGTGAAATGTTCTTTAGTTTACCTTTTGAGTACTGAATGTTTTATTTTGTCTAAAAGTGTAAGAAAAAGGGATAAAATATTGTTGTTAGTAAGGCTGATACTTTTGCTTCTTTTCAAAGTATACATGCGTAGACTCGTTTGATTCAGTAGTATCATTGCACTGCCCACTGATCATACTTTTCTATATGTATTAACAAGTTAAACATCTGCACAACCAGCTGAGGATTTTGTTGAAAATGATATGGGTTGAATGATGAGAGATAACTAAGTGACTCATTTGTGGCCCATTCTCACAAAGGGGGACGTCCGCAAGTAAGTTTCTGGTTTCATTGAATTATTAGTGTCATTAGGAAGGGCATGATTTTTTTTTTTAACAATATCAGTGATGTGTGCTTAAAGTCTTCAGATTAAAAAAAATATAAGAATTGTTACTTGCCCAGTTGAAATGTAACATGCACAGTCCTTTTTATGAGAAAACACAGGAGGAAGTTTGAGTGTCAGGTTTTCCTAAGCAACTGGTATGAATATTCTTTTGTGAATTAGGATTGGTTTGTTTTGATCTACTGTATGCAGTGCTTGGTAGTTGACATCGTATGCTTGAAAATGATTTATAGACTGTTGAAGTTCTCCAAGGGATTGAGTCTTGGTGGCAGTTTGAAAGCTGCCAGTTACAGGTAACTTCAGTGAAGCATGGCCATAGAGTATCACCATGGTTGTTTAATTTTGTAGCTTTCATATAGTGACTTTCATCGTAAATCTTGTTGAACACCCAAACAAAAGTGCAAAGAACAAGTTGCAACTGAAATATCAATTTCACGCAGATAGACCTTCACTTTCTGTCTGAGACTGTTTGTTGGTTTGTGAGAATGGGTCACATATTATTACATTTTGTTGTTGGTTGGTTATAACTTTTTGTTTGTTTCTTGATTATTCTTATCTGAGTTAATTTTTTTAAGGAGGGGATAGGAATTCTGATTTCTCAGGTGCTCTGGTTTTTCTTTTGTATAATGCTTTCTATTAACAGCTGATAGTGGTCTATTTCTGTCTTCATTTCCCTCTGTCCTATTTTTATTTTTTCTGTCTGTAACTGTCTCTCTCTCTGTCTCTCTCTGTCTGTCCATCTGTTTCATTGTGTAAGTTTTCATAAATTACACCTACTGATGTAATACAGTATTCATATTGTTATTGTATTTTGATTTGTAGATTAGGAAGTTGGTCAAAGACAGGTTTTTATATTGTCTGCCGTATGCAAAATGTGAGTTTATACTGTGGTTTATCTGTACTGTCGCTACAGTTTGTGCATGCATGCGTGTATGTGTGTGTGTGTGTGTGTGTGTGTGTGTGTGCGCGCGCGCACGTGCGTGCATGCATGTGTATGTATGCCTGCCTGCTTTGTGGCAAAAGTATATATGTCACATGAGAGCGCCTTTTCATGCTGTGGTGTAAATAACTATTCAGCTGTATTTTTATGTGGAACAGTATCTGAAAAGAAACAAAAGCAAAGATGTTTTACAGTTATTACGGTGTTACAGTTATCAAGTTGAACAGTGATAACATTTCAATATTAGAAAATTATAAACATCTGTTTTCCAGGTTCTTTTTTGTTCTGTTTTGTTAGAAGCAGAGGTTTGCTTCAGGTTGTTACTTCAGTATATAAAGTTTCCATGTGGAGCTTTGTGTGTGATACTATTTAAAGTAGATTTTTAAGATTAAGTTATGAAATGTACATGTTTTGGTGAAATAAGGATAAAATGAAAAGAGTTAATGCAGTACATATCTAGGTAAAATAAAAACAAAACAAAAACAGTTAATGCATATACCTGTCTAGGTAAAATAAGGGTAAAAAAAAGAGTAAATGCACATACGTATTTATGTAAAATAAGGGAAAAACAAAAGCAGTGAACATACACGTCTAAATAAAATAAAAGCAAAACAAAAAGAGTAAATGCATATACATATATAGGTAAAATGAAGACAAAACAAAACAAGTAAATGCACATACATATCTATATAAAATAAGGACAAAACAAAAACAATAACTGCACATATACATCTAGGTAAAATAAGGGTTAAACAAAAACAGTAAATGTATGTACATATCTAGATAAAATATTGGTAAAACAAAAGAAGTAAATGCAGGCACACATCCTCAACCCCAAGAGAGGGAAAGCAGGGTTGTCTGCCTTGCAGTGGTAAGTACAAACAGAAAAAACAGGACAACAAGGGGAGAAAAGAAAAAGGCCTATTACTTGATAGAATGAATTGACTGATCTGCAGCAACACAAACAAAACAGAAACCGCTAAGGCAGGCACAAGTTTGCGGTGGAAACAGTTCAAGGAAAATGGGCTGTCCCTGAGAACTAGGATTCTGTTTTGTGCAGAACAGACAGAAAAATTCTGTCATGGCAGAGGTGTTTTTTTGTTTCGTTTTCTTGTTTTCCCGTTTCTCTGTGTGTTTGCTCTAAACATTGTGAGGCAGACAACCCTGCTTTCCCTGTTTTTAGGCTGAGAACATGCAATTACTCTTCTTGAAAATGTACCTGCCGATCTTCTTAAAAATACATTGTACCCGAGTAGCCATTTTAATTTTGTAACAGTAAAACAAAGAGCTGCTTATTAAGAAAAGAACACATGCATATATTCTCTGTGTGTGTATGTGTCTGTGTGTGAGGGATGTCCTGTTTACTGTAAGTTTTCATTTTTCCGCCAATGTGACTGAAGTAATTTTTGTGTGTGCATTGAGAGTGTTCATACATTAATTACTTGACAAGATTTGTTTCTTTTACACGTGGTCATTGGAAAGCACTGTGAGCTTATTGATTTCTTGTTATGTGCTGTGTAACAGTTATTATTGTCACTGGTATTATCACTGTTGTTATTGTAGCTATCTTCCCTTTTCAAGTTTGTTACAGTAATTCATTTGTCTTTGGATGCTGTTGTCCTGAAATATGCCCATGCATAATTGTGATATCGTGGCTCTGAAATGGAAATGTATTGTACCTTACTACCATTCTACTCTTTGTCAGCACATTTGTCTGGCACATTTCTAAAGGGGAGGCAGTGGCAGGGAAGTTTCATTAAAGAAATTAGTATTATCATTACTGAAAATGTTGGTGTTTGTATCACAGTTACCCTACCAATGAAGCTGTGAAGGAGGAGTGGTTGTTCGACCAGAGTCTGCTGTCCAACCACCTGGCCTCTGCCAAGTTGGATGTCACACGTCTGGGAAATCCTTTTACACAAAAACCTTTCACTGGTGGTCAGTAATGTGTTGTGTGTGTGTGTGTGTGTGTGTGTGTGTGTGTGTGTGTGTGTGTTCGTTCGTTCGTTCGTTCGTTCGTCGTTATTTCTTGTAACATCTATTCACATATGTGCTTTTAGACGGATGTGTGTGTGTGTGTGTGTGTGTGTGTGTATGAGCGAGAGAGAGAGAGAGAAAGACATTGCTCTCTGCCACATTGGACATCAAATGTCTGGGAAACCCTTTTACACAGAAATTTTTCAGTAATGGTCAGTGATGTGTGTGTTTGTGCGGTGTGTGTGTGTGTGTGTGTGTGTGTGTGTGTGTGTGTGTGTGTGTGTGTGTGTGTGTGTGTGTGTGTGTGTGTGTGAGATGTTGCCTTCTGCCACATTGGACATCAAATGTCTGGGAAAACCTTTTACACAGAAATCTTTCAATAATAGTAATGTGTGTTTGTGTGTGTGTGTGTGCATGCATGCGCGCGCATGTGTGTGTGTGAAAAAGAGAGAGAGAGGAGAGAGAGAGACATTTGGTCTCTGCCAGACTGGACATCACTCATCTGATAAACCCGTTTACACAGAAACCTTTTACCGATAGTCAGTAATGTTATGGAGATTGGCATGTGTGTGTGTGTGGTGCACGCTTGCGGTTTTGTGTGTGTGTGTGTACATGCATGTGCGCGCATGTGCGTAAGACAATTGACTTCTCTGCCAGATGGGACATCTCACATCTTGGAAACCTTCTGCACAGAAGTCTTTCACTGGCAGTTAGTAGTTTGTGTGGGTGTGTATGTGTATGTGCATTTGCTGGGTTGGGCATCACATGTCTGGGAAACCTTTTTACACAAAAATCTTTCACTGGAGAATGACAGTGTGTATGTGTGCACACATGCGCGTGTGTGGAGAGAGAATGGGGTGTATGTGAGGGAATGATATATGTGTTTGGGTGTGTGTGTGTGAGCACAGGAGTGATTAAGAGGTGAGTGTGCAAGATAACGTTTGATGGCAAAACCTCTTCACCCTTCGCAAAGAAATCTTAGTCTCTGATGTTTTTAAGTGTGTGCCAGGGGAATAGTGAGTGTGTGAGATAACGCTTGATAGCAAAACTTCTTTGCAGAGAAAGTTTCGTCTCTGATGTTATGAAGTGTATGAAAGAGGAATGGGTAGGGTAGAGTGTGTTGAGGGGAATGGGATGAGAGTATTGATGAAATTTATATAGTATATGTGTGCTTGTGTGTGTATGTGTGTGTGTGAGAGAGAGGAGAGAGAGAGAGAGGAGAGAGAGAGAGAGAGCACTAAACAAGATGTGAGAGAAAGCACTAAACAGTACTGCTTACATCCACAATCTTTCTCCCAGGCACTGGATGTGTATGTGAATGGAAGCAATGTATTGCTTCTACTTTTGTTGCTACTACTACTACTACTTATTACAAAATTGATAGTGATGTTATTTATTTTTGTTACTGGTCTTCCCCTGCATCCCCACAACCCTCCCAACCCTCCTTGTTTGTGTTATAGTGATTAAAGCATTAATAGTTTGGATGTTGCTTGTTGTTTATGTTGCACTAGACACCACAGACCCCAGCCTCAGTGTCAGTGATCTGGGATCTATCAACATAGAAATGGAAAGTGTTGACGGTTCACCTATGGCAAGGGTAAGCTATCTGTGACACTCAACAGTTTTCTCAAAACAGTTATTTAATTTACTCATCGTTATGTCCAGATTTCTTTTGAATTGTCTGTAATAGAACTTTTTATAAGCTGACTGTGATGCTGTTTTCATGTTGATGTTCTTTCATTTTTATGCCATTGCTTTCATCATGTTTTCTCTGACTTTTAAAATTATATCAAGAAAAAAGTTTTGTTGTCTTGTCAGGAACATGGTAAGAATGTACCGGTCAACCACAAAAAGGGTATCACAAAGGAGAAGAAGGATAACCTTTAGAATTTATTTTGTTCTCTCTGTTTGGGAGTTCATTTGTTCTTTCTGTTTGGTTTGACTTAAGAATCAACATTTATAAAATGGATTGCTCACCATGGTGCTGTGGTCAGTGCAATGGACTAATGATTGGATGGTTGTGGTTTTAAATCCCATCTGTCCGGTCAGAATCATTGCAGATTTTTTGGCCCCAGCCGGCTCATAGTGTGCTAAGAGTTCATTGGGAAGACTGAGACCACACAGTTGAATCTTGTCCACTTTACAGATGATTCATTGAGGATATTGCTCAAATGTCCTGTCCAACACTACAGGGATCTGTATCTCCCAGACCTGGTTGATGCCAGGATATATTATGAAAGCATGGTACTATCATGCAGTCTGAATGTAGAATGGAATTCCAAAGCATGATGATTATCATCCTCATCGTCATGTATTTCCAGATCATTATGAAACCAGTACTGAAGTGAATTAAAAGCTGAGCAACAGAAAAGATAAAAAATAATTATTAACTGAGTGCCTGTAATACACTTATTATATTTTCTTGTGTGTGACAAGTACTTGACTATGATTAAATAAAGATGATATAGGTCATAAGAATGGGCATACTGAATATTTCTGTGCTTTGTTTGACCCACACATAATATTTTTTCTGTACTTCAGAGGAAGGTTAGTGCAGCAGAGGAAATTACAGTGGAGTCTTTGAAAAAGATGTTGAGTAAGTATACTTTTGGCCAAAGTTTCATTTTAACAAGTCAAAAAGGTTTATAGAGTAGTAGAGAGAAAGCAGGTGCACACAAACAAGTCTTTTTCTGTATTGATGGCCATAGCAATGTCTGAAGACTTAATTGTTAATCACTAGTAAGAATGAAACAATGTGGTGATGTGTGTCATAGGAAACATACACTGTCTTGCTTGCAGTATATGTACACAAGCATTCACATGCCCATACAGACACACACACTTGTTCACATAATGACAAACTAGATTTCGCATGCACGCATACGCAAGTGCGCACACAAATGCACACACACACAGACACACATACATACACACTCGTGCATGCACACACTCACACACACATATACATACACACATGCATGCTCATGCATTACAGACACACACAGAGATAACAGATATGTGAATGTATCCTTTATTTATTTTTTACTCTTTGAAAGTATCACAAAATGTAGATCTGAAATATTAGTATAAATAAATGATGTCATTTTGGGGGTTGGTTCCACATTGTGAACACTTATTTCATGCGTTTTACTGTGCAGATGAAGAGAGTTCAGAAGATAAAGAAGAGATGGAACGTAGACGGCGAGAGGTGGTTAATACATTCCGCACTGCTCCTTTCGAAGAAATTGTTGCCAAGTCAGAGGCCAAGGTAATTATATGTTTACTGTTCTGTTTGATTTTGTGAATTTATGTTTCAAGTGTTGAACCTCAGAATTTGGGGGAAATATTTTTGTTTCAATTTTTTACTACAATGTAAACTTCTGCTTGTGACTTAGTTGTTGTGATTGTTGTTTTTGTGCGGTCATGCTTTAGATGGTCAGTCTGGATAAAAGATCCTCTCTTCACCACATCGTCTTTGTTGATCCCCAGGTTGTTGAAAATGTTTTATCAGTTTCTCTACTCTGACTTCCCTTGGTTCCTAAGTTGTCCAGAGTCACCATTGCATGGGTGGGTACATTTGAGGCTGAGGGCCTGGTACCCCCTTCACCTTGCTGTGGTTCATTAGGATGACACTAAATCAAAACATTCCTCTAAGGCACGTTCATGTCATCTTAGATGTGCACACTACAAAGGCAACATATGTTGCTGCACAGTTTTCATACTCCGTGTTCAGTGGGTGAATCACAGTTCACTTGGGCTCTACTCATTGGTCTATGTGACTTGGCTAATCCTACCCTGAGCACTAGGCTCTTGCCGGAACACTCATGGTCACACAATCGCCCAACCAGAATTAACCCTTTGACTCCCTCACACTGTCAACTAGCAGGAAGCTGGTGGATAGTGTGAGGAAGTCAAAGGGTTAAGTTTTTGCAGCTAGTGGATATAGTATGGCAGTCAAAGGGTTAAGATGATGAAATTAAAGTCTTGCTGTATCCTTTTCTTCACGAAAAAAAAAAGACGGTTTAGATTAATTGGAAGTCTGCGTATCTGAGTGACAGAGAGACAGAAATATACATATGCAAGTGTGTATCAACATACATGGCAAATGCCTTCTGCTTATGTCCAACAGATGTCATCAACACAAAGGTGCTGCATAGTACATCTATATGTACAAATCTAGGACTTTATTCTTGGCTGGAAGCCCTAGATTACAATTTGGCTTTGTGCTGCTGGATACATGTAAGCATTATTGACAGTGTCTGTTCTGTTGTTCTTGAAAACAGCATTAGCTGATCTTTTTGCTTAAAAATTAAAAACTATCTGCCTTCAGCATAACTAGTCCTCCAAGTGGATCATGACTTAAACAATAATACAATAACAGGATCTTAAAAGTGCATGTGTGGTGTTCTGGGTGCGTAACACTCGGAAGGAATTAGGCACTGACAGGTCTACATACATATTGACTGGGGATATCAGAAAAAATCTCCCCCCTTAACTCAGCAGGTGGGACACCCCAGGCAGGATCTCTTTGATTAGAAGTCTGACTTTTGCCCACTTGACTGTAATTCTTACCTGTACATTGTCTGTTTCAGTCCAATCACATCAAAGTTGCTGTTGTGAATGTTGATTGTCTGTATCAGTTTAATCACTTCAGAGTAGTTGATGTAAATGTAAATTGTCTGTGCCAGTCCAACTACTTCAAAGTGGCTAACATAAATGTAAATTATCTGTGTAGGTCTGAAAACTTCAAAGTGGCTAACATAAATGTAAATTATCTGTGTAGGTCTGAAAACTTCAAAGTGGCTAACATAAATGTAAATTGTCTGTGTCCGTCTAAACACTTCAAAGTGGCTAACATAAATGTAAATTGTCTGTGTAGGTCTAAACACTTCAAAGTGGCTAACATAAATGTAAATTGTCTGTGTCCGTCTAAACACTTCAAAGTGGCTGACATAAATATAAATTATCTGTGTAGGCCTAAACACTTCAAAGTGACTAACATAAATGTAAATTGTGTAGGTCTGAACACTAACATAAATGTAAATTGTCTGTGTCCGTCCAAACACTTCAAAGTGGCTAACATAAATGTAAATTATCTGTGTCCGTCTAAACACTTCAAAGTGGCTAACATAAATGTAAATTGTCTGTGTTGGTCTAAACACTTCAAAGTGACTAACATAAATGTAAATTGTCTGTGTAGGCCTAAACACTTCAAAGTGGCTAACATAAATGTAAATTGTCTGTGTCCGTCCAAACACTTCAAAGTGGCTAACATAAATGTAAATTATCTGTGTCCGTCTAAACACTTCAAAGTGGCTAACATAAATGTAAATTGTCTGTGTTGGTCTAAACACTTCAAAGTGACTAACATAAATGTAAATTGTCTGTGTAGGTCTAAACACTTCAAAGTGGCTAACATAAATGTAAATTGTCTGTGTCCGTCTAAACACTTCAAAGTGGCTAATGTAAATTGTCTGTAGGTCTGAACACTTCAAAGTGGCTAACATAAATGTAAATTGTCTGTGTAGGTCTAAACACTTCAAAGTGCCTAACATAAATGTAAATTATCTGCGTAGGTCTAAACACTTCAAAGTGGCTAACATAAATGTAAATTGTCTGTGTCCGTCTAAACACTTCAAAGTGGCTAACATAAATGTAAATTGTCTGTGTCCGTCTAAACACTTCAAAGTGGCTAACATAAATGTAAATTGTCTGTGTTGGTCTAAACACTTCAAAGTGACTAACATAAATGTAAATTGTCTGTGTAGGTCTAAACACTTCAAAGTGGCTAACATAAATGTAAATTGTCTGTGTCCGTCTAAACACTTCAAAGTGGCTAATGTAAATTGTCTGTAGGTCTGAACACTTCAAAGTGGCTAACATAAATGTAAATTGTCTGTGTAGGTCTAAACACTTCAAAGTGCCTAACATAAATGTAAATTGTCTGTGTAGGTCTAAACACTTCAAAGTGGCTAACATAAATGTAAATTGTCTGTAGGTCTGAACACTTCAAAGTGGCTAACATAAATGTAAATTGTCTGTAGGTCTGAACACTTCAAAGGGGCTAACATAAATGTAAATTGTCTGTGTAGACCTAAACACTTCAAAGTGACTAACATAAATGTAAATTGTCTGTAGGTCTGAACACTTCAAAGTGGCTAACATAAATGTAAATTGTCTGTAGGTCTGAACACTTCAAAGTGACTAACATAAATCTAAATTGTCTATGTATGTCTAAACACTTCAAAGTGGCTAACATAAATGTAAATTGTCTGTGTCCGTCTAAACACTTCAAAGTGGCTAACATAAATGTAAATTATCTGTGTAGGTCTAAACACTTCAAAGTGGCTAACATAAATGTAAATTGTCTGTGTCCGTCTAAACACTTCAAAGTGGCTAACATAAATGTAAATTGTCTGTAGGTCTGAACACTTCAAAGTGGCTAACTTAAATGTAAATTGTCTGTGTAGGTCTAAACACTTCAAAGTGGCTAACATAAATGTAAATTGTCTGTGTAGGTCTAAACACTTCAAAGTGGCTAACATAAATGTAAATTGTGTAGGTCTGAACACTAACATAAATGTAAATTGTCTGTGTCCGTCTAAACACTTCTCTACAAAGTGGACTAAACATAAATGTAAATTGTCTGTGTCCGTCTAAACACTTCAAAGTGGCTAACATAAGTAAATGTCTGTGTAGTTAAACACTTCAAAGTGGCTACTAATGTAAATTGTCTGTGTAGTCTAAACACTTCAAAGTGGCTAACATAAATGTAAATTGTCTGTGTAGTCTAAACACTTCAAAGTGGCTAACATAAATGTAAATTATCTGTGTAGGTCTAAACACTTCAAAGTGGCTAACATAAATGTAAATTGTCTGTGTTGGTCTAAACACTTCAAAGTGGCTGACATAAATGTAAATTATCTGTGTTGGTCTAAACACTTCAAAGTGGCTAACATAAATGTAAATTGTCTGTGTAGGTCTGAACATTCAAGTGGCTACATAAATGTAAATTGTCTGTAGGTCTGAACACTTCAAGTGGCTAACATAAATGTAAATTGTCTGTGTCCGTCCAAACACTTCAAAGTGGCTACATAAATGTAAATTGTGTAGGTCTGAACACTAAACATAAATGTAAATTGTCTGTGTCGTCTAAACACTTCAAAGTGACTAACATAAATGTAAATTGTCTGTGTCGTCTAAACACTTCAAAGTGGCTAACATAAATGTAAATTGTCTGTGTAGGTCTAAACACTTCAAAGTGGCTAACATAAATGTAAATTGTCTGTGTAGATCTAAACACTTCAAAGTGGCTAACATAAATGTAAATTATCTGTGTAGGTCTAAACACTTCAAAGTGGCTAACATAAATGTAAATTGTCTGTGTGGTCTAAACACTTCAAAGTGGCTGACATAAATGTAAATTATCTGTGTTGGTCTAAACACTTCAAAGTGGCTAACATAAATGTAAATTGTCTGTGTAGGTCTGAACATTTCAGAGTGGCTGACATAAATGTAAATTGTCTTGTAGGTCTGAACACTTCAAAGTGGCTAACAAAATGTAAATTGTCTGTGTCGTCTGAACACTTCAAAGTGGCTAACATAAATGTAAATTATCTGTGTAGGTCTGAAACATTTCAAAGTGGCTAAAAAATGTAAATTATCTGTGTAGGTCTAAACACTTCAAAGTGGCTGACATAAATGTAAATTGTCTGTGTCCGTCTAAACACTTCAAAGTGGCTAACATAAATGTAAATTGTCTGTGTCCGTCTAAACACTTCAAAGTGGCTAACATAAATGTAAATTGTCTGTGTAGGTCTAAACACTTCAAAGTGGCTGACATAAATGTAAATTGTCTGTGTAGGTCTAAACACTTCAAAGTGGCTGACATAAATGTAAATTGTCTGTGTCCGTCTAAACACTTCAAAGTGGCTAACATAAATGTAAATTGTCTGTGTCGTCTAAACACTTCAAAGTGGCTAACATAAATGTAAATTGTCTGTGTCCGTCTAAACACTTCAAAGTGACTAACATAAATGTAAAATGTCTGTGTAGGTCTAAACACTTCAAAGTGACTAACATAAATGTAAATTTGTGTTGGTCTAAACACTTAAAAGTGGCTAGCATAAATGTAAATTGTCTGTGTTGGTCTAAACACTTCAAAGTGGCTAACATAAATGTAAATTGTCTGTGTAGGTCTAAACACTTCAAAGTGGCTAACATAAATGTAAATTGTCTGTGTAGGTCTAAACACTTCAAAGTGGCTAACATAAATGTAAATTGTCTGTGTAGGTCTAAACACTTCAAAGTGGCTAACATAAATGTAAATTGTCTGTGTAGGTCTAAACACTTCAAAGTGGCTAACATAAATGTAAATTGTCTGTGTGGTCTAAACACTTCAAAGTGGCTAACATAAATGTAAATTGTCTGTGTTGGTCTAACACTTCAAAGTGGCTAGCATAAATGTAAATTGTCTGTGTCAGTCTGACCACTTCGAAATGGCTGATGTAAATATAAATTGTCTGTTTCAGTCCAACCACTTCCATAACAAGCTGAACGAGATTCTGGACTTGTGTCCAACACCTGTGTGAAGAAACTCCTGCAGATGGCAGCAATACAGACCCATCTGACCCTAGCTTTTCCATGCAGTTTCCTGACCATCTTTGTGTATTAGTGTCCACAGACAACTGACCGACAACTGCTGTTGTATCGCCCTGTATTTCTATCAAGATTTAACCTTTCCTTTCCATTGCTGTATGTTAGTGTTGACAGACAACTAAAAGCTGCTGCAGCAACTCAGTGTTAGAGATATGTAATCCTTTCCTTCGCTCCTTACCATATTCCTGTGGGGAGGAAACTGGTTAAATAGGATGGTGGAGTGAAAAGTAAATTTTGGTAATTTGTGATCTGTCCGTTACTGTGGTTAGGTTGGTTAAGCAATATATAGCCTTTATGTTGTTGTATGGTCAGAATGACTTTAGATTTGAATTAACATGAAAATTTCCTAGCCTGTGTCAGTTAGATTAAGCATGACAAGAATGTTGGCGGTGGCAGTCTTTACATCTTTGTATCACTAGTAAACTAATTTCAAGTAGTTTCCCGACGCTTTGTAGCTGTATTCTTGATGTTGGTTTGACAGCTGCTACTGACTCATTCTTTTTAGACGGTTTAGTGAGCTATTGCAAGCGTGTGAAGGTTAACAGTTCTAATGAATATGCATGTCATTGTACCACAGCATGGCTTCAGTTTTGGAATGCAGTTTCCCGGCATGTGTATGTAGAAATTATTGTGAATAGAACTTATTAGAAAATGTGCTTGAAGATTGACTCTGATGCAGGTTTTTTGTACATTGTTACAACCATGAATCCATTTTGGGACATATTTTCTTGATTACTGTGTCTGTTAGTATGAATGGAAACTTGATTGAAGTGTTTGTCATTGTACTACGGTTTGACTCCAGCTTTGGGACAGTTTCCTTTTTTCAGTGTGGCAAGTAAGCAGTGACTAAGACTTGGTTTCACTGTGTATTTACGTACCATCTGGTTTGGGACATAGTTTGCTCATCTCTTTGTGTGTTGGTGAGACTACAAGCTTAGCAGCTACAATGTTTGTTTTCACTACATTGCATAACCCAGATATGAAAGGACTGTGTCTAGTAATGTGACTGAAAAGCCCTAAAGTAAAGGTGGTCTTAAAATAGTAATGGTAACATCTTTGGAGAGTGTCATGCTAGAGATTTCAGTCTCGTTAGTTGATGGGTTTTTTTTATATTTTTTTGTTTGTTTTTTTTTAAGTCGGACACATGCATTTCCTTGGCTGCTTTATCTTTCCCAAGCCTTAACAGGATTTGGTACATGTAGACAGTTTGTGTTTTTGGCTAGAAAACTGCAAATTACATGATCATCCTGTCTCAGTGTGGCACAACCTTAACTTTAGAAATTAGTCGTAACGTCTTATAGTAGAGCCACAGCATGATCCTGGATAAGGAATGAAGTTAGTTTGCTTTTCATTATTTTGAATCAGTATGTCAAAGTAGCTAGAAAGTTGGCAACCGCAGTACATAATCTCTCTGTCAGTCTGCTGTTACATAGCTTTCACAGAGCAGTTCTTGTGAACATGGACCAGAGAATCCAGGACAATGTGCACATGTGATGATTGATGAGGGGATAATACTATGATGATTTATTATGGTTTTGAGACCAACATGACAAAACTGTAGTGCATGATTCCATCAAATGTATGTGGCATCATTAATGAATGGAATTGCCTCTTAGTGTCGAAACATTGTCATATTACGGTCATATCAAAAGGCAGTTTTGTTCACAGATTTTGTTTATGAAGTACTGTCAGTCCATCAGCTGATTTTGTTTATGAAATACTGTCAGTCCATCAGCTGATTTTGTTTATGAAGTACTGTCAGTCCATCAGCTGATTTTGTTTATGAAGTACTGTCAGTCCATGGCTTCAGATATGTTCAGATGTTCATTCTTCGTTGTCATCTCTTTTTTGCCATGGAAACACATCTGATGTGTGATCATTTGCAATTTAGCACAGAAACATGAATGGCATTTATTCACATACCTGCATATGCTGCTAAGTTTGTTAAAACAGTACTTAGGGAGGAAAAAGGGACTGTGTTTTTAGAATCTCTTAACAAAGGTACAAAATCCCAAACAAGTGAGACTGCCCGCGTTCAAGCAAACAGGAACCAGAAAAAAAACATGAAAAAAGAATCAAAACATATTTAATACAACCAGACAAGACAGGCACCATTTTTTGGCCAACTGGCCTTTGTCAAGCGTAAGATCACAAACAAACAAACACCAAATACAAAGATTAGGAGGAAAAGACTAAACTTCTCTGCTGCTTCATTCAGTGTGAGAAAAGAAATAAACTGACTAAAATAAAATTTTAGTCTTGTTTGTGATCTGGTTGTATTAAAACATGTTCTGATTCTTTTTTCGCGTTTTTTCTGGTTCCTTCAAAGGTACTAGTCATTTTGTCAACCTCTGAATGGAGATTGTGTCTTCATACTTAGGGACTGCCTGCGTAAGAATCTGACTGTAAGATGAACAAGTTGCCATATGTTGGGGTTTTTTTTAAACAGAAACTGCCAGGCCATCATGTTAACCAGTATCACTTAAGTCTTCTTTCAGTAGGATTGTATGATCTCTTTTTTGATATTTCCAACTCCTTGCCATTTATTTAACAGTCTTGAGCATCTGCATGCTCTGATTGTAAGTGACGATATCTCATAGACAGCAGTTCTCATTAGATTCTAGTCGTAGGACTGCTTGATCTCGTTTGTAATCTGAAGATTGAAAATTGCTTTCAAAGTAACATGTCTACATACTGTTACATGCATGAGGCCACTTCAAACGTCCATTCTTTTTTTCCCCTCTCGTTCAATCATCCAAGGAAACTTGCCCATTGTCAAATACTTTACATTTAGAATGGATTCTACTAAATGTTATTTGCCCATTCAAAAGTGTCCTCAGGGATTCAAATTCAATGTGTAGTGCCTATGTCAGACTTGATTTCAGAGAAGTTTTAAGCTCTTTCTTGGTTTTCATCAGTAATTCAGTTAAAAAACTCATGTCTTCCTTGCAAACTCTATTCTTTGCTCAAATATATCTGTCTTTAGGTTCTAGGTATGACCCTTTAAGAGACAGACACTGTCCTTTTGTACATACTGGTATGTGATAACACGGCTAGCAGCTTGTCAACTGCTCAAGGTTTGAAACTTGTTGTGGCAGAATTGTATTGGTTGGCATTTTTATTGTTTTTGTGACTGACACACGTCCAGCCAAGATCATTAGAAGATTTCAGGTGGAAGAAAGTATGAAATTGCCTTCAGCTATAATAGGAATTGTAAATTCTTCAGCTTTAGCCTGATTACCATGGGTGTTTGTGATACAATTTACATTTTTACTTGGTGCATACAGAATCTTGATATTGTACATTCAGTGCTCTTATGTTTGTTTCTTTCTTTCCTTCTTTCTTTCTTTCCTTCTTTCTTGTTTGTTTGTTTGTTTCTTCTTTTTTGTTGTTGTTTTGTTTGTTCCTATGTCTTATGGTTACTAAAATGAAGTGAAATGAACAAATATATGAATTATAATGTGATTTTGTTTTTGATATGAGATGTTTTAAGGTTGGAAAGCTTTAGGACTGCTTCCTGTATCAACAGTCAAGATGACTATTTGAGATTTGTGGTTTAAACCAGCACTTTTGTCACTTTTTTAAGCTGCTCAGATTTTTCAGTTTCCTACTCATATAACTAAAAAAAAAATTTTTTTAAAAAGCGAATGAAAGAAAAAAATGAAAGGGGGGAGAGTGATGAATTCGGTGACCAGAAGTGATAAACGTCTATAAAACAGTTGTGTCTTAAGATTTTTTCAGCTTTTTATGATTTCTTTTGCATATCAAACATGTTTATTCAGAAGTTTGATCATTGAGAAATCTACCATTGGTCCGACAGATGAGTAGGCATACTGTTTTCAGCATCTAGTGTGAGTCTTCTTGTGGGATGAAAAATCAGTCCTGAACATGTTTTTCTGCAGACACTGAAGTTCTTTGAATCATAGGTAACCAGTGAAGGAACTGAAGCAAAGGAGTGACATGATTGTACTTCCTTTTACAAAGGACCAGACAGGCTGCAGATTTAACCCTTTGACTCCCACATCCTATCCACTGACTGCAAAAACTTAACCCTTTGACTCCACCACCAAATCCACCAGCTTCCGGCAGGAAACTCGTGGATAGGGTGACGGAATCAAAGGGTTACATTTTCGTTTTGTTAGCATGGTTGGCAATGCAGGATGCTGGTGGGCAGGGTGTGAGAGTCGAAGGGTTAACGTGTTCTTTGCATTGTTATTCAGTAAAAGTTATGAACTAGAATAGTTACTTTAAAAGAAAAAAAAGTAATAACCTAGAGTAGTTACTAATGGTAATATTTGATATGTTATTGCTCATGATATTGATTGCTTTATTGTTTTTCTTGCATTTTTAAAGTATTGTGGGTATTGGTAGTTTTTCTCATTTTATTTATCAGAAAAGTATTTCTTAGTGCTAGTGGTAACCATTATTTTTGTGCATTAGTTCTGAACACAACACAATTACATTCCAGATCATGATAGGGTTAAAGACTGACTCAGTGAAATTTATGTAGATCAACTTGTTAAACGTCAAAGTTTTGAAAGCCAAAAGCTTATAAGTTTACTGTTTTTGGCATGCAGTGAAAGAGTAAGACCTACTCCTTACTATACTGAAGCATTACTGTTTCCCCTTTTTTATGCAGTTTGTCCACATTGTCACATTTAACCTATGACAAGGAGGCTTTTCTATGACTAGGAGGCTTTAATCTTCACTAGTTCTTTAGTCTTAGATTCAGAATCAGGGACTGTAGCATAATGGATCTAGACCTCTTTGCTTGTCAATCTTTGTTGTATGTTATGTTTGATGTAATTACTGGATTGCTTCATTGATGATTGAGTTGTATGCTTAACCCTTTGACTCCCGCACCATATCCACCAGCTGCAAAAACTTAACTCTTTGACTCCCTCACTCCATCCAACAGCTTCCCTCAAGAAGCTGGTGGATAGGGTGAGGGAATCAAAGGGTTAAGTTCATGCTTTGTTAGCATGGTTGACGATGCAGGATGCTGGTTGAGAGGGTGCAGGTGTCAAAAGGGTTAAAATGTCTTCCTTCCCCACCCCAAGACTTTGGTCTTGTCTTGTGCAGTGCTAACAAGCATTTACAATCATTTTATGGTGTGTTCAATTGTATGATTTTTATGACTATTCACTATCACTTAGATTCAGAATCAGAGACTGTAGCAGTTGTATTGTTTGGTTGGTACTCCAAGTTGATCTGATTAGCTTGAAGTAAGTGCCACTGTATCAGTTATGTGGCCTTTTCAGATGAAGAGTTCGTTGTGTGAAATGATGTATAAATTGTAGAGTGGTGAATTATAGAGTGGCCAGATGTCATTGTTGCTGTTTTGTGGTAAAGAGCAATGTTATGAAACCTGGCATATACTCGTTATGCATATAGTGTTTGACCAGTATTGTTAAATTTCCTCAAAGTTGAATTGCCAATGACTGATCTTTTTTGTTTGGTTGGGGGTTTTTTTGTGTTAATTTATTTATTCATTTTTATGTGTTTTTTTTAATTTGTAACTATTGTTTTTTTACAAGGAAAGTGTGAAGCTTCATACTAGACATTACATCTGTGTGTGTTTGTGTGTGTGTGTGTGTGTGTGTTTGTGTGCATTGCTGCAAAACACAGTCGAGTTGTTATTGGCAGTGAATTTATCTTTGAACTCAGCGATGTCATTATTTGAGTTTGTTGGACTGTTTGGATATGGAATACTTAAAATATATGTAAATCTTTTCCAAATAAAGCTTAAAAGCAGTTAAATGAATTTTTATATGTACTAAAGACATTTCACATATATTGTACAAATGATGGAAAAGGATATATATGTCTTGTTTTGTTGTGTTTCTGCCAGTCTTCTGCTCTTGTTCACTTAAAAAATCATGCTTTGAAATTAGTGCAAGGTACATTATGCAGGCTTAGCATAGATTTGCATTTGCTTTTAGATCAAGTATGTATGGATACCATTGAACATTTCATGACAGAATAAAAATAGTTTGAATGATTTATTGTAATTTCTTTTTCAAGCTGTTTGAATTTTTTTTTCAATTTTTTATCATTATGATTAAGTCTAAAACAAGGGTATACATGTAACCGTACACTGAAATAGGTCCTGATAAGTTTTTCCTTTTTACAGCTTTTACTCTTATACCAGAACGTAAGCGTATCTGTGTAAATGGTTTACTATGTTCATCTTATTTAGAGAGACAAACACTGATATCATATCAGACTGATAACAGGCCTCCGTTTAACCCTTTTGTATTTGCACTGCTAGATGTAAAGCTAGCTCCTAGTATTCGCATTCGAATGTAGCACAGCGTCAGTACAAAGTCTTTCAGTAGTGAATGGAAGGTTCCTCGCATCCCAGAATGCTCATACTATTTTTAGAACATTCAACGCGAGACTGACCAAGATTCTAACCACACGCGTGATAAGACAGCAAGGCCAGTAGGATGGAAATTCCCCACACATGTGCCGGAAAAGGTCGGGCGATCTCAACCGCTACGAACGGATCGGCACATTCTTTTGCGTGGCGGTTACCGGCTTTGTGAACAGCTAAGGGTTGAAAAAAAACAAACTTCTCTCTTGTTGCTTCATCTCTTGGGGCGTTTTTTGTTTGTTTTTCTGTAATGTTCCAAGAATGATTCTGGGTTATTTTCATGTTTCCTTAAGCCACTAAACACTTACATGACTTACAGGATTGTTAACGTGCACATTTGATGTTTCATTTGCATATATGCACATGAATGGGGTTCAGGAGCTATACCTGAGAGGTGGAAAAATTTTCACAATGCACCCTCCAGATGGTACCTAGGCAGGGTCTAACTCCGACTTTCAGGCGGAAGTCTGATAACCTGACCACTCCACTGTCACACCAGTCAGGGATTTGATTAAATAATGTCCTCTCTTTCCAGCACACACTTGATGGTGTGACCTGGGTGCACATTTTATCGTGGGATCTGGGCCTGTAGCAGTGGATAGAATGACAGATGAAAAAAGGTGCAATATCACCACGTGTACTATTGCAGTGTGTTGCAAATTCATGTGAGTAGTCTATGTATTTTATTCACACATCCAATTCATCATTCTGTCAGTCCATCAACAGGTTAAGGACCATTGAAAAACATGTTGTTGGTATTAAAGTCTGCTTTCATAAATACTAACCCCATTGCTAGAACAGAACATCCTCCCTCCTCCCTGCAGGTTTCAGGAATCAGTTTTGAAAGGATTCAAAATTAATTCTGTTTTGGTGGCCCATTACCTCTGTTGTTAGAGCGCCATTCTCATAACGCAGGGTTGTGGGTTCAACCCTCAGGTGGGCCATGGGTTTGTCATACAATTGTAAGATACAAAACCCTTATGATAGGTAGGACATCAAGACCTTGCCAAGTTCATAGGGATTTTGTGCAGGCTTAAGGTGTATCCCAGGATCGTTTTGGATCATCTCCATCACGTGGCGTCAGTGCAAATGGAATTCATCCCAAGCACAGAAATGTTATCCCAAGAAACTGAAACTGAAGCTTACTATGGACGAGAGTTGTACAAGCATTCCTTTCTGGGTTGTCCACTAAAGCCCTGGGAGGTAACTAAAATTTTGACCCGATATTAACTTTAAGGCTGAGAGGTACTTGATCAATAGCTATGGCTGTAAATCCAGTTATGTAAAAAAAATTGATTTTGATACACAAAAAAGGTTACTATTATTAATTAAAGTGTGATTCTGGTATTTTCAAAGTATTACATGTTTATGACCAATTTTATTGTGATTTAATGAAATGGTGTCCAGTCAAAAATGAATGTGATTGTATTGGTATTGTGTGCCGAGTGTTAAAAAGTACATGATCATACAGAAATTTCAGTTTTCTTCATAGTTTTACAGTTATTTATATCTTATCATCAGTGTGATATGAAATATGATGATGATTTTTACATTGATCATGTGTGTTGCACAAAAATTCAATCATTTTTGTACATAGCAGGTTTTTTTTTTTAAATAAATAAGAATGTTTGCTGTATTCCTGTTGTACATATGAGTTTCAAAGTCACTTTCGACAATTTTCACTCTACCATTCAGTTCTTTTTTTTAAAACCTCTTCTGTACATCAACATCACAAGTAGTAAAGTTATATAGAATAAAATGTCTCTGTATTCACAGAGATTCCCTTTGTTCTGATTTTATATGGTTGGTTTGTTTTTGTTTAACTTGTGATTTTTGTTTGCTTGTTTTCACCTTGTGATTTTTGTTTGCTTGGGATTTTTGTTTGTTTTTTTTGTTTTTGTTTGTTTGTTATTATGTATCAGTTTGTTTAGTATCCCATCTTCGTGGCCTATGTTAGCCCTTTGACTTCCGCACCCTATCCACCAACTGCAAACACTTAACCCTTTGACTTCCTCAATCTATCCACCAGCTTTTTGCAGGAAACTGGTGGATAATGTGAGAGAGTCAAAGGGTTAAGTTTTTGCTTTGCTGGCATCATTGACAATACAGGGTGCTGGTGGACAGGGTGTGTGAAACAAAGGGTTAATCATAGAAGCCACAAAATGATAGATAACAAATGTACATGCTGCCAGTTTGATTCTACCACCATGCTTTTGTTTCTCTTTCATTTATGTTCCATTTAAATAGGTAATATGACTGAACATCAAGAGATATGTGCAATATTTCCAAGTAAATGCATGCCGAAAATTCACAAGTACAGAGAAGTTTGAAAACCATTTGCAGCTTGTGGGTTTATGGAGTATTGTCATACTGGCTTATCAGAGTTCAAATGTGGACATGTATCCATTGTGAGAATATTTAATATGAAAATAAATATAGAATTAAAGAAAACGGAAGAAAAAGTAGGCCTATTAGGAATTAGGGGAAAGGTGTATGGATGATAATGTTGCAGTTGATTACAATTCAGAACAGTTTGACTGTACTGTTTTACATATTTGTTACCAGCAAAATAGTACAATCTGATTTTTGTTCCTTATCCAAATACCACATGTATCATCAACAACCAGGTGTTTCAGTTTGCTTAGAATTTATAACAGACTGATGGTGAATACTGATGTTGAATTCATTGTGTTATTTAAAATTTAAAGTTGTGGTTGAATTGAAATGTTGCAGTGATTTGGTGGAGGCTGTGGCCTAATGGATAAATCACCTGTATAATCAAAGATTGGACCAGAATTTTTTTCCACCTCCATCACTAGATGCTAAGTTGTCCAGGTGCTAATCTTTTGGATCAGACAATAAACTGAGGTCCTGGGTGTAATATGCACTCGGAGCATGGTAAAGATTCCACAGCAGCAAAGGAGTTTTCTATGGCAAAATTATGTAGAAAAATCCACCATCATAAATAAACAGAAATACATGCATTGGGGAGAGCAGTCTGAATTTTATGTGATAAATCCATTATATCAAAAAAGTAGATAGATATGTATTTACAGTCCTTTCCTTCTTTAAATTCATGATTTCAAGTAGTTATGTTGCATGCTGCACAAAAGTGATGTATATGCACATCATAAAGGTTTGTTTATAGAAGTGTGCGTTATGCTGAATTTGTTCAGATATTGTGATCTTAACATTTCATGATTTTGCTTTGTGACATAGCTATCACAGAGTGGAAATGTATGGTGATTTGGTGTGAGGATGGTACTATGTTTAACACAGTAAAAGTCCCACAAGCTTCAGAAGTGTGAACTGTGTTGGTATGGGTGTTGAGGATGGTACTATGTTTAACACAGTAAAAGTCCCACAAGCTTCAGAAGTGTGAACTGTGTTGGTATGGGTGTTGATGTGTCTGTTTTCAAAAGCTGTGTTTGATGCTGTATATGCAAATGTGGATTTTACAGGTTTTCATTTAGGTTGAAACTACATGAACTTTAATTTATTGCATTTGTAGCCAGCCGTATGTAAAAAAAGGGGGAAAATGCACGCACGCACACGGGCGCGTGCGCGCTCACACACACACACAAGCAAAGATAGCATCACTGAAACAAAAACCAGACATCAAACAAAGAAAAATACATCCATGCACACACACTTACACATACAGTCCATACACAAAAACAAGCACTATCATCATGATCTGTCATCTTTTCTTCTGTACAGCTATTAATGAATCGTTGCTACCACCATCATATAGACTCCAAACTCCTCTCTCTCTGTTGGGCATCAAAACTGCAAGCATGAAGGTAGTGTCACTGACACTGGTCAGAAAGATGGGATGTTAGGGACAAAAATTAAATAGCTTGTCAAGACTAACTAGATTTTTACTGCACAAAATAGGCACTAAGGAGGGGGGCAGTGGATTTTTTTTTAAAACAGTGCAAACAAAATTGCCTATCAGTGTCTAGTCTTAGCTTACAAAGGAGACCCAGTCACATGCAGCCAACTTTTGACAGGAAATTGGCATGCTTGTTGGAATTCCAAATGTGACATGTAGATATTCATCTGTGTATTTACTATCAACCAGCCATTGACCCCACATTAACAAAAATGTGTCCAACCTGAGGGTTGAACCCACAACCCCTGAGTTTTGAGCATGGCACTCTAACAACTGATCTAATGGACAATTAACTGTCGACGCCACGACCCCTTTGTATGGCGCTTAGTCAACTGTAATTTCTCAAGATGGTGTCTCCACATTCAGAATAAATTCCTAAGTAGGCGCACTCCAGCATGAAATCAAGAGCCCGTCTGAGTAAACCAGTTTTTATGCAAATCTGAGATGCTAGCTTAAATGTAAATCAATGAACGCATCAAGAATGTGTACACACGCACATGTGTGCGCGTGCGCGCACGCACGCACGCAAGCACGCACGCACGCAAGCACGCACGCACGCATGCACACACACACACAACACACACACACACACACACACACACACACACACACACACACACACACACACACACACACACACACACACACACACACACACCACAAATAAGTTGGTAGAAGTAGAATATAAATATATAATTTACTGAATGCATCATTAATGCATATGCACGCATGCATCATTAAAAATTAATGCACATGCACACACACACAAATTGGCACACTATAAATAAAATACAAACATGCATAATCAGATCTTATACACAGCAGGACAGATAGATTTCTAGTCAAAAATAAGTTGAGGTAAGACACAAACTTGCTGCCTAACAAAATAATATATGACAGAAATGTAAGGCTTACTGAACAGTCCATGTGTAAGAAAGTTGATGGAAGACAAAACATTATTTCCCTTTACCTGATCAACTTCTTTGTACTCAAGTTGGATGCAGCATGACAAATCATTTCCCTTTACCTGGCTTAGAGACAGGCAATAAAGGTAGCTTCTAACTTCCAATCTTTCTGCACAGTCTTGAGTCTGACTGAAAATAAAACAATTCATGCCTGCAGCCTTCAAAATAGCTAACTGTGAATGACCCTGTTAAGGGCTACAGAGGATAAAGCAGCAAGAGGGAGGAAAGAAGCAAGAGAGAGGAAAGAAATGGGCACTTCCCTCATAATACTGACCTCAAGAATTGAGTTAAAGAGCCCATACTTACGTCTTTAGTATACTTCAATATGTGTATACGGACAGGTCTCCATGAAGACAAATAAGCACACTAACTTTGTGGACGTTGAAGATGATGTACACTTCCCGCACAAGCAGTCACATCTATGCAGCACAAGCTGAGGAACCAGAACAAGAAGGTATCTGAATTTCAACAAGAAAACCAGGATCCATAAAAGCAGAGCCAGGACTTGATCAAGAGACTGGAAGAGACAGAGAGGACGTTTGACAAAGTCAGACATGACAGATCTAACGGATTAGTTCCACTATCAAAACTTTGAAAAGGTATTATAAAAATGTCAATACTTGTGCTTCCAAAACCTTGTCCTAAAAATCTGTTCTTCCACTTTTTTTTTTTTTTTTTTGTTTGCTTTTTTTTTATATGTCACTTACTTTGGCCCCCACTGTCAAGATAGACTAGTAGTTCAGATAGGTTTCAAGTGATTTTGGGTTGTTATGATCAATAAAGATCAAGTAGCCCAGTTATGTTTTGGAAACTAACCACAATTTAGAAACTGCCCAATGCAATGAAACAAGCACTGAGTAGGCAAAACAAAAGCCTACTGCGTGTGTGACAACATGGAAAACTTCAATTGCAGCCAAACTCAAAGTGATTTCTCAGTATATTGATAGCATGTCGTCAAAAACAAAAGCACAGATATGGATCACATTATTGTAATCCTATATCACAGCCAAAAAATGCTTTATCACACCATTTTATTTTCGATCCACTTCCATGTTCACCTTCCAGCTGAGGGATTCAGCACTCTTCTAATCACTGCTAAATCTGCCAGTAACCTAGCAAATAGGTAGAAAAAAAATCAAGCTTGTGCAACACAGTTCACTTAGTTTGGCACTAAAACATGGATTTTAGCTTACAACTAAATGTTCAGCAGGCAGCTAGATGCTTAGCAGACTTGTATACCCGATCCTGGACACTTTCCATCTCAAGAGTTCTCTAATATTTATCTATACTACAATATCTACATATTCATCCATGTAGTTGTGTATACAAATAAATACATACACACATACATTAATACACACACACACACAACACACACACCACACACACACACATAATATAATGTATATATATATATATATATATATATATATATATAATATATATTATATATATATATATATATATATATATATATATATATATATACACACACACACACACATGTTAGTGTGTTTGCATATCACAGCTTGTTTAGGAAATTATTTAGGGTCTTGTATTTACTATGCAGCATATTTTACAAACTTATCTGTCCATCTCTTCAGACACCATCTTTAGGGCTTCTTTCATGGTCAGTCTGGGCTTCCTGTGCTTTCGAATAAACTGCAACATAAACATATTGTTTCCTGACACTGATATCAAAAACAAGTTTTAAAATTCTCTTACCTGTATGGTCCACAGACTGGCACCACCACATGTTTTTCAACCTCAAAAGAAGAAGCCATCTTCAGGCAAAGGAGTAGTCTTTTGCACCTAGGCCTTCTTCATATGGGTGAATGCTTTATTTTGGACTGCACTGGATTGAATTAATGTTTCTGTTACGATGGATTTTATCCCACATAAAATGCTAGTCACTTTCCCTGGTGGGAAACACATCACCATAGTATGGCACCATCTTTTCCTTTTCTTCCCTTTGTATGTGCATAAGAGAATTTGGTTTTGTATTGAATTTTGCAAGGGACAATTCTTTTGTTGCCAAAGGTCCTTTCTTATGCACTGAATTCATACCACACACAGGACCTTGAATTATCTGTGAAACACTTTTACATTTCAAAATGGGGTGTAAAAGCACACAACACAGTCCACCTGAAGAAGGCCTTGGAAGGAGGCTAAACATCTGTGGCAGTGGTATCCAGAGAATCTTTAGAAGGCCTTGGAAGGAGGCTAAAAATCTGTGGCAGTGGTAACCAGAGAACCTTCAAGGTGAGAGATCTTTTCATCATCATAAATATTGTAGGTGATTACCTTCCAACTGAAAGGTCTGGACCCTGATGAGCAAAGGGCAGAATTTTTCTTAATCTCCCAGATCAAGTTAAATGGAGACCTACTGAGTGGAGGTAATGGTTGTTTTCACATCAATCATCATCAACATCCTTTAAAGAATGTCAAAGCAAGAATGAATTTAAGTCTGAAATGTAAATGCAAAAATGACTTGAAGTCTCATGCTTTCCTAAACACAGGCAATCATGTAGGAATCAAAGACACCAGATTTTCCGTTGTTGATATTTATAACATTATAACATTATGACATCAAAAATTGGATGACATACAACAAACTTCAGCTAAATGATGACAAGACAGAAGCTATCCTCATTGGCACCCGTCAGAAACTTTCTCAGCTGCCTCCTCTTTCTCTCCCATTATGTAACACATCAGTCCCAATTTCTGATTCAGCTAAAAACCTTGGTGTCTGCATTGACTCTACCCTCTCCATGAACAACTTTGTTTCTCAAACTGCCAGATCTTGCTACTATCACCTCCATCATATAAGCCTGATCAGGAAGTATCTCTGTCGAAACAACTGCAAAACTCGTTCTCTCCTTCATAATGTCTCGCATTGACTATTGCAATTCACTCCTGTCCGGTCTTCCTGCCTCCACCACTCACATCCTACAGCGCATTCAAAACAATGCTGCACGCCTTGTACTCAAAAAGAAAAAAGCTGACCACATATCTCCTCTCCTGGCACAACTTCACTGGCTCCCTGTATCAAAGCGCATACAGTACAAACTAGACACCATGTGCTACAAAAGCCTCAATAACGCAGCCCCCTGATATCTGTCAAGCCTACTTGAGATCTATGTTCCCTCACGTACCCTCCGCTCTGCCTCCGATCCTCTGACTTTTCGCTTTCCACGCACTAAGCTCAATACCTATGGTCCACGAGCCTTCTCTGTTTCTGGTCCGCTCTTCTGGAACAAACTTCCTCTCTCAGTTCGTCAGCAACCTACTTTTGTCTCCTTCAAGTCCGCTCTCAAAACTCACCTTTTCTCCTCTGCATAAAATCCTGACCTCACTCAATCCCCTCTGCAGCCTGTCTCCACTCGAGGGGAATCACATTGCAATATATAATTGTATATAATATGCCTCTCTAATAATTTTCCATTGTTTTTATTATTTCTCCCCATTTATAGCCCGGCGGTGCACGTGCGTGCGTGTGCGTGCGTGCGTGTGTGTGTGTGTTTCAGCGCTTAGATTTGATTTTATCAAGATTTTGCGCTATATAAATATTGTAATTATTAATTATTATAACTACTCCTCCACCAGTACGTACTACTACTTCTTCTACTGATTATGCAACATCGTGTTCACAACAGTATGGTGGTGTGGTGGTGTAGTGGTGGTGGTGGTAGTGGTGTGGTATGTGGTAGTAGTAGTAGTAGTAGTAGTAGTAGTAGTAGTAGTAGTAGTATCATTACCATTATATTTTTTATCATCATCATTATTATTGTTATGATTATCATCATCATTACAATAAATCATTTTTGTATAGTACTATTCTACAAACTCATCTGGACTCACTGCACATTATGCAGAATCAGACTTTTTGGTGAAACACAGATAATTCAAGCTGTTAGTGAGGTGACCACATTCTACTATGTTCTTATACAATCTATCTGAATCTTCAGTAGGCATGCATGCAGGTGTTTTCATATTCCCATAAGCCACCAGACAATGACATGACTTACAGGATCTTTAACACACACAGTGGATTCAGGCGCTACAGATCTACACCTCAGACCGTAAAAATCTATTAATGGGTTTGTTCATGTTTATGATCACAGGTATGTGTATGTACTATTAATAATAATTCCATTTATACAGAGCAAACATACACGTCACAGAATGCTCGCTGCACTTAATAAACAGCATAACCATTGCGATGTTAATACAGTAATCCAGTACAACAACAGGATACATACACTAATATATCAAAACGGCATAGATATTTCAATGCCAATACATTATAATAATGCAGCACAATCATACATGATTCATTTATACACCAATAAATCAATGCAACATAAACACAGTTCATCAAAAATAACAACAAATATGTTTTTCAATTTATCTGAGACAATCACATAAATGAAAATACACACACATATTTATAAGCATGCATACACATACATAACATACACAAAGACACCCTGTGCACAAACACACACACACACACACACACACACACACACACACACACACACACACACACATATATATATATATATATATATATATATATATATATATATATATATATATATATATATATATATATATATATATATATATATATATATACTATACACACACAAATTAAACCTTACCATTTGTCATATGGCAAACAAACTGAGGTTTATCTTTAAATTGTGTTATAAAGTTTACTTCAACTGGACCATGATAAATATTTTCCAGTTATGACAACTTTATCACATTTTGGAAATTGTTAAAGCTTTTCTCTTTTATAATTGTATGATGACTCAACTGTATTTCATGATATCTTCTGACTGTAGCAAAATGCTTTACTGGATCCCATGGACTCAAATATTTGGCTGATGATTCATTCAAAATGTTGTTTGAGAAATACTGACTGATGTTTGAATTTGTTGTATTGTACTTTGCAGGCAGTATCATCATGTCTTCATATTTCGTATCGCTGAAGAAAACAAATGTGGAGACATAAACACTGTTTCTTGGTGAACAAGACTATCTGATTGAGTATGCAGTACATGTTGCCTTCAACAGTGTATTAACTATACCCATACATATACAAATATATGTCACTGATCAATGTAGCATACATCTGCATATAAAATGTGAATTTTCTTTTCACTCTCATTATGAACTTCCACAGAGATACTGATCTTTGAAGATACATGTACAGAATTAACTACCTGTCTTCGGTGAACAAAATTTGTAAAACATTCCATTCTTGTACTCAGGTACTTTGGCAGACAGGAACTATCGTACATACTTGGCAGACAGGAACTATCGTAGAATTGTTCATGTTAATGAAGCTTGCATTAGGAAATATATCTACTCACACATACAAAGAAAAGAAAATAAAGAAAACAAAATATGCTACTCATTACAGAATATATACTACATCATTTACATTTTTTTAAACAAAAACAAAAAATATATACATATAAAATATGTTTAAAAAAATCCAGTAAGAGAAAGTGATGAGCCAATATTATGAGAATAAGAGCCATTTTAACTGTTCAGGCAATCAACAGAACTCACTTCTTTTGTTCCTTCCAGTGTAGTATATTTGTAGTCTGGCACGATGGGGTCGGTCAGACTGTGGTAGAGACGCTCGTGGGCTTGGGCAAACTGCTTGATGAGCGCTATCTGCTGCTTCAACATTTCATTGATGGCAAGAGTGGCTGGACTGTATGATGTCATGGCTGAAAAAGAAAACAAAAACCATTACATCTACCTTATCTGCACTTGAGAATGCTGTCTCAGATGTGTGTATACATGTTCTGGTTAGCTAACCCACACTGCGCAGACAATATTCCATAGCACAGTCTGCATACCTGGTGAGTAAATTCATAATTCTGGCCAAGATGCCTAGGGTATATCCACCACCTCAGTTTCCAATGGTCTCAGGAGAGGTATTGGACAACCATTACCTTTACAAGTTTTAGCACTGAGTATAGATGATTTGATAAGAGTTCACCCACCAGATGCCCTTCTACTCTCCTTAAAATTTCTGAAAACATCAAAACTAGAGATATCATTAAAACTGAAAAGTCTGAGTTTGCCCAAGCAAATATCAATGTGCATGATCAATTTAATAAATATGCATTTTAATTTCTCTTGCTTTAGATACAACAATTTATTGTTAAGTGCTGTACCATTTCAGCAAAAAGTGGATCCAGAAAATGTGATGGTTGCAAAAAA
>CM060313.1:89990130-90002630 GCA_030674185.1 Monoplex corrugatus | reverse complement strand
ATAGTGCAGTGTGTGTGTGTGTGTGTGTGTGTGTGTGTGTGTGTGTGTGTGTGTGTGTGTATGTGTGTGTGTGTCTCTGTGTGTCTCTGTGTGTGTGTCTCTGTGTGTGTGTGTGTTGTGTACAACACTGTAACATTCTGTTTAGGATAAAAAATTATGTCTATGATTCTATTCAGCTACAATGTATGTATGGAACACCTGCTCTTTACTGACTCAGTCATCATATTTCAGAATGTGTGTGACTGTGTGTGTGTGTGTGTGTGTCTCTGTGTGTCTCTGTGTGTGTGTCTCTGTGTGTGTGCGTGTTGTGTGCAACACTGTAACATTCTGTTTAGGATAAAAAATTATGTCTATGATTCTATTCAGCCACAATGTATGTATGGAACACCTGCTCTTTACTGACTCAGTCATCATATTTCAGAATGTGTGTGACTGTGTGTGTGTGTGTGTGTGTGTGTGTGTGCATGTGCACGCGTGTACACGGGCACACCTGCAAATGCTACAATCATTAACCTTCATAAAATTTCAGTTAAGTTTCTTATTCCTGAAGCTGTCTCTTGTTTCCAGTTTTCTCAAGACAGCATTTGCACAAACGCTATGAGATTAAAAAAAAAAAAAGAATCCAAAATGATCATGGCATAAGCTAACAGTGTGCATAAACCCTAACTGCTGATGTTACCCATAACTGACGTGACAGCTGGATGTGAATGAATATATTCTGATTTGCCTCCTACCCTTACAGAGATACTTTTTATCTACTGACATTATCCCACTCTGCTGTTTATACCTTTGCTAATGAATTATAATGGGACCTTGGCTTATCATTTCATCTGAAAGACCGACACCTAAACCACCACCTACAATCTAGTGGAGGGGGAAAATTCCTATCTGATCATGGTTTGAACTTTGGTATTTCACATCCTAGGCAGATACTTTAATTACTAGGCCACACACTTCACTATGTTCCATTCCATAACATGTATATACGGTATACGATATTCTGAACATGTGTACAAATGAAAACAGTTGAGGCACTAGCCAGCCTGCATGGGAGATCAGAAAAATCTTCACTCTATACCCACCACATGCTGTCCAGCCATTGATATTTTGGCACATGTGTGATGATGTATGTGGACTGCACATCACGTGATGTGAGCAATGACTTATCATTCTGTATTCAAAGTCATGTGATCTTCACTTCCTGTTCCTCTTTCTTTCTTGCTTGGTCATCATGAACAGCGAGTTTTGAAGTTTCTCCTATCATAAGTAATGTGCAGAGATATAGACAAAAACTGACATAACCAAGGTCAGACACCGAGTGTAATTTTATGTCAGACCATGAAAACGTCTTGAATAAAGTGATGGAAGCTTCAATGTCAGAATGACTGTTGATACAAATGAAATTTGTGAGTGTTGTTCATGGCTGTCAATAGTGTCATTCTCACCGTATTTCCAAGATACATACAAACAAACAGTGATCTAGAACATAGATATAGATCTACACAGTGAACAGTAACACAAATTACCACATCATCAAACATTTGACCTATGTCATCCTCAAGATTGAGTCCTCCTTGTTTTAATTTCTTTAAACAATAAAATAATGCTGAGACAAACATTACTGTATTCATGTGGCAAATTTCGTACCTATTTGTACTTTACTGGTCAAGATGGGATTTTTTTTCTCAAGTCTTTTTCAATTTCTGTTTCTGTGAACACTATTTTTCATGGTAAACTTCTCCATTCAAAATAATCTTAACAGATGACTGCTTATCATTTTCTGTTTTTATCATAAAAGAAATCTGCCTCAAAATTAGTTAACTGAATCATACAGCAATGTTACTTAGCTTAATATGGTTGCAAGCTCTGTAACAAATCAAGGCGACCATAATACAGCGTTAGCTTTCCTATTGTTTTTTCTTTTTTTTTCCCCTAAGGTACAGTAGTGCTCTTGATAAAAGATAATTTTGTTCTGTTTTGACATGTTTAGTTTTATTTGTTACATTGCTTGTTTGTATGCTTTTACTGAGACCAGTTACTGTCTGATGAAAGCCTTTCCCCATCATCAAAAACTTCCCAGCAAATTCCTTACAACATCACAACAAACCACCAAATGAGTCGAACAGAAAAAAGCAGTTTGTATTCAGCATGAAAGCCAAGTAGTTTGGACATCAGACTTCCAGTTGGAAGTCCAAAACAATTGTGAACCCCTGCGCTCAAGCAAACAGGAACCAGAAAAAATTTAAATGGAATCAGATCGCATATTTACTACAAACAGACGCAAATTTCTTCCCAACTGGCCTTTGTCAAGCATAAACATAAGACAACAAAGAACAAATATCAAACAACAAATACAAAAATCAGAGGAAAAAGGGCAAAATGTCCCTGTTGTTTCATCTCAGAAAATTCGCTCCTCTCTTGTCATGTATTAAATACATGTTCTGACTCAAGTTCAACGTTTTTCTGGTTCCAGTTGGAAGACCTGAGTTTGACCATGCCTGGATGAACTGTGGAGATTTTTCTGATCTCACACATATATATATGTAAAACCGCTACTATTGAACACCATTTGTATGTACATACACTCAGAACATTCTTTACTGCTTTCATCTGATTTTTAGGGACCATCGCACTTAGGCAATTCCATTTGTGCTTATCCTTCCCCAACACCACTATCACACACACACACATACAGCATCACATTTAATCAAACCAAAACAGAAGCACAGAAAACAAGATACCACACACACATTCACACACACACACACACACACACACACACACACACACACACACACACACACATAAACATATATGCACCCACACACAAACACACATACCATGACACTCACACAGCACTGCATTCGATGAACGTGAACCAAAAATGAACAATGGAAAAGAAGACCACACACACACATACACACACATACACACACACACACACACACACACACACACACACACACACACACACACACACACACACACACACACACACACACACACACACACACACACACACAAAGCATTACATTCCATCAACCCGTACCAAAACAAACAACAGACAACAAGAAGACAAACAGGACCACTGTCAATGACTTACTTTCAAGAGCATCAGGGTTGATGACAGTTGCAGCAATGGGTGTGGGATCTACATAGTCCAGGCCAACAGGAGGACCAAGAACAGAGACCCCTGTCTGGGACAACCACTGGTAATTCAGGCCTGCAGGGGCTGCTGTCTGTATCTCCACACTGTGCGTCTCCACCACCACCTTCTTCTCCCCTCTCTGCGCTCGCTTTACTTTGGTTTCGCTAAGAAACAATTCATGAGATGCCTTTTATGTACCATGTATAAAACAAAACTTTAACCCCTTGACTCCCGCATCCTATCCATCATCTGCAAAAAAATTAACCCTCTGACTTAAAGGGTTAAGATTTTAATCTTAAAGGGTTAAGATTTTGTTTTGCTAGCATGGTTGACAATGCTGGATGCTGGTAGACAGGGTGTGACAGTCAAAGGGTTAAACTAATGATCAGAAGTTGCATACATATACTCGAGAGATTGTTTTTATGCATCACTCCTGCTTTTAAATCTGGATGCACAGGTTAAAGTGAGTCATGTGAAAAACTTTAAAGTGTAATTCCCCAACAGACCAAGATATCAACGGGAACCTGACTCTCTTCAGAGTTCGGAAAGATAAAGCAGCAAGAGAGAAGAGATGGGCACTGACCTCATAATGCTGGCTTCAGAAAAGTACTGAGGTCTCTACCTCATCAACTTCCTACAAATGTACGGTCATGAGACAATCTTTACCTTTTTTCAAGCATCAGATATCAACAACAAAAAAAGAACTGAAGACTGCAAAATATGTTGTTCATGTATCATGCTAAAAGTAAAATCAAATCAAAACAATGAAAGAAGAAAGCAAAATATATTACTCCAAACTTAGTCTAATAGGAACCAAGAAAAAACACAAAAAAGAATCAGAATGCATATTTAATACAGTGGATGTTTCAGTCTTTTTCTCCTTATTTTTGTATTTGGTGTTTGTTCGTTTGTGATCTTACTGGCCAAAAATTTGCGCCTGTCTAGTCTGATTGTATTAAATGCGCATTCTGATTTTTTTTTTTTTTTGTTTTTTTCTGGTTCCTGTTTGCTTGAACGCGGGCAGTCACACTTGTTTTGGATTAGTCTAATAAGCAAAATATATTACTCCAAACTTAGTACTCCAAACTTAGTCTAATAAGTGTATATAAACAATCATATTATTATAAATTATTCCTGCATGGTGCTATTCTCTAAAGCCATTTGGACTCCCTACACATTACAGAGCAGACTTTTTTATCACAGCATGAAGAACTCAATCTACTATGCAAGCTGACCATATAAGTTGTACAGTCTGCATCTTTGGTAGGGTATGTATGCTGAGTGTTTTCATGTTTCCAAAAGCCGGCTACTAATATGACTTCCATTACTGGATCTTCATATCTGATATTCTGTGTGCATGTACACATGAGGGGCATTTAGGCACTAGCAGGTCAGTACACATGTTGACCTGAGAGACCAGAAAAATCTCCACTCTTTACCCCTTAAGCAAAGGTGTCTAGGTGGTTTAAACCCTGGACCTTCTGACTGAAAGTCTAATGTTATTAGCTTGACTACTGTGCTCATCATTATAGTACATAGAATGTGTTTCCATGACAAATTTATCCTGTTCTTTCTTCAGTGATTTCATCTTAGTTTTACAGAGAACACAAATAGAAATCTCAATATTAATGGAAATCTTTTCATGCCCAAACTTTAAAACTATATCTATAACACAAACAGACAAGAGAGAAATACATTCACAAAACAACCCATTTCCCCACCCATGCTTCAGTTTGGTTTGATTGAACAAACATGGGAAGATTTTTGAGCATACTCACTACAAGTGTACACTTCAAAAAAAGACCAACACCATAACTGGAAAATGAAGTTGCAAGTAAGAGAGTGACCACATCAGAAACAGAATAAACACTTCGATAGTATAAGAAGGTACTATTGCTATCAGACTATGTTTCAGGATTTGTGACATAAAAATGGATATGTTCACGTCAGGCTTTTGATTCAGGATTTGCAACATATAAATATGTAACTATGTCCAATTTCTGAGTTTAGAGCTGAAGGCCCTGACACACACCTTGTACCAAACAAAAGTCAGCCCAGAACAGACAGAAGCAATGGATCTTCATTGCTACTCTACAGGCCAATGGCATGATTGACAGTTCATACACATTCATAAAAATAATGCCTTAACAAAAGACAAAAATTAACTCTTTTTCTCACTCACAAATCACCCAACTAATCCTTCTCTAGAGGCCTTTTTAAATTCATTTTAACGAAATACATATGCACAATTACTTCACTTCAGAATCTGTATTATCAAGAAAAGCAACTACCCAAGTTGCTCACGTTCACAGGGTTCTGTCTGGCTGTTCTTTTGTGTTCATTCTGTTGTGTTGTTGTTGTTGTTTGTTGTTGTTGTTGTTGTTGTTGTTGTTGTTTGAAGGGATGTTTGTTTCTTTGCTTGTTTGTTTCTGATATCTAAATTAAGTCACAAATTTTCAACAAAAAGAAAGGGCAACATTTTGTAAGCGTTAATGTAATGTTACATCTGTGGACCTACCTCAGGTTTAGTTATAGTACAAAGTGTTATAAAAAAAAAAAAAACAGGTAAAAAATACTTTTTAAAAAAGCTGCTGTTGAATAATGATAAATACAGTAGTTTCACAAATTGAGAGACAAGGGATCAAGTGACTATCAGGTCAAATTAAGTCCTCCTATCCCATCAACCCAATTCTGTCAAGCTCATACGTAGAGCTGCATGCTATGAACTCACTAAAAAACAAAGCTATCTCACCGATGGGTCGTACTATATTCCGCATATGCATGTAAATTCACGTATATACTGCATGTTCCTCATAACATACTGACCAATATAATGGATGTCTGTTATTCTGCATGACATTAGGACACATTTCATGGTGACTACCAATCAATATAGAAAAATGCAGTCCCTCCAAGAAGTACCAAAATCTTTATAAAAAAAAAACAACCAACATCCTCATCTTCATCATCCATGATAGGAAATGATCCAAGCTTCTAAGTCCACAAGTTCAAGAAGAAGATGAAAGGAACAAAAAGACAGTATCATGCAGAATCTGAAAGAACAATAAATGCTTCTCTTATCTTAAATACACAATACATCAGGCATATACTTTTCACATTGTTAAATAAAATGGAATGCTTCTTTTAGTTTTACATTAAATGCACAATACATTACTCTGAATGTTCCTTTTGTCTAGATTAGACTACATCTATGGCATACCTGATTGTTTCTGTGGTGTCAGTCTCATCATCAGTCTCAGAGTATCTGTAGTGGGAACTCCTCTCACTTTCTGAATATTTGGCCATCGATAGCGTTTCACTGGCAAAGTCTTCTGTGTAGTCCATACCTGTCTCTTCATCACTGTACTGTGTTGCTACAGATGACACACTCACTTTTCGAGCCCAGCGACCTTTTTTGTCATTGTCTTCACCGATCCTCTCAGATATGCTTGCCTCAAAATCCTCTGAATAAGACACCTGGCGCTGTGGAGTTCCTCGGGAATGCATCTCTGTGACAATCTGTGAAGTGGAGTGATCCTGAAGGCGTTTCTTGGAGTGAATTGGTTCTGTTGTTATCTCTGAATCTGTGTTTTCTTTATCTGAAGCAGTTCCAAGCAAATCTTCCACAGACTGAATACCAAAAGACTCAAACAAACTGCTGCTCTTTTCTTTGTTCTTTCTAGTGGCTTTATGATCTTTTTGTTTAGATTTCTTCTTGTGAGATGGACTTGGAGAGCGGGTCTTCTTGAAGGGGCTAGAGCGAACTCTGGAAGACTTCTTAGTGTGCTCAGAGTAGGAAGCTGGTTCAGGTGTATTCAGGACAATAGGACCAAGCGTATTAGCATCCATCAAGTTAACTGAAAAGGCCATACATACATCATTTTGAGAAAGATGAACATCCTGCTGAATTCTTACAAGTCTTTAACACAAGCTATGCACAGGGCACAAGTACTATAAATATTATTAACACAAGTTGATATGTCTTTTCCTTCTTCAATCAACAAATTCAGTTTGCTGCCAATTAATTCATTTCACAATGTTTACTTACTAATACTATACACAAATATATAAATCTGCTCAAATGTAAAGAAAAATGAAATTTAAACAGTGTCTAAACTGAATAAAACACATACCTCCTTACAAATATCAGATGATCACTATTTTGAAAGAACAAGTGCAAACTATCATAACATAAGAGCATCTTCTATTAAATTCTAGAACTAGTTTTTGAAAGTGGTGTGTGACTGGCCTCACTGTGTAGATGCACATATTTTCTATCTTTGAATTAATTCACATTTTCATTTCATGTCGCAGATTTCCTGAGTACAACCTTTTCACTGGGTGTTAAATATATTGTCAAAGACATTTACAGTAGCAGATGGCAACCATGAATTACTGTTCTCTTCCTATATAATTCACTGAGTATATATCATTCACATGATACATCTATCTATATCTGGCTACCTATCTACCTACGTACACACACACACACATATCTATATCTATCTATCTATATATCTATCTGTCTATCTATCTATATACATACATATATATAAATATATATATATATACATACATATACATACATATATATATATGTACATGTATATATATATATACATATCATATATTATATATATATGTACATATATATATATACATATCATATATATATATATATATATATATATATATATATATATATATATATATATACATATAAACACACACACACACATATAGATACATACATCTTCTGTCAATGTGACAATGCATGTGCATATTGTATACAATGTGCATATTTGCACAGGCACTCATGCATGTTCAAATAGTGATTTTGTGAGTGAATTTGTGGTGACTCTGCCTGTCTGTTGTTGGCATGCATACATATCTGTGTGTTTCATTTGAAATACAAAATCTATGCAACATATCAATTCAGAAATATAACGAAAATACTCTACACTGCACATTCAACTGACTGATGAGTGCACTCAATGGATCATGAAAAACTGAAGTCCTGATTTATAATAGTACCTAAGAACACAAACAGATAATACTCATCCCCATGACTGACACCACGAAACGCTACTGAATGTAAATTCAATACTTCAAATCTATTTCACTACCATACTGCCTGAAAAAGAACATCCTTCCTGTTGCTGTATCTTAGCATGTATTTGTGCCAGATGTTGTGTTCAAAGTAACAAATTGCCACACCCTTTATGCAAACTAGAGCATGATAATCAGTGTTAACTCAAATAATATGACATCTTGCCTGATAACTCTATGTATTTTTGTGGGACGTATGTTCAATCTGAATGTAGCAGCTCACGTGAATGTGACCAAAGCTATAAAAATGGAAAGAAATCACTCAATCTGACTTTGGCAATGACAGAGTTATACATAATGATATCCCTGCAACCTTCACCAACCCAAATAATTCAAGTTGCCATCACTGTTCTTCATCCATAATTTAAAATCCTTTGACTCCCGCAACCTGTCTACTAGCATCCTGTATTGTCAACCATGCTAGTAAAGCAAAAACCTTACCCTCTGACTCCCTCACCCTACACACCAACTTCCTGCAGGAAGCTGGTGGATAGGGAAAGGGAGTCAAAGGGTTAAGTTTTCGCAGTTGGTGGACAGGGTACAGGAGTCCAAGGGTTAATCAAGACTTCAAACTCTTCCCACTTCCCAGCTCTGACCTTCAGCACATGACCCCTAAATACAAACTGCACAATACAATAACCACACACAAGCACCCACACTGAGTAAGGGTAAGTGGGGGGGGGGGGGGGGAACCAGAGACCAAAACTACTTGAAGCATCGTAATGACAACCTGTGTGTTAACCACTAAAATTTTCGATGGTCTCTTTTAAAATGTAAAAGAAAATGCAAACTTTCAGTATAAATCCCATGTGTACAGACTATCCTGTTAAAAATCAAAACACTGCAAACAAATAGAAATGACTGCAGAATTACTCACCATTGCATCCAAATAAACACAGGGGAAAAGAAGTAAAAGGAGAGGTTTAAAAAAGAACTCAATGAAATTATTATTTTCTGTAATGTTTAAAGCCAAGTCGACTGCACAGTCTTATCAAGTTATAACCATCTCAAAACACATACATGACCCTGAAAAAAATTGGAAAAGAAAATGAAGTACACATATCAAACTATTCACATACATAAATGATAAATTACTGTGCACATTTCACTTGTATTACGTCCACACAGAAAAATACCATGATCTTTATCACACAAATATATGAATTATTCGTCTGTTGGCTATCTAAAGAGTGATATCAAATCCAATACAAGACAATCATACAAGCAGATGAACTATTTGTCTGTTGGCTGTTTGACCAATGATGTCAAATCCAATACAAGACAATCATACAAACACATACATTATTTGTCTGTTGGCTATCTAAACAATGATATGAAATCCAATACAAGACAAACAATAACTGAATGTAGTTATCCTAACACATTACATACTAAAAAAATTCAGCAGTTCCAAGTATGTAAGTATGTTGTTGTTAATGTTGCACTTAACTGAAATTTACTTTTTGGATCAGCATATTACATTAATGAAAACTCCCCCATCTACATGGATAGAGTTTTATCATATTTCTTCTTTTGTCTTCCAGAACATCAGATGCAGACTTTTCACAAAGTTAGGGGGAAATTAGCACTTCTCTTTCAAAATTAAAGAATCAATCATCTCAATACTAGACGAAAAAGCTTTTTATCACTTGATATAGACTGTATACAAATGTGAAGCTGCTTTGCTTGCCATAAATTAATATTACAGAGTTTCAAAACCACTTTTTAATCACCTTATCTGGTTGTAAGCTGAGGGAAGTAGCTCCAAATAACATCTAATGTGTAGATTTTTGTACCAATTATTTGCAACTACACATGACATTACTCACACATGTAAGGTTTTCTTTTGTTTTTCCAGACACAAGCAAAAAACTTAGTTTTCAGGATAGTTCTACTTGCAATGTGATTTTAGATTTTTAAAAAATTGGAAGGAATCAAGACTTTAATTTAGTTTCCATTATGTATATGTATTCATACAACATACATAGTATACATACACGTATAATATGTATGTATATTTGTTTATAAATCCATGAGATCTTTCTTTCTTTTCAATAACTTGACAGGGTAATCCAAAACAAGTGTGACTGCCTGCATTCAAGCAAACAGAAACCAGAAAAAAGCATGAAAGAAGAATTAGAACGCATATTTAATACAACAAGACAAGACAGGTGCACATTTTTGGTCAACTGGCCTTCGTCAAGCGTAAGATTACAAACAAACAAACACCAGATATAAAAATTAGGAGAAAAAGACAACTTCCTTGCTGCTCGGTCTAGTGTAAGAAAAGGAATAAACTGACTAAAGGAATAATTTTTATATCTGGTGTTTGTTTGTTTGTAATCTTACACTTGACGAAGGCCAGTTGGCCAAAAATGTGCCCTGTCTTGTCTTGTTGTATTAAATACACGTTCTTATTCTTCTTTCGTGTTTTGACAGGGTAAGTCACAGTCATTTTTCATTTCCACCATGAATGCTGAATGATGTCCCTTTAATGCTGATTGTCATTAACATGAACAGAATAAATAACTCCATTGCTTTATTCAAACAGTTAGATTCAACAGGCTTGACAGACCCTTTGCTTAGGCAAGGCAAAAATTATGATTTCTTGAAAATCAGTTTGATTTCCAGAAGTCTCAATTACACACATCAAAGATCCCTTTATCTCTCAATGAACCAGTTCATCTAAAACAGCTCGCGGGTTGCTGTGCCACTATGAATCATACGCTGTACTAATGAGCTGCCTCTGACAAACATAGGAGATTACTTTAGTATTTTTAAGGGGAATGTTCAGTAGTTTGTGTGATTGTTATTTGACTGAATCAGAAAATATAGTCAGCGTATTACCTTTCCAGAGCTAAGGAATGGAATGGATCCAGTAATATTACTTCGTTTAAATTCAGATAACAATCACACTGGGATAGCCATATGGGGGTAATGTGTGCTCCTATGGAGCAAGTAGTATTATTAACTATTCTGCCTCTGTGTACTACTTTGCCTAACAGTAATGATTTTAAAGTGTGCAGTAAGACTAGGCATGAGTATGCTGAGTACTTTAATAATAATTCTAGTTTGGATTATATATTTTAGGAGTGCAGTCCTGGCACAGTTTTAGGTTTCAATTTTTTGTCCTTTGGGGATTTTGTTCTTTGAGTTTTAGGACTGGTCATAGAATAAAACATAAATCATACTAATACTAAAAAAACATGCTAACATAATATCAAAAAGAACTTACTTTCCAGTGGTTCATCCAGGCTGATAGAGTCAGCAATCATGATTTTTTCATGAGGACTATCAGCAACTTCACTGGTAATAGAATCAGAGTCTTGTGAAGACACACGATGGAATATAGGCTTTGCAGATTCTCTGTGAAATGCTGAGCGATTTCTGCCCTTTGGAGTTGGTGAAGGAGATGGAGTTTGGCGTCTGGAACGTCTGTTTGGAGATGGCGAGGGAGAGGGACTTTTGGAAGCTTGCTGCTTTGTCTTTGCTGCCATCTTGAATGAAATCAATCAAAAATAAAGTTTAGTCAGAAACACAAAGAGAAAAAAATTGATTAAATACAAAGTAATTCAACATCATGAAAAATCACATAGCTTTACACTAAGAATACACAATGAAAAACCAAAAATGTAGCAAATCTGTCTTTCACCAAAAATCTCCCAAATAAGCACTAACGAATGTTATTTTATCACGTACTTACAGGTAAACATTAGAGTTTAAATATGTTAATTGTGAGCATGATAAGAACAACATGATATCTGACCTGTTTTCCTTGTCGCTGACTGAGTTTGCTTTCATCTGATCCTGACAGCCCCTGAATAAACTCAGCCAGACTTTCCTCTTCTGATGTCAGATACACATTGGATGATCCACGCAGCAAAGCACTGCTCGCTCGCTGGGCAGACCCACGATGGTAAGCTAAGGAAAGATGAAGATAAGTCTACCACAATATCTGAATATCTGTGATTACATTTCAGATTAAAAACACGACACAAAAAAAACTGACTAACACATAATTCTATCTGCTTATACTATATAAGCAGCTACGAAAAAAAACACCAAATGTTAAACACAAATCAATTTCATTACTCACAAAACCTAAACATCATTTAAGAAATGATGATAAAGGTTGTCCCATATCCCTGTGGTAGTAAGGGAGTGAGATGGTGCTTTTCTGGGGGCCAGAAACTGCTTTACCTTCCCTAACCCTACGCAGGGTCAGATACCCATTAAATAACTG
>CM060313.1:89745130-89985130 GCA_030674185.1 Monoplex corrugatus | reverse complement strand
TGGTAAAGCAGGTAAAATAGCATAAGCTTAATCGCGATATATGGACAGGTTCAAACTGATATTAAGTACGTACCATTGGTGAGAGAAGTTATATTTTTACTCGCCAAATATTTTTCTACTTACCATGGCAAGTAAAACAGCATTTTCAGGATTATATCAGTTAATGTCAGCCATTATTCTTTAAATTTTAATCAGCTGATCAATTTTAATCTCTGTATGTATTCATGGACAGTAAAGAAAACAAATGAGACAGTCTTGATGGAAGCAGACACAAGTAGATCACTCATAAGGAAGATTAGGAAAAGACAGGCAACATTTATAGGCCATTTTATGAGGAAGGGGGATTTGGAGCACCTGGTCACAACGGGAAAGCTGGAGGGAAAGAGAGCACCGGGTAGACCCAGGGAGAAAATGCTGGACGGACTTGCAGAGTGGCTGGGGACGAGGGGGGTGGGAGAGATGCTAGGGACAACAAGAGATCTCTACAGATGGAAGTCCATGATCGCCAAAGCCATGTGGCAGGGCACCTGATGATGATGATGATGTATTCATGAATGCAAGGGAATGAATGAGAGAATATAAACTGTGTATCTGTGTGTATGCAAAATATATGCATGTGTGTCTGTGTGTGAGAGAGAAAGAGAGAGAGAATGAAAGAGGGAGAGACAAAGAGAGAGACAGAGAAAAAGAGAGCACAAGAAAGAGAGAGAGACTTTTGACATTCTTGAGATGGGTGTGCACTCTGATTATATGCTTAAGGGCAAACAAAGAAGAAAAGAATCTTTCCAGTACTTTTCTGATGTACTGAACACTGATCACTGGTTCAAAGGCTTCTGGGTTTTTCAATGTCAGTGTCCATACTCAAAAAACATTTCAAACTGGCATCACAAACAACGTCCTGACATGAACAACAATCTCGCAATTTATGCCCCATCTCCTTCATAAAATGTAAACAAGAGAGAGAGAGAGTGTAAAAGCAGTGACTACACAGAGCTTTGTATGGTCAGAAATCACACAATTTACATTGTAAGGCTGAAGAATTCTTGAAAGCATAAACTGATAAAGCAGTAAAGATAAAACCTGTTGAACAAAATGGTAAAAAGACAGAGAATTGGGAAAACATCAAAAAAGAAGTTTAATTTAACCATTTGACTCCCACACCCTACCTACCAACTGTAAAAACTCAATTCTTTGACTCTCTTGCCCTATCCATCAGCTTCCTGCAAGACACTGGTGGAAAGGGTGAGGGAGTCAGACTTACGTTTCTGCTTTGCTAACATGGTTGACAATGCAGGATGCCAGTGGGCAGGGTGCAGGAGTCAAAAGGTTAAAGAACAGACAGGGGTGATCTGGAATGAGGTGTGAGAGGCCGGCATAGCTATGGGAACGAGTGCAGCTTTGGCTTGATCTACAAACCAGAAAATGCCTTACCTAACATAGCCTGGTAGGCCGGTGTTTTTCTTTTTCTTTTTCAAATTTATTAAACATTTATTTGTAATAAGCAACACAATAACTATCAAAGGCAAATATTGTGCGCACGCACACACACACACACACACATACACACACACACCCTCACACACCCTCACACACACACACACACACACACACACACAGCACTACAGTGACACACACACACGTTACTCCATAAATAGCATTTCAAAACTCATACGTACATGTTTTATACAATGTGGCGAAATCTCACATTGTTTAGTACTGAGTTAATGACCACTGAACATGACTAGACATGAAAAATTCACGAGTAGTAGTTTATTTGAACCAACCGTCATCATCACGTACATGTATGATGTAGATCACTAGACTAGAGAGATGACGATGTACTTCAACTATCATGGATTGTGTCTATGCTGTCACTAATCGGGTCGTCGGGGCTAGAGACGGGATAGCCTGTTTACGTTTTTAAATATAGCATTATGCTATTCCAAGGGAGAAAATATAACTCACATAATGAAAAGTCAAGCGAAATTTCTTAAAATGTCTGCAACATTGATCTCTTGACGACATCCGCCATATGTAAACAGGAAGTGAATTTTTCCCCTTCGATAGCCTAGCGCGATCTCGTACAATTCCGTACATTTCCGGTAACTTTTCGGAAAATCATGCACGAATAATACGCGGGGAGTTCCAAAGCGCTGCGCGTGGTGAGCTCTCATTGGCTATCAATCTATGTAGGCACCAATCATCGTTGGACAGCTGTCGGGATCACGTGAGAAGGGAACCACATTATTACTGGTCTTCAAAGAGCTGTCTGCTGCGAACGGACACGGTGGAGACCAAGAAGCGTGGAGAAGCAACCATGAAATTTTTAGCAGTATTGGTGGCATTTGTTGGTGTCGCGCTGTGCGACCCAACAGTCTATTTCAGAGAAGAGTTTGACGGTAAGTTCTGTCATAATGCATATGTGTTTGGACAATTTCGATGGACTTGTCGTTTGGTAAACGAGCCGGTAGGGCGGCTGTTAAACGTTGCAGATGATGCGGTTTTGGTGGCATTTGTTCAGTTGCCGAGTTGGTGTCGCTCTGTGCGACCCAATACAATAGTCTGTTAGAAGATGACGGCGAGTTTTGTTTTAATGCATCTGTATTTTGACAATTTCGATTGACTTACCGTTTGGTAAACGAGCCGGTAGGGCGGCTGTTAAACGTTGCAGACGATCACGATGCGGTACACGTTACATGTCGTGGCATGGAGACGACACCCCATATGTGATCTGACCCATGGGCTACTTTTTTGTGCGTTTCTGTTATGTTATTTCACATTTGGAATTCCGGTATTATCCAAATTCCGTTTTTCACATTCTTGTAACATTAGGTTATAACCTGCACTTCAACAGTGTCACGAGTGTGTGTTGGAATGTTCAGTTATTCACAGTAATCACACTACTTAGCCTATTGCCGTATTGGCAGACAATAGATTAGGCTATAGTAGTGAATGAATGAGACGTCAGTAGATCTAGACTGGCCATCTGCTTTTTTGGACTCGGGTGACGAATCGAATGTTGCCAAATAACAAGAGTGAAGACTGCAAGATTGTCAGTGTTTTGGGTTTAATTATGGCACAGAGTAGGCAGATACTTTTGTCAGTTCATTTGGAAATTAATGTAGGCCTATAGCCTATAAGTCTGTTGACGGTGATGAGACAAGTTTGATCTAGTAGAGGCAGAAATGCCTGTCAGGATAGATGTTATGCTGTTTGGGAAAGGGTGGATGGGTATCAAAAATAAAACATTTCAGCAGCTAAGAGTAAGATAAGATGGATTTGAATCAAATCATCTCAGATGCATGACAGTGATCATCAGGAGCTTGAAGCACCAGTCCGTGGCAGCTCTTGCCTTTAACATAGGGTCACACTCAAAACAATATCATGAGTCCATAGAGCCTAAATTGAATAGGCCTACTGACTGGATTAAGTCTGACCTACTTGTAGTTGTAATCAGTTGGCCAAAACAGAAAACAAAAAGTTTCATTGCAGTGGTTTCATGTGGTGTAAAAGGAGGGTTATTTAACAATAATGAACATGTGATTGTTGAATTTTTGTTTTTGTTTTGCAGAGGATTGGGTAAAACGATGGGTTGACTCCGCGCACAAGGGCAGTGAGCAAGGAAAATTCAAACTCACCGCTGGAAAATTTTATGGAAATGCTGAAAAGGACAGGGGTGAGTATTTCAGATATGAACATAATTGAGGCTGGTTGTGCTATTGGTAAATTAGAATTAAAACATCTAATGCTTGGGCTCAATTACAGCCTGCAAGTTTATACTTACCTGTTTGTTGCCCATTTTAATGCTCCTAAAGAGTCCTATCATTCGGCTGGTGTTGGCTTAATGCAACGCATTCTCTCCCTCCCCATGTCAAGTCTTCCCAGTGCATGTGTTTTGCCCCAACTTAGGCCAGTTAAAGCATCTGCTAGTTAATTTACTGGCAGTCCAAATGAGATGGACCTTTCTTGAACTCTTAAATAAGGAGCCTAGTGGCTGAAATGGCTGCCGAAGAATACAAGTCCTGGGTTCAGTTCCTGGTTGGACAGATTCCCTTGTTCTCTAGACCGTGGGTAGTGGTTTGATAGTCATTCAGATATGTTGAACAGAGCCCTTGTAGGCCTATATACCTGAACTTTTGGTAATAATGGAATTGCCCTTCACAAAAGTATGTTGAAAACTCCATTTCAATGAGGCATATCTTCGAATTCAAAAGGGAGGGGGGGGATAAGAAGGCAAATTTCCACAGAAACAAGTTGCCACTTTACCAGCTGTGTAAATGGGGGATATGGTCTACATTCTGGATAGCTACCAAATTTCACTTGATAATTTTTTTTCTGTGATAAGGAAGAATATATGAAATACTGAAAATTTACTCTAGGAAAAACAATAGTACTTTGCAGGATTTCATTAAAGTTTGATGTCGGGTGCTTTTTGTGTGTGGGTTTTTTTTGGGGGGGGGTTGTTGTTGTGTTTTTTATTTAGGCCTATTATTATTATGTGTGTGTGGTTTATATATGTGTATATTACTTGTTGTCAGGATTGCAAACCAGCCAGGATGCTCGCTTCTATGGCACTTCTGCAAAATTTGACAAGTTCAGTAATGAGGAAAGACTCTGGTCGTCCAGTTCACTGTCAAGCATGAACAGAACATTGACTGTGGTGGTGGCTACGTCAAAGTCTTCTCATCAGACTTGGATCAGAGTGATATGCATGGCGAGTCCCCTTATCTCATCATGTTTGGTAAGTAAAATGCAAGCATAGTACACTTACATACCCTCACACACATTCCGTATTTCACTGAATTTGTCAAGAATGGAACAAAAGGATTAAGGTCAGTCAAGAAATAGGTTGAGATTTTTAACTAAACCTCGAAGGAGAGAGATTCGGTTCTCATGGGTTGGGACACCTTGTAATCCCAATAAAGGGCGCTACAAGACATCTGCTTGACTTTCTCTAGGAAATTCAATATTATAGGAACAGGCCTAGCTGATTGCTGCTGAAATCCAAACTGGCTTTTTTAGTGTGTTATTATTCACAACTGATCACAAGTTTTTGCTGAAATCCAAAACAAATGCAATCACCCACATTCAAGCAAACAGGAAAACACAAATAGAATCAGAACACGTATTTAATACGATGCATATTCTGATTCTGTTTTCATGTTTTTCTGATTGTTGCTGATCAGCACTGGTGAGATACAGTAGGCCTAAAATAACTTTTTTTGTTATTTACAATTGATCACAATTTTAGCAACAACAAATTAAAAGAAAATGCTTTAGTCAATTACTCAATATGAAAGTCTTTTACAAGAGCTAGTAACGATTAATCTTTCTGGCGGGCAGAAGTGAAGTGAGCTACAGCAAATATTTATTTTGTAAACATAATTTCATGTGGGGAGGGGGGTATATATTAGTCCCACTGAAATATGTATCATCGCAGCCTGAACACTGCTTACGATTAACTACAACATGAAATTCTGCGTTGATATCAGTGGCACTAAACTCAAACAAGCGAACAGATTCAAATATCTCAGCAGCATTTTCACAGAAAATTCTACAGATGTTTACACCAAAATCAAGAAGGCAAACAATGTCAGCTATCAGCTTGCCCACTCGTCAAACCCCAACATCTCTTTGAAACAAAAGCTAAGCTGAACAGTTTCATTTTAATTCTGCCAAGATATACCAGTGTAATATGTTGACCCTGACCCAAGCCCCAAGAGCACATGTTGCCACCTGCAAGTTGGAGTGTTTGATTAGAGCATATCACAAGATTAGACATGTTCAGAAACACAGAGATCAGAGAAACGGTGATCTGTCCACAATGGTACATATTTACACAGAATTGGTCATTTGACCAGAATGCAGCCCCGCTAGCTGGCTCAACAAAGTTGTAACAAAAAGATACATGGATCGAAAGCATGAGGTAGACTAAGGAAGACAATGGATTGATAGTGTTAGAGAGATTTTTTCATCACATGGCATTTTTCCGCTTTGGCTCTTTTCAACTTGCTGTTGACCATCATCTCTCTCTCCCGATGACACCCATGATAAAAGCAGAGAAAACATGAGAGCATCTACACCTTGGATTTCTGAAGTTCTATGTTTCTGTTTGATTATTGGTCATGATTATTGGTATGCATTTGCCACAGGTGCCTGATCACTTTGCACTTTCAAACAGGACCTGATATCTGTGGACCTGGAACAAAGAAGGTTCATGTGATTTTCAACTACAAGGGCAAGAACCTGCTGACAAAGAAAGATATCCGATGCAAGGATGATGTCTACTCCCACTTGTACACACTAATTGTACGTCCAGACAACACTTATGAGGTCAAAATCGACAATGAGAAAGTGGAGAGTGGAGAACTAGAGGCTGACTGGGATTTCTTGCCCCCAAAGAAAATCAAGGTGAGCACAGTGGTCACATTAATATGCATACACACACACTACTCATAGAGGACATAGCTGTATCCTTTATTTGCCACTAAAGGTGTTAGATAGCACAGTCACTTTCATTGAACAGTTAACATAATTTGTGGAATCTATTATTTCAGCCAAGTTGACCAACATCAGATTAATCCTTGAGCCTGCGCAACACACACACACACACACATATAGATGTGCTCAGTGGTATATGCACACACACTAGCAGGCTGCCTAGCTCTTATAATAGAGCCATAGACAGAAGATGTGATAGTTTTGAATTCAGTCCCGGCCTGCAACACACACAAAAAATGAGCTCTTAGCCCATCTTAGAGTACATTGATAATTCTGCTGGTGTCAGTTTAGTGTTTCGTTGATCCTGTTTTGCTGCTCGCCTTTTCTTCTATTTCAAGACCTTACCAGCGCATAAGATTTGGCACAAGTTCAGGATTCTACTAGATGGCAGATTGGATAGTGTGTGTATAGAATTATTTTAGTGAGATGAATTGCTTTTAAATAAATTCCAAACACGCATATGGGCATACAGACACATGCACAACCCAACTGGCGCAAGACAGAGAAAACAGAATACTTGATAATCAAGAGTTGGAAAACTGAAGGCACCTACATGTCTTTGTCATTGAGTCAGGTAAAGAGAAATGATAAGTATAAGATGGCTGTAGCACTCTGTTTCAATAAGTCATCACTTTTTTAATGTAAATGCGATGTTTAAAATTAAAATGCATTGCTATTTCACACCAGGATCCTGAAGCGAAGAAGCCTGATGATTGGGATGAGCGTGAAAAGATTGACGACCCTGAGGACAAGAAGCCTGAAGACTGGGACAAGGCTGAACATATCCCTGACCCTGATGCCAAAAAGCCAGATGACTGGGATGATGAAATGGATGGCGAGTGGGAGCCTCCTATGATTGACAACCCAGACTACCAGGTACATACTGAGACATACAACTTACAGGGTTGCATTTGAAGGGGGAGGAGGGGTCTGTATTGTTTTGTATTAATGCTTTGCATTGAATGAGCAGTATGTCAAAAATAGTAGCCATGTGAGAATTGAGTAACTAGATCTGCTGTATATCACTTTTTCCATTCTTTGTACCCATTAGCATGAAAAAAGCATGAAAAGTGATGGGATGCAGCAACAGAATAACAAGATTCACCATCTTTGTTTCTTATTCAAGGCAACAAGCTCATCAGCTTTACTGAGGTTGCTCTATTCTTCATTTTTGCCATCCACTTTTCCCCTGTCATTTTGGCAGTGGTCTTCTTGCTGCAAACATAACTAAACCAAGTCAATTCAGGTCATTTCACTGATGCTGGAAGCAGTTTCATGAATCTGCCAGATTTGACATTTTTGTTCCATAGGGTGTACATAATTGTTGGTCTTTATCCAAGAAAACTATGCACAAACACATGTACTTTTCCTCTGGCTTAGTATTTTGGTGTCTTGGGCATGAATTCTGGTATCCAAATTTCACTTTGGTATAGGACGAAACTACACGTTTTACATAGTCTATAGGCCAATTATTCTACCATTCCATACTCAGTTTAGTCTGCCCATTAATATTTGGGGTTATTCTGCTATTCCATACTCAGTTTAGTCTGTCTGTTAATATTTGGGTCCTGATGATTTCTGCTGTAAAACTGGCTATCTTTGGAGCAATTATTTCTGTCTTACAATTTCTGGTCATTCTGGAGACAAGCACTACTATTGCAAAGCAGCAGCAGTAGCACTGCTTCATACAGATTAAAAAGAAACAAAAAAGATTGCCTTGTAAATTTATGTGCACTGGTTAGTGATATGTGATAATTGGAAAAAACAAGAACGTAACGTCTTTCTTTTTAGCAGAAGAAAATGTGGGGCAGACTTTGTATTTCTGTTTTTGTTATCTATAAAATCCTTTACAATAAATGTGCTGCTCTGTCTTCTGCACCATTCCTTTGTCACTTTTTTCGGTTTCCCAACATCCCTCCAAACCACCAAAATTCAAGGTCACCTTGAGAGCAGCATATGAAAGACCTCAGATGATGATACTGGATGCTGTTTCTCACCTGTCGGCGTCACCGGTTTTGGTATTGGCTGCTTCACATCTGAATGCCACCATCTCCCTCCAGGCCACTCCAGGTCGTGACTTTTTCGGACAATTTCTTGAATATTTAGGCTGCTGATGTTGGTTATGTTCTCATATATGAGATTGGAGGTCTGCCTTTCTTCCTTTTGCCAGTTTTTCCTTGAAAGATGGTTGCCATGAGGTCCATATTCTTGTTGCATGACACATGGCCAGTGTATTTTAGTCTTCTTTTGTTGATGTTTGCTAATAGTTTTCTGGTGGTATCAAGTTCTTCCAGGACACTTTCATTAGTTGTTCTGTCTGTCCCTTTGACAAGTAGCAGTCTTCGATAAAACCACATCTCTGCTGCCTCAATTCTTCTGCAATCTGTTTTTCTCAGAGTCCGGGCTTTGCAGCCATTAATCATGACTGGCCAGATCAAACATTTTCGAAGTCTGACTTTCATGCCATTTGGTATGCCTCCTGTCTTTCCAGATGATGTTGAGTTGGACCATATTTTGCTTTGCCATCCAATTCTTATTTTGATGTCTTTGGAGCAGGTTCCATCATCAGTTTTTAAAGAGCCAAGACATTTGAAATCCTTAACATTTTCTAAAGGAACTTTGTTAATTGTGATGTCATGATTGTTTTCAGTGTCTTTGCCTTTGATATGTAGGACTATGTTTTCTTGGCATTCAAGTTTAGACCAGCCTTTTTGCCTGCTACGTCTACCCTATATATATTCTTTTTATGGTGATAATGTCTGCTAGTGATGATAAACAATGTTGTTCCATTTCAAACTGCATGACGCTGATATGGCTGTAACCTATGCTTCCTTTCACGTTGATTTAACAGGATATCTCACTCGAAAAGATATCTGTGGTGTTGGTCAGGAAAGTTGAGCAGCACCCTCGGTGATAAATCTGAGACTTGACTGTTTAGTGCGTCTTCTCACCAAGCTGTATCACTCTTTGCTCTGGGCAGGATGGGGGATTTGTAAAATTTTCCATCTTACTCCAAATTATTTAGCAAGGAACCAAAACTGGCTTTCAGCTTGGAATGGGAAGGATATGTAGACTAATTCAGTTGATAGTAATATGTAACTTTTGTAAGTCATTGAAAATGTCATTTAATTTTGCAGGGTGAATGGAAACCTAAACAGATTGACAACCCTGCTTACAAGGGCAAATGGATCCACCCCGAGATTGACAACCCTGACTACGTTGCTGATGACAAACTCTACTTCTACCCTGACATTGCTGCTATTGGCTTTGATCTGTGGCAGGTGCGTTTCCGCTACTCTTTTTGTAGTGTTTTATGTAAGGTTGCAGTGTGCACTATGAGCTTGTTGTCATTGGGTGTTTGTGTTTTATTAACGCATAGGCGCACATTGGCCCTTATTGCGAAGGATCTTGAATGTGCATATTTGATATTCCTCATGCAGGGTTTGTACACTTGAAACTACTTGAATTCTGGAATGCAATTTTCCAACGCCCTCGAATAGCCTTGAAATCTATGAAATTGTCGGAAGCAAATATCTTGAAAACCATTGAAAATTGAGAAAACCTCCAACTTTGATCTGCCTAGCAGGAGTTTTGTGTGGATCAGGCTCATGACTTCCAATTGAAAATCTGATGTTTTTTCACTTCACCATTGCATGTCACTGTGGAATCGAAATTCAAGGGTTTTTGAGACTGACTGACTCATTCACTCACTCACTCTAGATTTTAGGGGTTGTTATAGCATTTAAAATCCTACAAGAAATTCAGCAATGCATCATCACAAAATCAATATAAATGCAGTAAAATACAAAAATGTAAACATACAATTACCACCTAAAAAAATGAAAACAGTATATGTGTCCGTTTTAAATTTTTCAAATGACATAATACTCAGCTTATCACATAAAGTAGTGCTACAGCGCTTGGAGGATGCCATGGTTAGAAGATTCAGCAAAGAACAGCGAACACATTTCTGACAACACAGTATCAAGTTTTGTGCCTTTTGGTCAAGTAATTTTAGCTTTCAGTCAGTGCTATTGGTTGCGTCACATAAAACCCTTTTGCATGCTTGTTTCTGAACAGGTTTGCTTAGAACAGTGAAATGTGTAGAAATATTTGTTTAATTACACATACTATACCGTGGCTCACAAATGCAATAAGCGGCAGCGGTTTGCCAATTCTGCCTCGTAACAATAAAGTCCGAAGGGACAGTAACTCTGAGAGTGTCTACGTCTTGCGCATGCGCAGGTGCTCTTCCTCTTTTCTCGGCAGCCATCTTCCAGCTCGCCTCGTACGCTCTGAGCAGCTAAGTATTTTTCGATTTCGCTACGCGATCGATCGATTGTCGTTGTTGTTTTTGTGTCTTGCCTATGTTTTCGTTTAAGGGAGAAACTTATGTGAAGCGATTGGGTGGCAAAGCGAGGGTTAAGAAGATTTCGTCCGCCGAATTCTCAAACCCACAAAGGGGTGGTTCCACCGGTGCACAAACCGCTCTCCCTTCAACTTCGTCTCTCCCTTTTACGTCTTCTCTCTTCCACACTATCGACAAGTCATCGCAACCCAGCTACGGTTCGGTTGCGGTGACCACGAGCCCTCAACTCAGCTCCGGCTCAGTTGAATTTTCGGCATTTTACGGCCCTCACACTGCCCGGCACGGTGATCGACTCAACTCCGGTTCTGTCGATTCTGTGCTCGCCCCCTTCGTACAGCTTAACTCCGGTTCTGCTGGTACTGTTTCAGCCTCCATGGCTGATGGGCGCATTGGGCATGGGTCTCCTTCGGGAGGCAAGATGGACCGTAATGTGAGCGGAACCGGCTCACCCCCTGGTTCGCCAGGCGGGACACCCCCTGGTTCGCCAGGTGGGCCAAGGGAGACAACCCCACCCTTACGGGCGTCAGATCGTCGATCCGCCCCGGTTGTCTCCCTTCCTCCCCCACAGCCTGCTGCTGCACCCGCCACAACCTCTCTGTCCCATTCCGGACAGAGCACTTGGGCGCCTTGGCAACTACCAAGCGACCCATGGCGGGCTGCCACATCTCTGTCCCATTCCGGACAGAGCACTTGGGCGCCTTGGCACATGCCTAGCCGCCCCCAGCAGGCTGGCCCTTTGGGCACTGGGGACCGGGCCAGGCCCTACCCTTCATGGGGTCAGGGTCCTGATGCCCCTTGGGCTCAGCCCATGCCGCATCCCATGGCACCGCACATGGTACCGTGGCACCCATCCTTGGGATTTCCCCCGGCCTCGGCCACGGGATGCACGTGGTGGCCCGGCGCCCCACCAGCGCAGGACTCACCCTGCCCAGCCCCCCCGGCACCACCCGTGTTGGACACAACACCGGGGCTGCCTCCTGGGGGCTCTGACCCGGGTCCCACAACCGTGGCACCCCGGTCAGACTCTCCGCAGACTCTCGCCCCCTCCATAGGCGGGCCAGAGGACTCGGACTCGGCCTCAGAGGATGAGGCCCCTGCCCACATGGCATTCTGCTTCCAGGATGCCATGGACCGGCTGGCACAACTCACACCGGAGGCGGTGTCCACTGTGCCAGAGCCCAAGGCTCCCAAGCTTGGCTCGGCCGAGCGCCTTTTCAGCGCTCACCCTACCTCAGCCCCACGGGCCTCCTTGCTAAAACAGTCCGACATGGTGGCTGACTGCCTCAGGCAAGCCCAGGACACCGCCAGGGGGAAAGAGGCACAAGATTTCGTTCCAGGATCTGTGCCTGACTTCCCGGGAGCCTTGCCCTTCAGGAAATTCCTGAAGCCGGCACCGCTCCCCTTCCAGCGGAAGCCCTTCATGGCCCATGGGCCTATCCCTGACGCTCCCCTCTCGCTCACACAGGAGAACCTCCTCCTTGTGAACGATCGCTCTCGGGCCCAGCCGCAGCATATCTCCATCACGGAGAAATGCTTGACGGAATGGGAGGAGAACGCGAGACGGGGGCTGGCGGCAACCTCCGCCCTGGACTCATTCTTGGGCGGCCTAGGGGAAGCCCTGAAGGACCCCAACCAGCAGTCCTTCACGCTCCGCCAGGCGCCTGACCAGGCAACCATCGTGGCCTTTATCCAGGCCATGGCGCAGGGGCTCAGATCCGTGGCCGAATCGCAAGCACGCACGTATCTGAACGCCGTCATGGCGAGGCGGGATGCCATTCTCGCGGCATCCTCGGTTGCCACCTCACCGTCGGCAAGGGCCTCCTTGCGCGCGGTGCCCATCCAGCCGGGCTCCCTCTTCGGGAACCATGTTCAGGCCGTCCTGAAGCACCAGGCGGACATAAAAAGGGACCTCGCCCTCCATTCGAGGCCCTCTCGCCCTGCCGTGAAGCGCCCGGCTCCAGCGGCCTACCCGCCAAACAGGCCCACCCACACCAAGTTTCGGGCCGATCCCAGGCCCCAAGGGCACAGGAGACCGCAACAGCATTCGGGCAGGCCGGTGGCCCGGCCTAAGGCCCGCAGGCCGGCTCCCTCTCAGCCGGCCAACCCCCAATGACTCACCCCCGGCCTGAGGCCATCACCCCCCACGGGCGATCCTGTGGGCAGTCTCTCCAGACACATCGACGCGTGGGAGAGGCTGCCCGCCAGCCCGTGGGCCCTGCGGGTGATCAGGTCGGGGTTCCGCCTTCCTTGGGGCCCAAGGAAGGCTCCTCTCACGCTCTCTCCCCCTGCTTTCGCACTTCCTCAAGATCGCTCGGCCTCGCAGGCCCTGGATCAGGAGGTTCTTTCGATGTTAGCCAAGGGGGCTACGGAGGAAGTTTCCTTCGCTGCGTCCCCGGGATTCTATGGACGCATCTTTGTGGTCCCCAAAACTTCGGGGGGCTGGAGGCCCGTCCTGGACCTCTCCTCCCTAAACCGGTTCCTCCGCGTCCTCCATTTCCGTATGGAGACCCCTATGTCCATCCGCGAGGCCTTGCACCCGGGCGACTGGGGGATATCCATCGACCTCAAGGATGCATACTTCCATCTCCTCATTCACCCCAGGGACAGGAAGTACCTCAGATTCGTCTGGAGGAACCGGATCTTCCAATTCAGGGCACTGCCCTTCGGTCTGGCACCCGCCCCTTGGCTCTTCACGAAGGTGGCGAGGGAACTCTGCATGCATGTTCGGGAGAAGGGCATCCGCCTCAAGGCCTATCTAGACGATTGGCTTCTACTCGCCTCCTCCAAAGAACAGTGTGCGCAACAAGCATCCCAGGTCCTGCAACTCTGTCACAACCTGGGCTTTGTCTGCAACGAGGAGAAGTCGGACCTAACTCCCTCCAAACAATTCCAGTTCCTGGGCATGTCCTTCGACACCTCCAAGTGGAGGGTCACCCCGTCTCCCCAGCGCTTACTGCGCCTCCAGGGCCTCTTAGCCCAACTGCTCCCCCAACTCCAAGCGCCAGCAAGGAAGCTGGCCTCCCTACTGGGCCTTATGGAGTCGCTGGCACCCCTAGTGCCACTGGGTCGTCTTCTCAAGCGGCAATTCCAACGCGGCTTCAGGAAGCGTTGGTCACAGTCGCTTCAGCCATGGGACCTCCCGGTCCACCTGGGCCCTTGGTTCATATCAGCAGTGACCAAATGGCGCTCCCAGTCACGCCTGCCCAGGGAGTCCCCATCACACTGCCCCCTCCTCAGGAGCACTTGTTCACGGACGCGTCCACCTCCGGGTGGGGAGCCCATGTCGGCACGCTGACAGCCGCAGGTCGGTGGTCGACCGACCTCATGCCCTGCCACATAAACATGTTGGAACTGGAGGCAGTTTGCCTGGCACTCGGGGAGTTTCTCCCCTTTCTGAAGGGAAAACATGTCCGCATCAACACGGACAACACCACAGTAGCTTGTTACATCAACAAGCAAGGGGGCGCCCGCTCCCACTCCTTGTCTCGGAGAGCGGAACAGCTCCTCATCTGGTGCGAGGAACACTCGATTCAGCTCTCAGCAAAGCATGTCCCGGGGAAGATCAACATACTTGCGGACTCTCTCAGCAGATCCCACATGATTCTTCCATCGGAATGGACACTGGTCCATGCAGTCCTGGAGCCAGTATGGGCAGCATGGTTCAAACCACACGTGGACCTCTTTGCCACCAGGTTCAATCACCGCCTCCCTTTGTACGTCTCTCCAGTTCCGGACCCAGCGGCCTGGGCTGTAGATGCCCTATCCATTCCATGGTCGAACCTCATCGGCTATGCCTTTCCCCCGTTCCCCATTATGGGGAAAGTGCTGAGGAAAGCCAGGGAGGACGCAGCGACATTAATCCTTGTCGCACCCAAATGGCCAGCACAGGCATGGTACCCAGAACTTCTGCACCTGTCCCATGTGCCGCCGCTAAAACTCGCGGTATCGAGCCGCTCCATCCTACAACCCAGGTCAGGCATTCCGCACGGCAATCCAGACGTTCTAAACCTTCACGCCTGGATGCTGTGCGGGACTCGATGTCTTCATTAGGCCTGTCCCCGGCCGTAATCGGCCTTGTGCAGCAAGCTCACAGGCCGGGCACACAGGGGGTGTACAATGCCCACTGGAATGGCTGGGTCTCTTGGTGCACCTCAAATGAGGTGTCACCCCATTCACCCTCTCGCTTGCAGTTGGCCAACTACCTCGGCTTTCTGTCCACAGAGAAAAAGCTTTCCGCATCCTCAGTGAAGGTCCACAGGGCGGGCCATCTGCACCACCATCCGTCAGTTGGGTGGTCCGTCCTTTGAGCACGATCCTCTATTGCGGAATCTCGTCAGAGGGGCTTCTCTCCAGGAAGCCAGGAACCCCCGCCGAACCCCGGCGTGGGATCTCTTTCTCGTCCTCTCATCCCTTAGACTCCCCCCTTACGAACCCATCAGGGAGTGTTCCCTGAAGTTCCTCTCTTTCAAGACGGCCTTTCTCGTCTCTCTCGCATCGGGGAGGCGCTGCAGCGAAGTGCACGCCCTTAGTGGTCTCCCCGGAGATGTTGCTCTCGAACCTGATGGCTCGATGTCTCTCCGCCTACTCCCGGAATTCTTGGCCAAGAACCAGTCTCCAGGTTCTCCTTCGCCGGCCATCCACATCCATCCCCTCACGTCTATCCTCGCTCCGGACGACGAGGATCGCACTCTCTGCCCGGTTCGCGCACTGCGAGCGTACAGAAAGCGGACGAAATCTTCTCGCCAGCAGCGGCGCCACCTTTTTCTCTCTTACAACGAAAACTATAGAAAGGACATTAGACGCACGTCCATCTCTCGATGGCTGAGGGAAGTCATCAAGGCTGCGTATGCCAGGTCGAGCGCCGAGCTAGCTGTCTTCTCCCCAAGGCCCCATGAGATCAGAGCATGGGCTTCTTCGCTGGCAGTCATCCACAATGCCAGCATCCAAAACGTCCTAGACGCCGCGTACTGGCGTTCCCCGGGCACTTTCATCCAGTTCTACCTGCGCGACGTCTCCCGTCTGCGCGAAGATGGGTCCAGGGGTATCGCTTCCGCTGTGGTGGCCCAACACCCCATCTCAGCCACACGCCCTGACTCCTGCCATTCCTCCAGGCGTTAACCAGGTAAGCCCTCCATCCGGGTAGTGCTATTCTGCATTTGTGAGCCACGGTATAGTATGTGTAATTAAAAGGAAATTTTCCTTCTAAAATTACGTTTAATCTAACATACTTACCGTGGCTCACGCAGAGTCCCTCCCGACCTCCCCGCCTTCCTGGTTCCTTCTAGCCACAGTCAGGGTCAAGGTCAAGGTCTCCTCGAAAAGAGGAAGAGCACCTGCGCATGCGCAAGACGTAGACACTCTCAGAGTTACTGTCCCTTCGGACTTTATTGTTACGAGGCAGAATTGGCAAACCGCTGCCGCTTATTGCATTTGTGAGCCACGGTAAGTATGTTAGATTAAACGTAATTTTAGAAGGAAAATTTCCTTTTGATATATTCTGCAGTTGTTTATAGATTGCAAAACAAAGTATTTGAGTTATAGATTTGTCCACAACTACATATGAATATTTAGACCCTAACTGACATCATAAATGTTGTGTTGTTTCTCCTGTTGTTCACAAACGATAAATGATAATCACCATACACATAGGGTACAAGAGACCACACCACGGTTGAGCCAAGCTCCCATTCTGGGGTCCTCCCACTCTGCAACCAAGAGACCACTGGTTTTCAGCCAGCCAGCCCTGCCTCATTGCAGGCCCCTCCCTCCCTCTCTCTCTTTCTCTCTCTCTCCCCCTCCCTCCCTCCAGATACCAAATACCACCACCAAATAACCTTGCCCCTTCTAATCTCAAGCACACAGCAAGTAAAGTTCATCCCCTCTTGGTCTGGAATCGAACCTGCAAAAAAAGAGGAAGGGTATTTTCATTCTCACAAGACCTGGGCTGTTAGGTAGGATGGAGTGCCTCCTGAAGACATCTTAGACCAATTTCTTAGCGACATTGGGGTAGGTTCTGGTTGAAATGGAGCAGTCATATACCTCTCTGTATTTGTTGGTTATGTGTGTTGACTTTACAGGATTTTTTTTTTAAAATTCCTCTTCTCAGTTAATGGTCAAGGACAATAAAGTTGCTCAAGGAACTGCTAATATATATGAAATTCTTCATCTCTTAACATTTTTCTGGCCAGTGAAGACATCTGTTAGTGCCTGATGTTCCGCACTCAACTTGTTCCTGGTCTTTTTGGCACCGCCAATAAGGCCAGTATTTCCTGCATAGCTTCTGATGTCTGCCACATGCAGCTGAAGGTCTCAAGCATCACTTGTTGAAAATTGAGAATGACTATTCTTCTGTCCACTGGATTCCATTTCCTTTGATTGCTTCAGCATTCAATGACAGTTGCAAAGAGGAGAGGGAAAAGAAAATACCCTTGTTTGCCAGTGAGGACTTCAAACCAGTCATGTAGTCATCTTCTGACCATAGGCAGTACTTTTAATGTCACTGCCAAAAAGAAAAAAGAAGAGAATGGGTATTTGATAACCTTTCTTCTTCTTCGCATTCTTCTTTTTTGTTGTTGTTGAATACTTTGGTGATTGACGCTGTTGTGTTTCAGGTGAAATCTGGAACTATCTTCGACAATGTGCTCATCACAGATGATGAAGAACATGCCAGAGAAGTTGGTGAAGATACGTGGGGAAAGACAAAGGTAAATAAATGTAATTAACCTGCTTGATCTTTGTTTATGCAAATTTATACACGCACATCATGCACAAGGCAAAAACGGGTAGTTCTAAACAACTTCTGTATGGATGTGTATGCAAGATTGTGCACACACACGCCCACACACACAAAACACACAACACACACACACACACACACACACACACACACACACACACACACACACACACACACACACACACAGATTAAAGTAGAAAAACATTCAGATAAATGTAATTTCCCTTTCGATGAGTTATTAAAGAACTACACACACACTTCCAGATTGATTGCATGAAAACATCCAGATGATCATACTAATATAGAAAAATGTTTTGTTACATGCTTTTTTGTTGTATTTCAGATCAGCAAACTTTTACTCTTTGATGCAGCATTCAAGAATCATCATGTTGATGTACAAGATTTTAATTTATTGTTTCTTATTACATGCTTTCAGCATGTCAGAAGTCATTGTATTTGTATGTACTATCACTTCAGTTTAGCACTACGGTAATTTCACTTTGTTTTTCTGTTCTAAATTGTGATGCATTTTATTTGCAGGAACCAGAGAAGAAGATGAAAGAAGAGCAGGATGAGGAGGACAGAAAAAAGCGTGAAGAGGAAGAAAAGAAGAAGAAAGAGGAAGACGGTAATTTAAAAACATTGACAAGCACAACATAAAAAGATGTATTGAGTTGTACAGTGTAATTGACCTTGATGTTTTCTTAACAGAAGCAATTGCCTTTTCCTTTAGTTTGTAGCAGAAATGATAGTAAAAGCTGCACGGAGTGAATTCCGTCGGTGAAACACATATGCTCACCTCGTAGCATTGGCCAATCTAGTAAACGAAGTCAGAAACATGTTCCCATGGATGCTGTCACCTATAGGGCCTTTTTCCCCCTAAGATTCTCTTTCTATCTTTCTATCCCCCAGGCAAATGTGTGCTTCATGTACGTATATGCACATGCACGTAAACACATAGAAGCACATGGCACACATGCATGTGTACATACACCGAGTACAAGAAATATTTCACAATATTGAGATTTCTGTGGAATCGGAAATTGCCCCAAAACGAGAAGAGGGCCTATTTCCTGTATAGGCCATACCTGCTCTAAAAGACAACTAAAACTATGGGGGGAGGGGGGGACCCTAAAACTATGGGGGGGAGGGGGGGGACCCTATAAGAGCTCAATGGAAAGGAACAAAAACTAAATTAAATGAGCGCACACACACACACACACAATCTCTCACACTTGACACGCTTACATAAATATATACACAAAAGTTAAAACACTCACACACACTCTCTCTCTCTCTCTCTCACACACGTACATAACACACGCACACACACAGAGCAGTCATGGACAGAGTTAAGCATACACACCTTTGTTCCCAAGAATAGATTCTCTAGTCCAAGATCAACTCGTGAAAGTCACATCAGTACACTAAAACTCAAGACAGTCGGCAAAATCCCCTTGACCTCCAAAAAGTCCACTCCAGGGAATAGTGGTTTTGGAATAGCCCCATGACCCCTTTGTACATTGTATGGATGTAGAGGAGGGGGCACACTTCGTGAACCCAGCTCTGCACTAAAATTCTCATGTGTCATTAGTATCATATTATCCAAATTGCAAAAAGTTCAAAATAACGCTGCTCGCCTTGTACGGAAATGCCCAAGGTCAACTCATGTTTCCCCTCTGCTTCGAACTCTACACTGGCTTCCTGTTCGAAAGCGTATTGACTATAAACTTTCCCTCCTATGCCATAAGTCTCTGGCTGGTCTAGCTGCCCCCTATCTTTCTGATCTCCTGACTGTTTACATTCCCTCCAGAGAGCTACGCTCTTCTCCTGATGCCCACCTATTTAGAATCCCACGCTTCCGCAACAAAACTCTTGGTGAACGTGCTTTTTCTTATCAGGCCCCCTCTATTTGGAACAAACTTCCCTTTCTTCTCCGCTCTACATGTACCCTTTCTTCGTTTAAGTCCAGTCTAAAAACCACTCTTTTTAAATCCTAGCCTGTAGTTCTGTACTCTTACTTCAGCTGCCACCTTGAAATCTGTGCCCGCGCGCGGGTGTGTGTGTCTGTGTGTGCGGGTGTGTTTGTGTGTGTTTACTGTAAGCGCTTAGGGCTTTTTTTAGATTAAGCGCCATAAATGTTCACTATTATTATTATTATATTTCCCTGTGCATGAGGCACATAACAGGCATGCTGAACATATTAGCGATCTCCTGCACCAGGTCACACTGCATTTTCTCCAGATAGAAACCTTAAACAGGAACATGCCTCAAGAATTATGGAACCAATGGTTTCGACCCCTACTGATTGGTTTACAACAAATTTCATCAAACGTCTCCTGTGTATAGCCCATCTGAAAACAGGGGTCTGACGCATGCTTAGTAGATTGGATTCCCCTTCTGCGTAATGTCTTTCCACTTTGTCCCATCCTCTTGAAAGTGATTTGGAAGGCAAGGCTCGAGAATGGTCCTGATAGATTACTGATGGCCGGCCCAGCTTGGTTTTTGGATCGTTAATCTGTCGCACATACCTCAAGCCTCTTGTTTGTCAGGACCTGCTTAGGCAAATCCTCATATTGTCATTTTGAGTTTAAGTTTCTACTTTACCAAAAAAAAAAGGAAAAAAAAGTGTGCACTCAAAAACGGTGGAGTGAGAGTCTTATAGTACGAGTGCATGTCTATTGTGCAACATGTTGACTGTGCACTGCTTTCTCCTTGAGGTAACATTTGTATAAGATGAAAAATCAGACATCCAATCATGAACATCATTACCTCCACCACCACTACCCCAAAAAATGTTTTTCATGTGTATTGACATACACATTTTATGGTATTTTTTCACTTATTATGAGGGAAGCTAGTGCAGAGGCTAAAGGATTCTTAAGGATTAAGATTTGATTGATGTTCTAATGATGGCATTTCCTTGCAGATGCAAAGCAAGGTTCTGACGAAGGTGACGACGACGAGGAAGAAGAGGTCAGTATCTTTCTTTTCTTATATCCTGCCATGTGTTTGTTTGACGGGGGTATTTGTGCTAGAAGTGGGGCGTAGAGGGAGGTGGGTAGATTATTTTGTGTTAAGTAGAAGAGACCCAAATCAGCTTCTCTGCTTAGTGGTATTCACAGCTGTAAGCTTGTTCCCCCGAAAAAAAAAATTTCAGATCAAAAATGAAAAAAAATATGGGTAAAGATTTTTAGAATATTGGGAAAAAAGGGTGAACATTAATTGACCAGAAAAGAGACGTGACGCCCGAGTTGTTTATGGGTACATTTTCTCCTGATTGGTATTGTCAGACTGGAAAAAAAAAATGTTACATTGATTGCTCCTGGTCAGACTTGTTTTTGTAGTAGGAATAGAAAGTGTTATGAAAATGTGTGAGCAGATTTACATGTAATCTGAATCAAAGTGACTGCCCAAATTGAGTACATAGAAACCAGAAACACATGAAAATGGAATGAGAATGTGCATTTGATAAAAGAAAACTGGCAGATTTTTGGTTGACTGGCTTGTGTCAAGCAAACGCAAGAGAAAAAGCATTCACTATAGTAGGACCAACAAAAATTGAGCTGGGGAAAGAGAAGTTCCTTGGTTTGTGGAGTTGGAAAAAAGCTGCTGTTCTTATAAAATGATGAAGTGGGCAGTTTGTAGCGTGGTTTCTTTTGTTACTGTATTTGACTTGTTTACATAAAAAAAAAAAAAAGATATGTATGTAACAGGTGGTAAACTTGTGATGAAAAAAATAACTGTTATGGTCATCTTTCCTCCTGTGTGTGTGCTTGTGTGAACTTAAGATGTCCGGAAAGGAGGGGGGCATAGCTTATGTTTTATATGAAAATGCCAAGAAACCTTAATGTTCATTGCATACATTTTTTGTTTTTTTTGTTTTACAGGATGAAGAAGAAGAGGTACATGACGAATTGTAGATGGTGTATGCAAGAGAAGAATACCTGGAATGGTGTGTGATTCCATCATTTTTTTGTCACCTATCATCATTGCCATCATCATGTTTGTTGTGAGACGTCCCCCCATTTCAGACACAGATGGTCATCCTCGGGATTCCCTTTGTTAAATGGCAGGCTGTAAACAAAACATTTTACAAGTGTAATCTAATTTATGCATTTGATTGCTTGTGTGCTTGTGTGTTTGTCTGAATTGTGAGGAACTTTTACTATAACCTCGGTAAAGGTGGTGGTGTCTGAATTATATGGAACTTTTATCATAACCTCAATAAAGGTGGTGTAGTTGGAATTGTGCAAGTTTTGTTACAACTTGGAGTAATAATTAAAAATACTGCTGTGGAAGTAATAATTAAATGTATTAGAAAAAAATTACTGCTGTGAAACAGGAACCAAGCAAGGTTCTTGTAGCAGATTATTTTAGTCATATATGCTGTCGATTTGAAATTTCTCCTGTCGTTCTAGTTTTTTGAGTTTTGTTTTCTGTTTGACGGACTCACCAAAATATGTGATCATTCATCTGTGTGATTGAACTTGTGATTGGAAATGTCTGGCAGTAAGCATGGAATCGAAAGAATGAATGTTTTATGAGGCGAGGTTTGTCATGGTTGTTGCTAATAAACTTTGTAAAAAAAAAAAAAAAAAGTCTTGTGCATTAAGTGTTTATGAGGATGATCAAAGAATGGCCTAATAACTTGAAAAGTAATTGTCACGGCGCTCAGAAACTTTACATACACCAGGCCCAATCTTCCATGATCTAATGAAGAAATTCTGTGCAAATATTGTATCATATTACAGACTGCAGATTGTAGGTAAGTCTTTATTTAAGGATAGTTGAATGACAACATTCCCTGTACCTCACTATTTTACTGGGGCACTGTACATCATGAGTGTCTAGTAACCCATGTGCTTTAAACAGCAGTTTCATAGCTACTCTTCACCATGCATTGTGGGTGTCCATTAACCCATGGTTTTGATAAAGCTTGCCATTCATAGATTTAATGATGTCCTGTTTATATGCACATCTTCAGAGTGCATATGTGTGTGGCAGGTCCACATTTGTGCATCGTATGTACATCTATATGTGCGAGTGTGCATAGCATAAATTTCTGTACGTGTGTGCACACATGCATGTGTGATGCATTGTAGGCCTACAAAGAAAACTACAGAGCTAACAAAAATTAACTTTGTACAGAACTAGATAAGCAAAATGTAGTTTTAGGTATTTCACATGCACAAATTCTTGTGCATAGATGTGCTACATTACTTGCAGACATACATGTGCACATTCCAGTAGGCTACTTGGATAGGATCATGTTTTCTAAGTGAAATTTATTTTGACATAAGCCAGTGTCATCTCTATGTCCAGTATGTGTCTCTCAATAGGAATTTCACATAAGAAGCCAGTGAAACCAATCATAAGAACAAAACAAAACTTTATCACATTACCTTGATGTCCAAATTGTGTCTGACGATAGGAACTTTTGTCTTTCCATGTAGACATGCATGCGCGGCCGGCCATGCATGCATGCATGCACACACATTAATGTACAATTTCTAGATAAACCATTTTTCATAAGCGCAAATGCTACCAACTGTAAGAAAAAACGGCATCATCATGTCTGTGTCCAAAATGTGTCAAACTTAGAACGTCAATGTGTTACCATGCAGACACTTGCACATGCACACACACACTTAGTAGATAAGTTTTCTAAATGAATTATAGTTTTGTCATAAAAGGCAAGTGAAACAATCTGTAAGAACAAAACTAAGCTACCATCATACCTGTTTAAAATGTCTCAATAGAAAATTAATGTTGATAATGTAATACTCATGCAGACATGTTAAGGTGTACTAAACAAAAACCAAAAGATAATGAAACCTGTAAAAACAATACAAAAAATCGTCTTTGTCCAAAATGTCTTCATATAAGTAGACCTATTTCCGTTCAGGTGTGTGATACAAAACGCGAAATCAAATGTGAAAATAATGCAATAAAAAAAAAAATGTCTAAAATGTGTGTCTGAGCATAAAACACATCTCGTCTTTCCATGCAGTTATTCCATTCGGACGTTTGAAACAAAAAGCAAATGAAATCTAACTGTAAGAATAAAAGAACATACCATTATGTAGGGCCTATGTATATTCAAAATGTGTCTCAAACATAAAACCTCTTATCTTTCCATGCAGGTATTCCATCCAGTTGGTTAATGAAATGAAAACTAAAAACACAAAAACATTCAAGCCTCTATAAATGTAAAACAACACATCTCTGTATCTTTACATGCAGACATTTTATTCAGTGTATGAAATGAAAAACAAAAACTAGGCCTACACAAATTATAGAATACCAGTTGCCTATTACAAGAAGGCATCAATACGTATCCATAGCCAAAATGTGTCGAGAGAAACATAAAACATTTCTTTAACTAAATTCTTTGACTTATGCATCCTATCCATGAACTGCACAAACAACCCTGTTTGATTCCCTCACTCTATCCACCGACTTGCTGCAGAAAGATGGTGGATAGGATGAGGGAATCAGATGTTTTTGTTTTGCTAGCGTGGTTGATTATGCAGGATGCTGGTGGACAGGGTTTGGGAATCGAAGGGCTAGTCAATGTCTGTAAAATCCATAGTACCATACCCGGCAATCTTGCGCCCACGGCATACAGCACATCGGAAACCTAGTTTGACTATAATTTGGTATAGACATGGGATTATATACACCACAACCTACAGTGTGTAAGTTTTGTTCTTCAGAGTATAGGTGTGGAACCAGGGTTATACTTTTTTTTAAACTTTTTTGTTTAGCAACATACTCTACCATACTGTATTCAACTTGCACAATGGGGCATACGATTGCTCTTGGTTTTTCTCTGGGATTTGCCCAAGATCATTGAGATTTTGCAGTGCATAGTCGCCTCCAGGTGGCGCCGCACAAGCTCTACCCATAATGTCCAGACCATAAGAAAATGTAGGCCCTACCTTCTCTTTTTACTACCACAGTCCAAGCAAGCAGATCGCATCATCACAGAGCTGTCGATCTGAGCAAGTAAATAGCACGATGTATACATCTGGTTTGGTGCTCTCATCGCTCAGTCTTCGAGTTCTCATTGTGATCTCATTCCTGGGTTGCGCGTTTACCCTGCCTACTTGTCATATCTCAAAGTAAGATGTGTATTTTCCATACTTTTCTCCCAGCCCGGTGTTTTAATTTTTTTTTTTTTTTTTTTTTGTGTCCATCACAGTGAATTGACCAGGTGCTACACTCGATGTGTCCAATCCATCGAGGGATGGATCAGATTCTTGTTCCCATGACCAAGATTCCAGTCAATCCTCCTCTATTAATTATTGTCGGCAAAAACGAGATTGTACTCATTGTGCTACCGGTAAATGTCAGAGCACGTACACTTCATGGAGCTCTTGGCGCCACGTTACCAAAAATTCGTCTTTAATTTGCTGATGTCATTTTTACGCTAATAGGGTGGATAGAGAGGAAGGATTAGGAGAAAAATGTAGCCCCTAACCCCATCCCCGCCACTCTCTTGGTCTCGAATTTTGTCGCAACTGTAAGAACTACTGAAATTTTCAAACAGGAATGGCTCATCCAATTTCAACTCGAATCGTTCAACTTTAAATGGCAGTTCTTCTTTTACCGTCTTCTTTTTCCTGGTTTTAATTGTTTAAGGCACGCCTATTTCCTCTCCCCCCCCCCCCCTCACTTTTTACCAAACTTGATAGGCCTAAAGAGATTGACACAGATAGTCTTCTCTTCTCTGCAAGCTGACCAATCCCATCCACTTGTAGATTTTTGTTTTGTTTTTTTGACCGACTTGACAAAATTTCACAGGAATACCAGCATCTCAAACTCGAAGTTTAAAGTTTGTGTGTGCGTGCGTGTGTGTGTGTCTGTATGTGTGTGTGTGTAAAGAGTAAACGAGCATAAAGCATTAATAAATGCTGTATGTTATTTCACAATTCAAGAGAAATGAAAAGATGGAGAGATTTTTTGTCTCGTTTTATTGTTTGTTTTTTAGTTAAACTTTACATAGTTCAGAACTGGGCCGCAGCTTTGTCTTCATAGCTCATATTTTACAAGTCTTCTATTGTTATAGGCATACTTAGATATAATCTTAATTTGATGATGTTTCAGTGATATCATCCGTAAATCTGGAATTGAAGCCTCGATTGTTTTGTTCTTTTAGCTGATTAGTATACATGTAGAGGTGGAGCTCAGTCCTGTCTTCCAGTCTGAATGCACAGCTTGATTTGCGTGATTGCTCTTGAGAAAAACTTTGCATAGTTTCCATTTCACCCAGCTGTGAATGGTTACTGATCCTGTTCAGAACAAGGTAAACTCATACGATCTGTAAACTTAACCTCTTTTTTTATATACTCTCGTATGTGTGTAACTAACTTTGGTTTTTCTATACAGTCCCTTTAGCTCACACAGAATTAACGCTAAGATAGCAACTCAAAACATGTTGCTGAAGTAGAGGGCAAAGAATCAGTTCAGTTTCTCAGGATGGTGTCTCCGCGTTTGGTGGAATAAACTCCATAGGCACTGACGGCGCAGACACCATGTGATGCGTAATATCCAAAAGGACCAGCAACAGGGAACAGTTAAGTTATGGGATGCACAATATTGCAATCTAGGATGTAACTGTAAAGACACAAAAACCGTAAACGAAAATTAAGGAAACATACTGACCAAGAGAATTTTATGTTTTACTCCTATTTGGATTGATCAAAAGAGCACCATGCTGATTACCTAAGGATTGTGGGTTCGACCATCTGGTGGGCCACAGTGTTTCTACGTCATTGGGTCTTTTTGTGTTTATTGGTTATCAATTTTTGTTGAGAGAGTTCTTGAATGTTATATAGAACCGATAATGTTATACAGTTGTGAGGCGTGGATAGTCAACAAGCAAAGCCAGAACAAGATTGAGGCAGCCGAGATGTAGTTTCTAAGAAGAATGTTGAGAGTTCCATGGACAGCAAAGAAAACAAACGAGACAGTCTTGATGGAGGCAGACACAAGAAGATCATTGATAAGGAAGATTAGGAAAAAGACAGGCAACATTTATAGGCCATTTTATGAGGAAAGGGGAGTTGGAGCACCTGGTCACAACAGGAAAGCTGGAGGGAAAGAGAGCACCAGGTAGACCCAGGGAAAAAGTATTGGACGGATTTACAGAGTGGCTGCAGACACATAGGGTGGAAGATGTGCTTGCGGCAACAAGGGATAGAAACAGATGGAAGGCCATGATCGCCAACGCCATGTGGCAAGACACTTGATGATGATGATATTTTGTTGGTGGTGGTATTTTTCCATTACAGGCTGGCCAGCTCTGTTAACAGAGCCGTAGACTCAAGATCCAATGTCTGAAGTTTAATCCCAATCTGCAACATAAATAAGGCAAGTTCGCTGATAATCTTAAAATGCACCAACCCGGCAATTTGGGGATGTCAGCCTAGTGTTTCATAGGTCCTGTTCTGCCCACCCCACCCCCTTTCGCTTCCCATTTTAACCCTTTGACTCCCGTACCCTGTCGGCACATACGGTTTTTCATTGGCTTAAGGACTCTATGAGATTCCTACTGGCAGATTTGGATGGAACGCATGTGGAACTGTCCGAGTGCGATGAACCCTTCTTGAATAATTATTCGATGTCTCCCCCTTTCGCTCCGTATTTTAACCCTTTGACTCCCGTACCCTGTCTACAGGCACCCTGCGTTGTCAACCATGCTAGCAAAGCAAAAACTTGGACCCTTTGGCTCCCTCACCCTATCCACCAGCTTCCTGCATGAAGCTGTGGGTAGGGTGATGTAGTCAAAGGGTTAAGTTTTTGCAGTTGGTGGATAGGCTGCAGGAGTCAAAGGGTTAAGACATATGGTTTTGCGTAGGCTTAAGGAGTCTGTGATATTCTTACTGGAAGATTTGGATGGAACGCATGTGGAACTGTCCGAGTACGATGAACCCCTCTTGAACAAATCCCAAACTTATCAGAATTTTGTTCACGAGAGGGGAAGAGAGAGAGAGAGAGAGAGGGGGGGGGGGAAGGTGGTATTTCACCAGATTTGCACGTTTACTGAAAAGAACATTGGAAGTTGTTTTTCTGTTTTTGTTTGTTTGTTTGTTTGTTTTGTTTGTTTGTTGGGAATCAGGTAATGTCTTTGAACCAGATTTGCAAGCTTGCTGAACATCTCTGAAAGCTTTTTTCTTCTGCTGTTTTATGTATTTCTGTTTGTTTGCTTGCTTGCTTTTGTATTTGTTTGTTTCTTTCTTTCTTTCTTTTGCTTTCTTTCTTTCTTTGTCTGTTTGTTTGGTTTTGGGTTTTTTTTTTCTTTCTTTCTTTCTTTCTTCTTTCTTTCTTTCTTTCTTGCCTGTTTGGTTGGTTGTTTTTGGTTGGGATGTTTTTCTCGTTTTTCCCCTTTAGTTTGAGCATGGTTACACCTCTGCTGGTTTTATGTATTTCTCTTTGTTTGCTTTCTTGCTGTTTTACTTGTTTGTTTGTTTCTTTCTTTCTTTTCTTTCTTTCTTTCTTTCTTTGTCTGTTTGTTTGGTTTTGATTGGGGTGTGCTTCTCTTTTTTTCCCCCGTAGTTTCAGCATGGTTACTCCTCAAATAGTCTGGCGATCTGGATGAAGGACTGACGTGGTTCAGTTTCATGGAGCCTTTTTTTTTTCAAACCTCAGAGCTGCTTTTACAGAACTTTTCCGTTTACCTACTGCTTTTTAAAAAAATTTATTCTGAACATTGGACAAAACTATAGAACATGCCCTGGACACTTGTGTTTCTGTTTGGCATGGAAACCTGTAGACTGTTGGTTCTATCTGGCATGGGCACATCAGTGTGGGACAGCCCCATTCGGCACTGTTAATGTTGGAATGGGCGGCAGTGTGCAGCCTCAGGTGGAAGGTACTGGTTTCTTATTGCCACTCGAACTTCACATCCTCCCTCTCCCCCAGTGTATAACAGCCTGAACGTTGTTTGGAGGGCTTGTGTATCTCTTTGATTCGGAGAGCTATCTCTGAAAGCTTTTTTATACTGCTGTTTTCTTTATTTCTGTGTGTTTGCTTGCTTATTTGTTTCTCTCACACACTCACACACACACACACGTGCGCGCGCGCACACGCACGCACGCTCGCACGCACGCACGCGCGAACACGCACACACACATTCTACATTATTAAAGCAGTTTACTCCCTGTAGTGCAGGTACGCTATACAGATACGGAATAAAATTACCAGATACTGGTTAATATCACAATTATTTGATGTCTCCGCTGGATCGCTGGATGTCTTCTCTCGATCAGTGTGCACAAATAATGATTTTTTTTTTATTTAGAAAACAAGCTTGACAAGCACACATTATCCATTATGTTGTCATATTTATTTCTTCACACACACACACACACACACACACATACACACACACACACACACACACATATATTATATATATATATATATATATATATATATAGTGTGTGTGTGTGTGTGTATAATATATACACACACATACATATATAATTACATACATATATATGTGTATATACATATATATATATATATATATATATATATATATAATATATATATATATATATATTGTGTGTGTGTGTGTGTATGTGTGTGTGTGTGTGTCTGTCTGTCTGTCCGTCTGTCCGTCTGTCTGTCTGTCTGTGCTTGTAGATAGAGAAGATGTTCAAACGTATTTTTCTTGTTTGCTGTATCAGCTGAAGCATTTTAATACTTGACAACCGCCAAAAACTTTGACAACCGCCAAAAACATTCCTAATTTGTGATATCGCTTCACACACACACACACACACACACACACAGAGAGAGAGAGAGAGAGGAGAGGAGAGAGAGAGAGAGAGAGAGAGAGAGAGAGAGCAAAATTCAGTTCTGGACATTTATTATTTTCGTATAAGTGATGATGACATATTCAGCTAATAAATAAATGCAGATACAAATCTCCATAGAAATAAAATCGTGGCATGAATGACTTAAAACATATAGATGTTATTTTTGAAAGGGTCAGTCAAAACTGTTTTGAACAATTCTGATCTGACGTATTTTTATAAACAGTTACATAAAACCGTACAAATACAGGTATGAAATTTTGTAAGGAAACAAACGAACAAACGAACGGTACAAAACGAGACAGGGCATTACTAATGAGTAAATCAGCTTTGGTACATCGGAACCTCAAAAAAACTTAGCCCTGCAAATCAAGAAAATGATACAAAGCAATAAATATATACTGTAATGTATAGCCTACATTCAGGTACGTTGTTGTCAATAAGCCCACAGTTCGTTCACTTTAAATCCACGAACTGTTAATATCCATAGAAATATCAGGAAATCATGTTCATTAATATATCTGTCTTGAGTTGATCAAACATATTCGTATGTCATAAAGCTATGAGAAAACATAATGCAATACACATACAATAATATAATGATGAGGCAAATGAAAAAATGCAAGTAGCAATTATGAATGAATTCATGATAGTACGCACTCTGCATTCACTCAAAATATGTGTCTTTATTAAAATGTACAACAAAATAGTGTGTTTGTGAGTGTATGCTAAAGGGACGAAAAGGTCAGTCTACCGAACAACAATGTGTTTGCAGATGTATGTGCAGAGCTGAACGGCCAATTATACTAAACTACGGCGTTTAAGCGATTGCTTCCCCACCCCCCCACCCACCCCCCAAAAAAGTCAAATTGACAAGCATGTTACTTGCCGTGAATTGAATATAAGAAATAGTCAATGTATTTTTGGATCTATACCCGGGATGAAAAGTTAATATTCCAAAATATATTGCAATGGGATAAAAAGTCCATCCTGCTTACACCAAGTGTGTTTGCGAATTTTTTCCCTGGAGATAATTATTGCACATTAATATCCAAAGAATAAAAAGTAAATTTCACAAAGTCATACGGTGTGTATGCAGATATACGATCAGGGGATTACAACAAATGCGATTAAAATGCATGTGTAGTTAAAAAGATATGTATGTGTTGTTTGTAGATGCGTATCCAGGTGATTCAAAAATGGCAATCCTTTCACGGTGATAACCAGGGTCTGGTCTGCTTACCTGTAGTTTCCATACTGATTCACTTCAGGCAGGACTCAAGACTACAGAAGAAAGAAGAAAAAAACAACATTTTTGTACACATCCAATTCCAACTCTTTTCAATTTCACAAGGATCGTGTTTCGTTTAACAACTAAGCGATGATTTCTAGCTTTAATTATTCAATAATACTAGAGTTACGCCAGACCATTACATATTTCTACCTGAGAAATTATACAATTTCCAAACTGTTCAATTTTCTTTCACAGAATATATGATTGACTGGTTGTGTATGTGTGTGTGTGTGTGTGTGTGTGTGTGTGTGTGTGTGTGTGTGTGTGTGTGTGTGTGTGTGTGTGTGTGTGTGTGTGTGTGTGTGTGTGTGTGTGTGTTGTCATCAATTTTTAGGTCTCTCATGCAAAATGGAGATAGGATTACTTCTTGTGTGTGTGGTGTGTGTGTGTGTGTGTGTGTGTGTGTGTGTGTGTGTGTGTGTGTGTGTGTGTGTGTGAAGCTGTGTGTGAAACTGTGTGTGTGTGTGGAGCTGGACTGTCCTTGTTTTCCACCAATGTTGTGCAGTAAAAGTATGCTTGCACAGTGTGGACCAAATAACGGCATCTAAGGGAGATTGCTCAGAACAGATAATATGTTTTAATAAGCAATTGTACAAACTAAAGTTCTTCCACTTAAGGACGAACAAAACAACAGAGGGTGGTAGGATTTCTTTTCAACCATTTCCCTTCAAGAAGGCGCACATACACATCTCAAAGATCTAAACAAAAACATAACTGACTTTACCTCTCATTTCCTACACGATCTGACCCACTTATTGTGGTTGTTACGTTTCATTAATAAACACTGGCAATGACTCTCTGGCATAAAAGTAATCTTACAAAGCAATACTCTCACTGATCAACATGCAAAATTCAGTCAGCAGTTGTTACTGAACTTTTCTCATGAGAATATCTCACGGAATTAATTTGTATAACTGTTTATGAAATAATTTTCATTCATTCAATCTTTTTTGGATGCACGTAGTTTGACCCACACAATGCAAGCATTATGTCTGCATAGCCTGCGTGCTCTGCTTTCGGTGGATGTGTATGCTGGCTTCTTTTTCTTTCTGTTCTGTTCTGTTCTGTTCTGTTCTGTTCTGTTCTGTTCTGTTCTGTTCTGTTCTGTTCTGTTCTGTTCTGTTCTGTTCTGTTCTGTTCTGTTCTGTTCTGTTCTGTTCTTTGAGCCACCAAAGACTGGCGTGGGTTCACATGATTATTAAACGTTCTGCATGCACATATACACAAAGGGGATTCAGGCATTAGTCTCCCCCCGTAGGGATTCCGGGAGCTCTTTTAGTATAAATAGTAATCCACCACCTGGAAACTCTGTGCTAGAAATGTCCTCTGTTCTGTCACCTCTTTGTTTCTGCCTCGTTCCTTTGCTTTCTGTCATTTCTTCCTATCATTTTCTGGCTTGCTGGTCCATTCACCTGTATGTGTTCGATAAAGTCTTACGTACTTTCTCTTAGGACTGATGATTGGGTACATGTATTTAAGTGCATTTTTGGTTCTAGGGAAATGAGATATGCAGAAGCAATTTAAGGCCTGTTTTCATTTGCACTTTAGTGTCCTTAGTTGTATTAAAATTTGTATTCAGGTCTGTTTTTTAAATCTCCTGTGTGATAAATTGACGGAATGGTCAACGCCAGGGGCATTTCCTTAGATTATGTGCACGAATTCATTGATGTGTGTACTCAATTTTCTTTCTTTTTTTCTCTTTTTTTTTTTCTTGTTGAAGTAGTATGTTTTGAAACGGGTTATAGCCCTGATGTGGCTGTACGCAGTCGGCTGGGCTGTAAACAAAAGTAACAATAACAAGGCATTAGTACATGTTGACTTGAGAGATCGGAAAAATCTCCAGTCATTACTCATCAGGCGATATACCCTGGCAGGTCAGAACTTCAGACCTTCCGACTGAAGTATGACATCCCAACCACTTGGCTATCGCTCCTGTCATTACTGAGACATGAAAGGAATCAGAAAAACACGCAAATAGAATTAAAACACGTATTTGATATAACCAGACAAGAAAGGCGCAAATTTTCGGCCAACTGGCCTCTGTCGAGCGTAAATGTAAGACCACAAACGAACAAACACCAGATACAAAAATTAGGAGAAAAAGAGTGAAACTTTCCTGCTGCTTCGTCCAGTGGGAGAAAAGGATTTGGGTGTTTGTTCGTTTGTGATCTTACATTTACGCTTGACAAAGACCAGTTGGCCGAAAATTTGCGCCTTGTCTTGTCTGGTTATATTAAATACGCGTTCTGATTCTATTTGCGTGTTTTTCTGGCCCTGTTTATTTGAATGCGGGCGGTCACACTTGTTTTGGGTTTCTTGAGGCATGACTGATAATGGTAAAACCAGTCCCATCAAATCAGATGGTTTATTATCTGACAGGCGCGATAGTCAAGTGGGTAAAATATCAGAGGTTCAATGGGAAGTTCTGGGGTTCAATTCTGCCTTGTTACATCCCAACTGCTGGGTGAAGGATGGTGAATTTACCGATCTCCCAGGTCAACTTGTGTGTAGACCTGTTAATTCCTAAAACCGCTTCGTGTGAATATGCATGTAGAACATCAAGTATGCACGTTAAAGATCCTGTAAATGTTCATGTCGGCGTCCAAAAGCTTTTGGGAACATGAAAACAACTAGAATGCACGCCACTCCCTTCGTGTGAATATGCGTGTAGGACATCATGAACGCAAGTTAAAGATGCTGTAGATGTTCATGTCGGCGTCCAAAGGCTTCTGGGAACATGAAAACAACTAGAATGCACGCCATATGAAGACAGATTATGAAGACTGTGTGGCCACAGAACGAATGGACAGTGAGGGCAAAATAACGTGCATACACACATAAATAAATCAGAACGTTAAAAAAAAGAAAAGAAAAAAGCAAGGTTTATGAAGGTGTTCATATACCTTACTCAAAGCCAATAGAACATTATCATTAATATTTCTGTTCCTCCTGTCTTACAGTGTGTCTACAAAAAAATCCTTCAAACACACTTTCACTATTTAGTACATGGCTGTTAGAGATCACTCACTGAAATGTAAACAATCTTTTTTTGCAGGTGATCAAACCAGAAGCGGCAGTGTAAGGCGTTCTGACTCAAAGCAGGCGAGGAGAGGCAGTGTAAGATGTTCTGACTCAAAGCAGGCGAGGAGAGGCAGTGTAAGATGTTCTGACTCAAAGCAGGCGAGGAGAGGCAGTGTAAGGTGTTCTGACTCAAAGCAGGCGAGAAGAGCTAACGGGCAAGGCTTGGTGATGACCAGAATGATGAGAGGGGAAGCGGCAGTGATAGACCATAAGCAGTGGAGAAAGGGGGTAGTCGGCACGGATGAGTGGCAGGTCTGGGTGAGGGACAAGTCACATGTGACTTTCGCACAGACCTCTCTGGGATAGATGGTGGCCGAGAGGACAAGGAAGAGGAGAAGGCGCTACTTCAGGTATGTCTGCTTAACTGCTGGTAAATAAAAATGAAGCATTTGTGCTGGCAGCAAAAGGGTTATGAGGTAGATAGGACGACGCCAGGGAAGCATGATATTGCGGGTGGTGGAGACATATTCAAGGTAGAAACAAACGATCTATACAGCACATTGTAGATGCACTGTTGATTGCAGACTCAACGCATTTGAAATGATCTTCAGCAAAAGGATTAGAAAGGGGTGTAGGATGTAAGGAAGGTAAAGTATTCAAGGGCAAAGGATCCAGAGAACCTGATCTAGACGGGACCACATTACTGATTGCTGAGTCAACACATCTGAAGAGATATTAACAGAGATCACTCAAAGGTGCACCGCTGATGGCGGTATCCACACAAGCTAAGGGATTAGTCAATGGTGGAGAGTGTACGGAAGGTGAAGAGGTATTCCTAAGGTAATGGATTCCGACAGCCTAGTTCAGATAGGGCTGTACTGCTGATTGCACAATCAACGCATTTGAAGGGGTCTTCAGTAAAAGAATTAAACAGGGCTGCACTCCTGACGGCGGTACCCATACAAGCAAGAGGTCTCCAGTAAAAGGGTTAGATGGGGAGGGAAGATGTGAGGAAAGTGAAAAGGTTGTCAGGGGCAGAGGTAAAGGATCCAAAGAGCCTGTTTCAGATGGAGCTGCACAGTTGAATGCAGAGTCGTCACATCTCAATGGATCTTCAGCAAAGGGATCAGATGGGGGGTGCAGTGCTCACGGCAGTGTCCACAAAAAGTTATCTTAATTAAAAGGATCGGGGTCAACGAAAAGACTTGCCTTAGAAGCGGCTGACGTCCCTCCTTTGATCTCATTCAGACTCTTCTTTGGTGGTTGGGCCAGTTCTTTGAACATCTCCTTGGGACTTTTGGTGGACATATCAGAGCCTGCGGATTTCTTCAAATCTAGCAGGTCCCCGAACAGTGTTTCGCGAGTCGGTGACTTGGGTGGAGCCGGTTGGTTCTGCTCCTGTCCCCCAGGCTTCATGGGCTGCAGCAGGTTTTCAGCAGGTGCATTAAAAGGATCAGCGCCTACACCCTGGACTCCTGGAGGTACTATCTGCACCCCGACACCTGCTGCTGGTGATGCCATGCCAAATGGAGTAAATGCCGGCGATGCCCTAACAAAGCCAGGTTGCATGCCAGCTGCTGTGGGGGATGGCATGGTGCCCAGTAATGCCTGTCCAGGCATGGGTCCTCGTACAGTAGCAGCATAGGGAACAGCTAAGCCAGGCTGCTGGCCAAACGCCGTTCCGAATGGGGCTCCTGCGGCCATCATCGGTGCTGTCTGTAGTGGCTGTCAAGAGTCATTCAAAATTTTCTGTCACTATTACTACTAGTACTAATAAATCATTCTTGTACAATGTATTATGTACAATGTTTTATCCAAGCTCATTTGGACTCACTGTGCATTACATATTTTGAGAAGACACAGAGTGAAATGTATACAGAAGCACCAATACATCACGCATATAACACACATCAGAACACACACATTAATAAACATGCATATATAAATATACATTAGAAATGTCTAACAATACATACACCTATATCTAAGGTCATAAGCGTATACATGTATGAACACTTATGCGATGCCATATGTTCGGCAGCCAGAAATAGAAGTCACACGTTGATGGGTAAGCATCTATGATGTCAAAAATGGGTGAATATGTTAGTATTTAATTGTAAGTCAGAGTGTGAAAAAGTGGGCAGATCCCTAAGACCAGCCCGCACTCAGTTCCAAACAGATGGCGTGATGAAAATGAAAGCACGCTCACTAGTTGACTTAAGACTCTGTTGTGGCACCATTACATGTTTTTGTTTTGAGGTTAGCAGGGTGCCTGATCTTTGATATGTGCAAAGGCAAGCTGAAGGATACGATGGTAAAGATCCATCAAAATGACAATATGCACGGCTTGCAAATGTATACCGTCAGCGAGATTTGATTGGTAACCAGTGGAATTCTTTGAGTAATGGTGTTACATGATCACGTCTTCTTTTCTTTATGATTAGACATGCTGCATTATTCTGAACCCTTTGTTCTACTAGTAAGCCAATGTAGCAGGGAAGTTATTGTAGCAGAGACGAAAAGTCACTAACATGTCGTTTTGGGCAGATATGGTATGATGGCGGCAATCCTAAGCTGTAGATTAGAACTACAGCAGATGTTGGAGACGTGTTCTTGCAGACAAATTATTACTGACACACATTCTCTCTCACGCATACACACACACACACACACACACACACACACACACACACACACACACACACACACACACACACACACACACACACACACACACACACACACACACACACACACACACAAACACACACACAATATGGAAAGAATGAAGTGCATGAAAGCCAAACAGATGGTTAAAGGCAGACATACAGACAGAAAGACAAACAGATACACTGAAATGAGAGCATTAAAATTGTATTACAGTAGTACTTGATAGCATTGTACAGTTACATTAGTGTGATACGGTACTTGAACACATTTTCACTTACCTACACTGTGAACATACACGGTGACTGGGATATATATCAGAGATGACAATAAACAATTTATTTCCTGGTAGTTTTTGTGCTCTTTTATGTATCTATAAAGAATGAATTTCACCCTGAGATGTCTGTGTTCGTCCAAATTTGTTGCTTCAGAACTGTTGGAGAGAGCCGTCCACTTTAATGAGTGTCAGTGCTTGTTGTCATTCATCAAAAGTATTTTAGTACAATTTCTTAATTGCAGATTTTTACAAATAAAACAAAACAAACAAACAAACAAAAAAACCCGCCTGAATGGATGTGAATAAAAGCTTTTATGGCTTGATCATTGTGTTTTATATTTCTAATTCCCTTATATTGCTCTGAATGACAACATGTCGTAATACTTGACGATCGTGTCGATATCTGTAGGACAGGATATCTGCCATCAAGTTAACAGTGGTAGGCTACATTTCTGAACATTCAACCCAAAAGCTGTCACCTGGCTTAAATCTGTTCTTCTAGTGACATTAAATCATTACTGACAGAAATAGCAGGGCTGTGACAACTATCATATTACGGTTCGAAGATTCTACTTAAAATGATGCATAGGGAGCAAGTGATGACATATTGCTTCTGGGCAACAATGAAGAATAGGCACTCTACCGGTCTAGGCAGATTCTTGTGCAGATTTGAATCATCCGTTTCAAGCGACAGATATAATGGATGACACAAAAGTAAAGCTATCTTTCTAGGCATCTTTACGCTTCTTTCTAGTACGAACTAATTATTAAAATTGATTCATTGATTGATTTGGATCAGTTTCTACGTCAGTACCCACTTCAGGTGATATGGCCAACGGGGATAATCATCCCAGGGAAGTGGGGAAAGGGGGGACTTTTCTAATCCTATACCGACACCACCAGAACAACAATGATGTTAAGACGGGACAGTGAGGCCAGTTTTAATGTAAAATTTAAAGACTGCTGGGAACATTACATTTTGGTGGGAAATTGCACACAAAACAACGTACATGTCACCTCTTTATCCTACTTAATTTATTTATTTGTTTGTTTGTTTATCTTTCGTTCTAAAAGCACGTATGCCTATGTCAATAGACGTTAAAAGAAATAACGAACGAACGTACATGTCATGGCATTATATTCTCAAGCGTAATAAGACACACGGCGTTAAGAAATATTTTTCCTGCTTTATCTTTAAAAGCCAAAACATTTCCTTTTTTATCACATTAAAACAATAATAAAGACTCTATTTTACTCCTGAACACAAACCTGCTGCACAAATGGCCTGGCCCCAGGCTGCACCAGACCAAATCCAGGTACAGTGACACCCACACTCGGTGAAGGTGTAGCGGGGAAAGCTGGCATGCCACCAAAAGGGTTGACAGCAGCAGGGCTGGACAGCTGCTGAAGATCGGACAGAGAAGAGGCTGGAGGGGCCACACCGGGGGAAGTGGGGGATGACACACCCCAAGGATCGTTCGCAGCTGGTATGCTGGGTGTGGTGGGAGAGGTGGTGGCGGACGAAGTAGGTCGACGAGGGGCCTCTTCTAACGTCAGGTCATCAAACTCCAGATTTTTTATCTGTTCGATACCCTGCAAATTAAAACAACACAAGGTGCTAAATAAGCTTAACAAGGAACTGATACATAATTGTCTTATTCAAATCAGTCTGAGTGTGTATATATATATTTTATATTAATTTATATTATATATATATATATATATATATATATATACATATATATTATATATGATATGTAGGCATATATATATATATATATATTTGTGTGTGTTGTATGTATGTGTGTGTGTGTGTGTGTGTGTGTGTGTGTGTGTGTGTGTGTGTGTGTGTGTGTGTGTGTGTGTGTGTGTGTGTGTGTGTGTGAGTGAGTTCGTAAATGACGAATAAATAAAAGCAAGTTAAAGTTCATTTTCTTTTAAGAATGAAACTTCTAAATGTAACAGGAACCTTTGATACAAAATAACGTCATAATAGAAAGAATGCAGAGGTTTGGGCAGCAGCCTAGGTGACCCTTCTATGGCGTTCAGTCAGTATTCAGGGCCTTCCTTTTATTTTTCAGACCAGATAATTTATTCTGTCGAGTAAGTGGTCTGTTTTGTTTGCTTGTTTTATCCTTTCTGTTTGTTTTTAACCTCTGCAAGGGAGACAACCATACTTTCTCTTTTGGGGGATGTGACAACGGACTTGCATTAAAATATACTCTATTCAAATAGTAAGTCAAGGCCATTGCCTTATATACGCGTGTGTCATTGAGATAATTTTTTTTTTAATTAACCAAACTGTGTTCACATAAAATCAAACACAAATAGGAATCCATCTTGAAATGTTTTCACCATAAACATGACTGAAATGGCAACGGGTAAAAAACTGTTATTTGTCTCATAGTTCACCAGAAGCTACATGGCTGGTACACATCCAATTATCGGCTTTCATCATCATCATCATCGTCATCATCATTATGTGCCCTGCTGCATGGCGTTGGCGATCATGGCCCTCCATACGAATCTATCCCTTGTCGCTGCAAGTACATCTCCCACCCTCTCCGTCCTCTGCCACCCTGCAAGCCCGTCCAATATTTTCTCCTTGGGTCTACCTGGTGTTCTCTTTCCTCCAGCTTTCCTGTTGTGACCAGGTGCTCTAATTTCTCTTTCCTCATAAAATGTCCTATGAATGTTGATTATCTTTTCCTACTCTTCTCTGTTAATGATCTCCTTGTGTCCGCCTCCTTCAAAACTGTCTCGTTTGTTTTCCTTGCTGTCCATGGAACTCTCAACATGAAAAGCAGCTCTCAACATTCTTATAAATGATCTTATTTCTTGTCATAATCTTCTCTGTTAATGATCTTCTCGTGTCTGCCTCCTTCAAGACTGTCTCGTTTGTTTTCTTTACTGTCCATGGAATTCTCAACATGGAAAGCAACTCTCAACACTGTTATTAGAAATGATAGGTCTGAAATAAAGGTCGACAACCAAGACAAAAATCTGAGTTGGAGCAACAGTCAAGTAGGTAAACGTTGGATCTCCAGTTCGAAGGTCTTGGGGTGGATCTGCCTAGACATCCACCTGGTGGGGAAAAGGGTAGGGTATTTTCCCATCTCTCAGACAACGTGTGCGTAGTCCTGTCATTGCCACCCCCTTCCCTCGTGTATACATACAAGCGAATACATGCAGAATATTATTATATGCACGTTAAAGATCCTGTAAGTCATGTCAGTGGCTGGCTCATGGAAAATATGAAAACGCCCAGCATGCACGCCCTCTGAAGACGCAGTATGCAGACTGTGCAGCAACAAACCGCCTGCCAGGCGGGCCGGGTAGAAAAAAATGCATATATATGCATTCAACAAAACTTGGCTGCACACTGTAAACACGAACAGGTCAAATATCACGGATGGAGTGATTTCGCTTGAGCAAGCGTGAGTTTTGCTTGTCGTATGGCCATCTTTGTACGCAACTGCGATCAATAGTTACACACACACACACACACACCACCACCACCACCACCACCACCACCATCACCACCACCATCGCCTTGACTACCACCGCCGCCGCCGCAACCACCACAACAATAACACAACCCAGGCCACATCCACAATAACAACATACAACCCAGGCCACATAACTCCAAATTTACAGAGCATAGTCACTTTATTTCCTTTCATTGTAATTAATTCGGTGGTGAAGACTTAAGAGACAGATGTGTCTTTTACTGAGTGTTGAAAACAACAACACGTGGTCATTACAGACTGTCGAAGGAATAAAATTCCAGATGACTACAGCTTGGTAGCTAAATAAATATCAAAATAAATATTGTTTTATAAACATATGTTTATCTATAATGTTATCAATCTTAGGGGAAAAGGAGAACGAAAAGAGAAATATATGAACAACAGAAAAATCTTTCCAAGCAGTAGGTCTGTCCATGTGAGTTTTGCACTGTAACTATTTGTATGGTAAAATGTAAATTTGTCGCAAACGCAATTGTTTTTCATAAATTTACAAATCACGTAATGACAATATCAACAATAGTAACCATTCCTGTATAGCGCTATTCTGCAAACTCATTTGAACTAATGAAAAGAAAGAGAGATAAATAAATACGTAAATACATAAACGAGTAAATAACTAAATAAACCGTGAACCTCAAGTATATGCCTAAACTGAACGTGTGTTGCTATATCTAAATTGTGTGCAACATGTACGCCCATTTCTTTCTCTCCACTATCTATTGTCAACAAACAGCATACCTTATTACATAACATTGAACAACATCCAGACTTCGTTTTTCCACCGGATTATACAAGATATCGTTAAAGGGCTAGAGATCCATCTTTCATCAAAGTACACCCAAATGTAATACTATAGTATTTCATGAAAATACCTGCACTTTCATAACCTTTTTTTCTGTAACTGCTGACTTTTTAAAAAAAAAAAGAGTAATTGGAAATAGAAGTGTGTAAGCAAGATTAAATGTTTAAAAGATTTAATAATTGCATCTAATTCACTAAACTGAAATGTAAGTACCTCTTATAGTATGTTTGTGTATGTAACTGACATGCACTTACTTTGAGAATGGTTTCCACCTGGTCTTCAAGATCCAAAAGATTGGACACAGCCTCTTCCTGCTCCGGGTTGACGGGTGCGTTGTTTTTTGGCACCTGTTTGCACACACAACACAGTAGCAAGTTTCTGAATACAATCGTGTTTAATCAACATAACTTACCATGTCCGTGGGAGCTGATCGGCGACAATCAGTTAAGCCTGTGGGAGAATATGTACACTAAATTGATCCTTTATTTTGATTTTGGGAGCCACACATTTCACCTGTGCCCGTTCTGCCTACCTTTTACTTTCCAAAATGTGCCCCCAAGTTTTCCATGATCGTGTTGGCAGGTTCGTTTTGCCTAAACACTCATGCTTGTTTTGCTAAGTAGCCTAAGCAAGGCAAAAACGACAAAAGTTGCTAACTAAGAAAGGCAGAAAACAAACGCTGAGAAAAGATACATTCGTTGATACTTTTCTGGACCTTGACAAAGGATTCGTGCAATTAAAACTTAAGTTTGTAACGATGTACAAGAGAGATCTCACTGATCTGGCTTACTCTGTTAACCCTTTGCCACCTGCACCCTATCTACCAACTGCAAAAACTTAACCCTTTGACTCCCTCACCCTATCCACCAGCTTCCTGCAGGAAGCTGGTGGATAGGGTGAGGGAGTCAGAGGGTTAGTTTTGCTCTTCCAGCATGGTTGACAAAGAAGGATGATGTTGGACAGGCTGCAGGAGTCAAAGGGTTAACAGCATTGTTTAAATAATATGATAAGTACGTTTGTTCATTATTCGTCCTTCTTTTGTTCAACGTCAACATGGACAGGTCACATCCAGCAATACATGTGACTTTTTCCCCAGTCCCTGCTGGCTGCCATGGAGCCTGGTAGTCAGGAGTTTTAGGAGTCAGTAGCTTTCCTCTTAAGTCCCTTAGCGCGACAAGACAGACGAGAGGGAGCTCCAGTGGCTGACAGTAAAACCTGTTAATGTGCAGGAATCTCAATAAAACCAATCACCGTGGTGTAGTGGTTAACGCTAGATCCATCAAAGGGCGCCAGCTCTGGAGAGCTACCCGCGGCCATCTAGCTAAGGGAGTAAACCCTGACAGTAAATCCGGTGTGGGGCCCCTAAGGCGGTTGGATGGCAAACTTTGTCACTTTCCGGCAGCTCCTGCGGCCGCGTTGGCACCAAAACGTAACAGCCCTGCTGTTCCTTTGGATCTGTCAGCGAGGTGGAGAGGGGGGACAAGTTGCATGGGCAACAGCCTGTCTTCCATATTACACTGCCCAGGCTTACATCCGTCCATTCATCCACAAACACTCTGCACCTACGACCTGGAGAGGACACTCCAGCCTCGCTACTAACACTAGTGTCGGCACAACACGGGAAGCAACAGATACCGGTGATAAGTCATTGCTCAACTGGCGTAGAGCTGACGCCAGGGGTTGCTTTTGACGGTGGGAGAGACCTTCGTGTCTTACTGGACAGCTACCGCCCACCTAAGCTGGGCAGCCCCCAGCCAGTTAGGTGCTGTCCCGCCACGACCTGCCTTCTTCATTGGGTGCATGAAGATTAGGAGAAAATCTGACAAGCAGGTCGTTAATTACCGCACCAAACAAAAAGAAAAATTCAAATTCAAGAAACGGATCAGGAAAAGGATCAGCAGTGAAACTGGGCTGTTGGAATGTCCGAACAATGATGCCTGGGCTCTCCCAAGATCTACAAGACATCAGCGACGCCAGAAAAACCGCCGTCATAAACAGCGAACTAAAGAGGCTCAATGTGGACATTGCCACTCTGCAGGAAACACGGCTGGCTGACCCAGGAACACTAAAGGAAAGGGACTACACCTTCTTCTGGCAAGGAAAGAGTTCTGATGCCCCAAGAGAGCACGGAGTAGGCTTTGCAGTAAGGAACAGCCTGCTGAACATGATTGAACCAGGCAGCGGTGGTTCAGAACGACTCTTGACTCTCCGCCTCAACACCACCGACGGCTATGTCACTCTCATCAGCGTTTATGCCCCAACTCTGTCCGCCTCTCCAGACCCCAAAGGGGTGAGTTCTACGAAAATCTTGCATCAACCATAAGGAACATCCCCAGGACAGAACAACTTGTTCTCCTGGGCGACTTCAATGCCAGAGTGGGTGCAGACAATGACTCATGGCTCTTCTGCCTCGGTTCCTTTGGAGTGGGGAAAATGAATGAGAATGGACAGCGACTGCTTGAGTTTTGCGCCTGCCATGAACTGTGCATCGCCAACTCCTTCTTCAAGACGAAGCCTCAGCACAAAGTCTCCTGGAGGCATCCCCACTCAAAACATTGGCACCAACTGGATTTGATCCTAGTAAGACGTGCCGCTATCAAAAACGTTCTCCACACTCGCTCTTATCACAGCGCAGACTGCGACACAGACCACTCTCTGGTATGTTGCAAGATCAGGCTACAACCAAAGAAGTTCCACTGCTCAAAGAAACAAGGGAACCCTCGCATTGACGTCAGCAAGATGCCTCAGCCAGATCTTGTAGAACAGTTCGCAGAGGCCTTTCAGAGAGAACACGATGCATTGCAGCCCAGAGACTCTGCCACTGAGAGATGGGAAACGCTACGAGACACCATGCACCGCATTGCTATGGCCACCTTTGGGAAGAAAACTGTGAAGTCCCATGACTGGTTTGAGGTCAAATCATCAGAGATGACTCCCACTGTTGAGGCCAAGCGTGCCGCACTCACCAAGTATAAGCGGTCACCCAGTGAGAAGAACCTGCAAATCCTCAGGGCTGCCAGAAGTAAGGTTCAGCTTAACGCCAGGCGCTGCGCAAACGAGTACTGGACAGAGCTCAGCGAAGAGATACAGAGTGCTGCTGAAAGAGGCAACATCCGAGGAATGTATGATGGCATCAAGAAGGCACTGGGACCAACACAGAGCAAGATCGCCCCCCTCAAATCCTCTACTGGGGAAGTAATCAGCAATCCTAGCCAACAGATGGAAAGATGGGCGGAACACTACTCCGACCTCTACTCCACACAGAACATGGTGTCCCCCTCAGCCCTCGATGCCATCAAGTGCATGCCGGTAATGGAAGAACTTGACGCAGAGCCAACTGCGGACGAACTCAGCAAGGCCATTGATAGCCTGGCATCAGGGAAGGCACCTGGCAACGACGGAATTCCCCCAGAACATCATCAAGCACTGCAAGACTTCTCTTCTGCACCCTTTGCACGCAGTTCTCTGTCAGTGTTGGAATGAGGGAGCTGTACCACAGGACATGAGGGACGTCAAGATCGTCACCCTGTACAAAAACAAGGGCGAAAGGAGCGACTGCAACAACTACAGAGGTATCTCGCTCCTCAGCATTGTTGGCAAAGTCTATGCTCGGGTCCTCCTAATCCGCCTGCAGAAACTGGCTGAACGCGTCTACCCGGAATCACAGTGTGGTTTTCGAGCAGAGAGATCCACGGTAGACATGGTCTTCTCCCTTCGCCAAATCCAGGAGAAGTGCAGAGAGCAGCGGATGCCCCTGTATGTGGCATTCATTGACCTCACCAAGGCATTTGACCTAGTCAGCAGAGATGGCCTTTTCAGGGCTCTCCGAAAAATCGGCTGCCCCCCCCCCCCCCCCCAAACTGCACAGCTTAATTGAGTCCTTCCACTCAAACATGAAAGGGATGGTTCAGTTCAACGGAAACCTCTCCAAGCCCTTGATGTACGCAGCGGTGTGAAACAAGGCTGTGTCCTGGCCCCAACCCTCTTTGGAATCTTCTTCGCTCTCCTCCTGAGGCATGCGTTCAGCACAGCGCAAGAAGGGATCCACCTGCGGACCAGATCAGATGGCAGGCTCTTCAACCTCGCCCGCCTCAGAGCAAGGACAAAGGTCCGTGAAGCCCCATCAGAGACATGCTATTTGCCGAAGATGCCGCAGTTGTGACCCATACTCAGCGGGACTTGCAGTCACTAATGGACCGCTTCTCCCAGGCTTGCAAAGATTTTGGTTTGACCATCAATCTTAAGAAGACAAACGTCCTGGGCCAAGACACGCCATCTCCACCAGCCATCACCATTGATGACTACGAGCTTGAAGCCATCCATCAATTCACACATCTTGGGTCCACCATCACCGATAACCTCTCCCTTGACACAGAGGTCGACAAGAGGATCGGGAAGGCAGCCACAACACTAGCCCGCCTCACACAAAGGGTGTGGACAAATCCCAAGCTGACCACAAAGACAAAGATGGCTGTATACAACGCCTGTGTCCTCAGCACCTTGCTGTATGGCAGCGAGGCGTGGACCACGCATGCTCACCAGGAGAAAAGGCTCAATACCTTCCACCTGAGAAGCCTACGGCGCATACTTGGCATTTCCTGGCAAGACAAGGTGACCAACACCGAAGTCCTAACCTGCGCTGGCCTCCCAACCATGCATACCATGCTGAGCCAGCGTCGGCTGCGCTGGTTGGGCCACGTTCGCCGCATGGAAGATGGTCGCATCCCAAAAGACATCCACAGGGCAGAGAAACATTGGCCGCCCACAGCTGAGATACAAAGACGTTTGCAAGCGTGACATGAAGGCGCTTGAGATCAACACTGAGTCCTGGGAGGACCTCGCAGACGACCGCAACAGCTGGATAACTACTCTCAAGAAACAGCTGCGGTTTGGTGAGGACAAACTGTCAGCTGCTGCAGCAGAAAAGCGAGTTCGCAGATAAGGGATGACAGCCAACAGACCAGCATCAGCATACACATGCGACCGCTGCGACAGAGACTGCCTCTCTCGCATTGGTCTGTACAGTCACAGGCGACGCTGCTTGGACCAAGCAGACAGCCCATCTAGACATTAGAACGGATGTACTTTGTCCATGGTCAGTCATGACCGAAGGAGGCCTACTACTACTACTAGTGGTTAACGCAACGGACTACCGACTGGAAAGTTGTGAGTTCGAATCCCGATAAGTCCCTTCAAAACATATCATTGTGGGATTTTTCGGCTCTAACTGGCTACTATCCCAAAGCTGGGCGTGCTATGGGCTCATTGGGGAGACTGGGACCACACAGTCGAGTCTCATCCACTTCATGGATGCGTTATTGAGGGTGTTGCTCAAATCTTCTGACTAGCACCGCAGGTGTCTGTATCTCTCGGGCCTAGTTAACGCCAGGATATATTATGATAGTAAGTGTAGAGCACAGCCCTGTCACGCAGTCTCAATTCTAGATGGAACTTCATAACATCATGATTATCATCCTCATCGACATCATTATCATCGCATTATAAAAAAAAAAACAACAAAAACAACAACAATGCCAGCTTCTGTGGCCATTAAGATGGCCTAGAAAATGGACGAAAAAAAAAGGTGAGCACAAAGGTAACCTCCCTGAGTGCGATTATCCTAAAAAAAAGAAAAAGAAAAAAAAAAGAAAAAAGAAAAATCAGTGGACGACCGCCATTCCCGTTCGCTGCAGATAACCCCATAGACACTTGCGTTTAAGTACATGGTACCATGGTTTGTTTGAAGGTCCCTGTTCATTAGAACCACACTGGTGACCGCAGAAAAGCACACGATACGGAATAGACCACTATAGCACAGTCAAGTATAAAAGAACTGTACTCTGTATGATTTATCAAAATAGAGTACAGTGCTGTGTAATTGAACTTTATTATTTAAAAACTGTCAAAAGTGGAACCACATGGGTACAAGAACATAGTCTAACCTGGTATATGCTTTCCTGGCTGTCCTCTGGCTGACCATTTGGAGGAACCTGTTGAAAATAGAAAAAAAAATTACAAGACAAAAGTCATTATCTAAAAATCATGAATTAGTGAACATTTTCTTTTGTGGTCCCAGATCCAGAAGATCTGGTATTGGCATCCATATCTTTTCCCTCACTAAATAGAATTAGAAACAAAAATTCACAGGAACAGACTCATTACCAGCGCACGTGCGCGTGCACACACATTCACACATTGTATCATCTTCAGCAGTTAGGGACAGTTTATCCATTATTTTTGGCCTGGATGAACACTGATTTCACGAATGTTCAAAACAAGAAGCATGTCCGTGATGTTGTTGTCCTTTTGGCAATTACGTGTATTTCTTTTAAGAATGTTGAACTTGTGTGTGCATGCATGCGTGCGTACGTACGCGTGCGTGTGTGTCCATATGTTCATTCATGTGTGTGAGTATGTGCATATTTGTTTGTGTTTGTGTGTACATGCATGTGTTCATTAGTGCATGCGAATGTGTGTGTATACACTTGAGTACGTGATTTCGTATACATGGTTATGCATATGCATGTGTATTCTCTATATCCCACCTGATATGTCGTGTTAACACTCTCTCCCTCTCCTTGACCTTCTGTTCCGGCAGCGGCCTTGGCCTTGGCTTCCTCAATTTCCTTCTTCTTCATTTCATACACGGTCTGGAACAGGTCTCGCAGGCTCACCACCAGATTTTCGGCCTGAAATCACATAGGCATTGGTTCAGTTTACTTTGCACTGTAACATTCTCCTACAGAAAACCAAATAGCTATCTTCCAATAGAACTCAAAACCATAAAAATGTCCAGGTCTAAAAGAATCTGTACGTTTTTTAAGGCCCAGCATCCACCAAATAAAAAACATGCACGTATTTTTTTGAGTCTTCAAACTTTGGGTGAGCCAGCTGTTAAAGCCCTCTGCTCAGAATGTCGTATCTAAAGCCACACCATAACATACTTGCCTCTTCGTTTTATGTTCCAGAAATCTTCAAACCAGTTAGGAACTTCTCCCTGATGTCTAAAAGCACATATACAACGATCTATTATCAGAGATCCGATTGATATTAACTAAACGGTAGTTCCGTGGGACATACACACATTAGTGAAATTTTACTTACACACACAACACACACACACACACACACACACACACACACACACACACACACACACACACACACACACACAACACACACACACACACACACACACGCACGCACGCACCACACACACACGTACACACCAAAAATGAGATTTTAAACAAATATGTAAAATCCACTGCAGTGAGAGTGTAGTGAAATTTTGCGTGTTTAGACAGAAAATACAAGGACCAATCCAAACATCTTTCACTTAATAAAACAAAAATGGGAAGTCCAACGTGCGTAAAAATTTCAGAGTCCGACGTCCTTCAAAGTACGGTAGATCGACTCTCCTCTCTACAATTTTCAGCCTTCTCAACCAAGCGTCAACTGTTTTTCAATATTCTGATTGACATATATATGTAGCAAGCTGTGATTTCATCGCTTTTCTCCATTTCCTGGATTCTTGAAAACTTCTTGCAAGTCAGCTTTTGCTTCATAAGTAGAATCACCCACAAGTTGCATAGGGCTAGGTCAGGACTGTACTAGTGAGAGCCTAAGACACCTTGAATAAATTGCTCTCATAAATAGGTCACAGTGACCCTGGCTTTATGGGCTTTATGTAGAAGGAGCGTCTCACTGGTACCCACATGCGGACGCTGTTCATGAATGGTCCGTACAATTTTGGGCAAAACACTTTCGACATTCCTAGCAGTAAGAACAGACTTTTTAGTAAAAATATGAACCACTACAGAACGTGGGAGTTGAAGGAAATGGAGAAAAGTCTATTCCAGCTTTGAAAACCAGGTCTCAGTACCACTGATGGTTCGTCACCGGCGTCCCCTACATTTCACCAGATCGTTTGTTTGAGATAGCTTGGAAGTTGATCCACGTTTCGTCACATAGTCGTTTGGAGCCCTCTGCTTCAAACATTTCAAGTGAACACTTAGAAATCTAAACCCTATTTTTTCTGCACTTCTGTCAGAAAACGAGGTTTACATCTAACAGAGGAATCTGTTCAACTGTGCCATATGAAACATCATAAGTTGTTTTATTTATTTCACGAACTGAAATATGTGGATCTTTTTCAGCTACTTTCTTTACAAGCTGAACAGTCTTCTCGTTCTGGGCCTCACTTCAATGTCTTTCAAGAAGTTATTTTCCTCAGTTGAAATTACAATCACACAGCAAACTGTCCTATATGACACACTCTTGTCACAGTCTCCATACACAACGATCAAATCGGCATGAATTTCGATCAGACCGTTTCCAAGTCTGAGCCTTGTAAAAATATAGCGTCTGAAGTGCTCTTTGCTACGATCACATTTTCAACGACGACGCACAGTTTAACTAGACATGGCGTCACTATGATTTTGTGCACATCAATAGCGCAAAGGTTTATATTATGTTACATTAATACAGGTGAAAAGTATCTGCTATAAACAGTTCATAAATGGCAGCCTCAATGACAAGACGTTTGGATCAGCCCTCGTATAACTGCACATTATGTTTTCTTGGTTTTGTGGTATACGAAAAAACAAAACAAAACAAAACTAAACAAAAAACACTTATGACATGTGCTGATCTGAATCTATTGCTCTTTTTTTTTCCTTCTGAGTAAAGATGGAGATAACAATGAAACACAGTGAAAAAGATCACAGGATTCTGTCATCTTAATGCTAAAGAATCTGTAAGTAGAAAGATTATTCTGAAACATGGTAATAAATCTCACAGCCTTTGTGTTACTAAATCCTTTACTTTATTCACTTGCTTCCTGCTGGAACCTGGAGACGGGATGAGGGAGCCAAAATGTTAATGATGAAGAACTTGAGTCAGAAATGAAAGTAATAACAGTGAAACAGTACAAAACTCACAGCATTTGCTGTCTTAATGCCGAAAAACTTGTGAGTGCCATCGCCTGGGCTAAAAATGTAACCAAAGGCCCGGCTGTCTGTGGAGTCTCGCGATATGAAAGAAATCTGGTGCACAGGATGGGTATGCAAGTTGTTCTGGAGAAAAATGGAAAATTCAGTCAGTTATACATCATATTCAGTTTAACAACAACGTCCACCTTTATCTCTCAATCAAAGGAAACATAAATGCATCATTATTTAGTCTTTTATTCTCTGTTTAGTTCATTCATTTAATATGATCTATTCATTCATTTATGTAAGCATTCGTTTGCTTACAGGTCATACGGATAATTGCTCGTTATGGCACACTGGCAGCGAATTCATCTATTCATTGGGTCTTTCATTAATGCACATGTACATTTGCTTGCTTACTAGTCAAATGAACAAGTTTGTCCCATGCAACGAACAAGACAACAGTAACTGAGCAGATGCAAGCCACGGCATACTGATGATGTATTATAAGTAGGCCTACAACACGTCTAAATGAAGTAATTCACTAGAAACAAGTTGTATCATTATAATTGTATTACAATGACAAGTATCATTCAATGGGATATTACAATTGTACACATTAACATCAAACTAAACCATGGACCCTTGAAGACAGATGAAATGATACGTCAAAAATTTAATGTACATGTTCAAAACAAATTCAGTGCTCTGGAAGACGCTCGTGACAGTGAGGAACAATGGACAAAGTTGAGAAGTACTATAAATGAAGCTTGTGAGGAGATCCCTAAGGCAAATAGAAAAGCAAAAAAGAGCTGGATGACTAATGAAATTTTGGGCCTGATGGAGAAAAGGAGGAAGGCAAAGAGAAACGAGGAGATCTACAGGAAGATAAACAAAGAAATCAGGTATAGGTGCAATGAAGCTAAGGAAGCTTGGCTGAACACAAAATGCAAAGAGATAGAAGAACGACACAAAATGTATCCTCAGGGTATGTACAGACGAATTGAAGAAAATTGTTCACAGGAAAAATACATGCACATCAACTGGTTGCTTAAAATCAAAAGATGGCGTGCTTATCATGGAAAAAGACAAGGTATTAGACAGATGGGGAGAGTACATTAAAGACCTTTTTGAGGATGACAGAAACGAAGAACACATTATAAAAAAGAACTTTGAAGGACCACCCATAATGAAAGATGAAGTCAGAGCAGCACTGAAAAAGATGAAACCAGGAAAAGCCCCAGGACCAGACAGCGTTACTACAGAGATGATTGAAGCCCTGGAGGAATTTGGCATAGAAAAAATAAGTCCTCCTAAATGAAATTTATGACACAGGAAAAATCCCCAAAGATATGTCAAAATCAATTTTCATTGCACTTCCAAAGAAGACAGGGGCTATAGAATGCGAACTCCATCGCACAATCAGTTTGATGAGTCATGTAACAAAAATCCTGTTAAGAATAATCATGATGAGGACAAGGAATAGAATCAAAAGAGAAATAGCAGAAGAACAGTGTGGATTTGTGGAGGGGAAAGGAACTATTAATGCCATATACATCCTAAGAACTATCATAGAGAGGTCAGTTGAGATGAATAAGGATTTGTATTTATGCTTTGTTGACTATACCAAGGCTTTCGATCGGGTACGACATGAAGAATTGATCAACCAACTGGAGAGACTCAATGTCGATGGAAAAGATCTACGAATAATCAGGAATATGTACTGGGAACAAACAGCTGCAATGAGAATAGAAAACAATATAAGCTCTTTTCAAAACATCAAAAGAGGAGTCAGACAGGGTTGTGTTTTGTCACCAGATCTGTTTTCACTATATAGCGAAAACATCATGAGAAACCTAGAAGAAGACCCTGGATTAAAGGTTGGAGGGAAAATGATAAACAACATTCGGTACGCAGATGACACCGTGCTAATTGCAGAAAATGAAAGGGACCTACAAAACCTTGTGAATGAATATACTAGAAACAGAAAGCAAAGGTAAGGGGTTGGAACTAAACAGCAGGAAGACTGAAGTCATGGTGATCAGTAAAAAACATGAAATCCCCTCATGCAAAATAACAGCAAATGGCACAACCTTGACACAGGTTAATAAGTTCAAATACCTGGGAACGGTCATTTCATCAGACGCAGATGCACATCGGAAATAGCTGGCAGAATCGGCCAAACCAAAACAGCATTCAAAAAGATGACAAGCATTCTTACCAACAAATGCCTATCAATTAACATCAGAAAGAGAGTCCTTGAATGTTATATAGAACCAATACTGTTGTACGGATGCGAGGCGTGGACAGTTAGCAAGCAAAGCCAGAGCAGGATTGAGGCAGCCGAGATGTGGTTTCTCAGAAGAATGTTGAGAGTACCATGGATAGCAAAGAAAACAAACGAGACAGTCTTGATGGAGGCAGACACAAGTCGATCACTGATAAGGAAGATTAGGAAAAGACAAGCAACATTTATAGGCCATTTTATGAGGAAGGGGGATTTGGAGCACCTGGTCACAACGGGAAAGCTGGAGGGAAAGAGAGCACCGGGTAGACCCAGGGAGATAATGCTGGACGGACTTGCAAGGTGGCTGAGGATGAAGAGGGTGGGGGAGATGCTGGGCGCAACGAGAGATAGAGATGGTTGGAAGTCCATGGTCGCCAACGCCATGCGGCAGGGCACCTGATGATGATGATGATGACACACTTATTGTTTTGAATCCAATTTAGGAATCTGTAGACAAATCTATTTTGAGAGAACAACAAATTTATTCCGGATGAGGGGAGGGGGAAGCAACTTTTAAAAAAACTGTAGACAGTCATTCAATTATCATTCAATGAGACATTACAATTATACACACTTATTGTTTTGAGCCCAATTCAAGAATATGTAGACAAATCTATTTTGAAGAATCAACAAATTCATTTGGGATGGGGATAGGGGAGGGGAAAGCAACTTTTAAAAAAATGTAGAGTCATTCAAATATTTACCAAGGAAGCTGAATCTACAATCCTCAGTCCCTCCAGTGTGATGTTTATAAAGATTCGCTGTTTGTGCTGACCAGAGGCCTTCACCAGACCCTTCAGTTTCTCCATGGTTTCCTGACACATGCTGTCACCACGGGCTTCTGGCACATCTTCAATGCCAATGATTTTGGCTTTGAAGCTGATGCCATTTCCCTCGAATTTGGCCTGGTCTGTGCGGCAAAGATTGATACAAAGAAATACATTCCCTTGTCACTCTTAATCGACAACAAAGAAATCTTTTAAACCGAAGGTTCATTGGTTGGTACCATCGCAAAGTCTCAGGTGAAAATATGTGGTGGTGCCAAACACTGGACCTTCGGTGTAAAAGAATTATTATTCATTCAAAGAATGTTTTAATGGTAAAGTCAAGAAAATGACAATCTTCATGGTATGATAAACTTGTACATGATTCATCAACCTGTCAGGTCTCCGTTGTACTTCACGTCGAGAATAAATTATTTTTCTTCTTCTTCTTCTCATTACTGTTATTACTGTTGTTATCATCATCATCATCGTCGTCATCGTCGTTGTTGTTGTCGTTGTTGTCGTCGTCGTCATCATCATCATCATTATCACTATCATTGTCATTATCATCATCATCATGTTACTATCACTGTCCGTCAACTACCGCTGACAAAAATTTTATCATTGCATCAGTGAGATACTGCTGACAGAGTCAAAATGTGTGTAAACCGAAACAGTCTTTTAAATATAACAAAAAACAACAACAACAACAACAAAAGACTGACGTATATTCGAAAGAAAAATACAGACTTACCTTTTGGTTTTTTAGACATGTCTGCTTTATTCTATAAGTTATGTCTTGTGATCTGAAAATCGAGGCACAGGCAAGTAATTAAAAAATCTGGTTTTATTTATGTGACTGTGTATGTTTAGTGGTGAAATGCATTGGTGGTGATATACATAATGTGTGTTTGAGTGCGTATGATTGTGTGTGTATGTGTGTGTGTATGTGTATGGTGTGTGTGTGTGTACGTGTGTGTGTGTGTGGTGTGTGTGTGGTGTGGTGTGGTTGTGTGTGTGTGTGTGTGTGTGTGTGTGTGTGTGTGTGTGTGTGTGTGTGTGTGTGTGTGTGTTGTGCGCGCGCGCGCGTGTGTGTGTTTGCATATACACCCAACGTACATATGTATGAATACATAGGCCTACATACAAATAACGTATGATGGATTTTTCTATGTATGTACTTCACCTACACACTCTTCTGATTGTTGTCAGTTTACCAAGGTTAAAGCAACGTCGGGCATGGCTAGTATTTGGACGGATGACCGCCTGGGAAAACTTGGGCCTTATGCACAGAATCATCGACAAAAAAAAACCCAAATAAACAACCTCCTCCCTACATACTTTCACGGTATGCAAGCATGCAGCAGGCATGCACCCATGCACTGGTGAAACTTCTGAAAATACATACACAAAGACACACTCACTGACATGGTTTACGGTATCTTCGTGCATATTTGGTGCTTTGTGTGGGTAAATTTTATCCCATTAAGTCTTTTACTGTTTACTCAAAAAATCCTCCTAAAAACAGTCCTATTGTCATATATATATTCACCAATATGTTATTTGTGATCCTTTATGGGGAAAAAACATCATCATTAATGTCATATCTATTACTGAGCTTTCTAGCATGTTGGAAAAACAATTCCATCTACATATGCCCATCATCCTATAGGTTTATACAGTTGCATCTAACCTACCCATTTTATACCTGTAGGATTCCCAGAAAAGAATGTGGGGTTTTTTTTTTTCGAGCCACCATTATTCTTTCTGCGATCTTCAAGTAGAACAATCCCATTCAGCTCTGCTTATGAGCGAACAGTTCTCTGTCTTACTACTCAACATTAACTTTCAGCTTATAACTAAGGTGGAATTTCAACATTATGCCGTTTGATTCATTATGATATACTGGTAAGTTTACTTGAACAAATAACAAAATAATAACAATAATAGTAATAGTCATCATCATCATCATCATTATCATCATCATCAAACAATTTGCACACTGTTATTCTAGCTGTTGCTTTGCTTGTCTATCGTCACGTTCACATGTTCTGATACACATCAAATTAAACAAACACTGCAGTTGGCAAAAAATGCTTGACATATGCACTGCTGCAGTAATTTGTGACCACGAATACTTACAGTCAATTTGTATGCCATTTTTATGAATCATAGCCCGACCGATAAAATGAATGAATTGTTCACAGTCAACACAATATGTGACTATGAGACAGACATCTTATCATGATAATTGCCATAACACTCTATCATGATAACACGGTTTCTGAGGGCTTTAGATAATCTTGCTGCAAAGGTCAAGTTAAACATTGCGTTGGACGATAAAAGCATTTGACACGCAGATCAATAAACCAAACAGACATGTTATCAAATTATCTTCCAGCTGTATCTGGGTCAATCGTATGCATGCTGACTCCCTCTTCAGATTATGATTCAGATTACGTATAGACCCATCTGCAACTAGTGAATAAACAAAAAAGAATATTCACTGACATGTTTAGTTTCATCCATTTCATGAGTTTATCACTGAGGTGTAGATCATACTTACTGACCAACATCACAGTGATGCCAGGATACATACTTTTTTTTTATGAAAAGAAGCACAAATGTAGTAAACTCTGTCAGCAGTTTCAATTCAAACTGGAAACTCATGACATCATTGTTATCCATATACTCCTGTATCATCATAATATTGTGAAAACTGTCCCTGATTCTTTTTCTTCTTCCGTTTGCTGTGTACATGGTCAGGCCACAACTAGAGATGAAACATGAATGCGGCCGTTTTTTTTCCCTCCAGTTCCTGCTGGCTGTCATACACAGTGTTGCTCCAAGCTGAATGGACCTCGGCGAGCTAGGACCATTCTCGTCTGCTGTAGATAAATTTGCATTATATCGCAAGGACCTGTTGTTTGTCAGAAGGTGCCTGCAGCCTGGTATCTCTGACTTCAGCCCTCGCTCCAAATTGTGTCATATCCAGATCTTGTGGTGACCCCAATACTGGTTTTCTGTCACTTCTCTGCCTGAAATAAATGTTCATCTGGGTCTTCAGGATCAGTGGTTCATCAAGCAGTTATCAGTTGGACGTGGTAGCGTTCTCATTACTCAGTCTGGCTCCATGACAGAATGATTACTGTGGTAAGTAGGTGCTTAGTATGTCGAGGTGCGTCTGAACGTGACTACAGCAACATTGCAGAGTCTGTTCTGATGGGTGGCATCATGTTGGCTTGATACTGCTGGCTTCTGTTGACTTCTGTCATTTAGACTTCCACCAAATAATTCTTGGTTTGGTGATGTGCTGATGAGTCAAAATGACAACATTTTCTCGACTATTTCTGAACGGCTTTTTACCAAATTTATGGCTCAGGTGTAGGCCATCAAAAACTGTGAATGCATACGTTTGGACGAAGAGACATGAAGGTCAATGTCACCAAAACCAACAAGGTGCTCAACAACGGTACTGCCCAGTGGGGTAAGGTGTGCGAAAAGCGCTTTCTCAGGCACTTGCCAAATATTTACAGTCTGTTTTGGGGATGTAATAGTCTATTCGTGGACAGTCAACAAACAAAGCCAGAACAAGATAGAGGCAGCCGAGATGTGGTTTCTAAGAAGAATGTTGAGAGTTCCATGGACAGCAAAGAAAACAAGCGAGACAGTCTTGATGGAGGCAGACACAAGTAGATCACTCATAAGGAAGATTAGGAAAAGACAGGCAACATTTACAGGCCATTTTATGAGGAAGGGGGATTTGGAGCACCTGGTCACAACGGGAAAGCTTGAGGGAAAGAGAGCACCGGGTAGACTCAGGGAGAAAATGCTGGACGGACTTGCAGAGTGGCTGAGGACGAGGAGGGTGGGGGAGATGCTAGGGGCAACGAGAGATAGAGACAGATGGAAGTCCATGATCGCCAACGCCATGCGGCAGGGCACCTGATGATGATGAATAGTCTATCATACTCCTTGCTGACTCAAACTTTTGACTGAAGCTTTCTCAACGTTACAATTACCTGAACAAGTGGAAATTCTGAATTCTCGGATGAGAAGCAAACTTTTCAAATTAATTCACTCTTGTGTTGTCAATTTCATAAATGTTATATTTGACAGTCCTCATATGTATACAAACAACCATCACTGATACTACAGAAATGGTCATGCCATACAAGCAAACTTTTTTTTTTTTACTAATGTCATTTGTTTGAACAGCAACATTATCATCAATAATGGAATAAAGCTCACGTTGAACATTATCAGGTTCATATTTGAGACATTACCAATACCTTGAGTCTGGCTAAAACATGTCAAAATGTTGATGAGCTTTGCTTTGTTTCAATTGTCAGAACCAGAAGACTGATGAAGTATATGGATCTTCTTGTAACTCTGAGATTTATATTCTGAATTTCGAATTTAGGTTGTGAAGTCATATGACAACTCATCATGACACACGTAAGTTAAATTTACTGCTGATCACTTTATCAAAAGGAGTTTGGTGCATGTCCACTAATTATGGTAGGTAAGGGATTGTGTCCCCCTACTAAGTGTCATCTCCATCAAGTGTCAAGGGGCTGGGGATGTCGACTCGCAAGGATAGACAGGAGGACAGGGTCGTTGAACTAGATACAGTCAAACCAATCAATAGCCCATTCGATTCCAAAATAAGGAGAATACAGTTTTATTAACAAAGACACAACACGGCTCATCCAATCATTGTACGTCACACACCTTAACTTATTGTCTGATAAACTCTACCCATAACCCAATAATCAATGACAACTTACTTGATCCAAAATGCAACACAGCCATACACAACTTGTAACATTCAATACTTCACCAGGACTGTAATATGCGCTGAGTGAACGCCAGTGCTCCACTCTCACAGAAAGTATGGGTTCCCAGGCGTGGACCCACTGTTTCCTATATCTAAGGTTCGAATCTTTAACTAACTAAATGATGGTGTAGTGCTCACACTCAACAGAGAAGACAGCTCTTATTCTCTCTGGCTTCCTCTACGATTTTTTAGGCCCTACAGTCTACTGTTGTCTTGCAGGCCCCTGGCTCTCAGCTGTCTTCTGGCTAACTGCTGTCCTGTCTGTTCGCCGGTATCCAAGTCTACATATTTTCAGCAAGCTCGTGGCTCCCTTCTTCCTGACTCTTCTTCATTTAAGGAGTGGGTGTTGCCCACTTAGTTAGCGGAGCCGTTTGATCCATCTACTAATACATTTATCTTCCTGACATCATCTGATAGGTATGCATACCTACCTGTCGGTCAGCAATTTCTCTCTAATCAGTGATTTCTCTAAGACTCATGTACTAATAAAAAAAAAAAAGATGGCTAACACACACATGATTAAGTCGACATTGTCACAACTTGCAAGATCATCTTCTTTTGGTACCATTTACAATAATTTAGGGAAGAACATTAGTATGGCATGACCATCTTCTGTTCTTATGTTAATACCAACTTCTTACGCTCATTTTCTGTCTTTTTGTTTCTTTGGAGGTTATTTGAGATCAACTGGGATATAAAAAGCCTTTCCACACTACGAAATTGAGGAGATTCCTCTGCATCTTTTGGCAACAGAAGACCTCAAACATGAACCCTCTGGCTTGTTGCAAACACGAAAACATGGCTTCTAGTCGTGTGCAGAGAAGATGGATACAGATAGGACACATCTCGAGATGACGTAGATATGCCGTTATTAAAAATGTTGTCCACTGGACACAAGAAAGAGTTTTAAAAATTTTTTAAAAAAGGACAGTTGTAGATGACACAATGACGCACGGGAAAGGCAGAAATGAAGAAAAATAACATGATGCAGAATAGTGCCGAAAAGATGGCCAAAAGCAGACAAGTATGACGGACTTTCATTGTTGTTCATATTCGAGAGGGCCTACAGGACAATTAAATAACTAGGTATATGTATGTATGTATGTATGTATGTATGTATGTATGTATGTATGTATGTATGTATGTATGTATGTATGTATATATGTATGTATGTATGTATGGATGGATGGATGGATGGATGGATTGGATGGATGGATGGATGTATGTATGTATGTATGTATGATGTTGTATGTATGTATGCATGTATATATGTATGTATGCATTATATACATATATTACTAATTGTCCACACACACACACACACACACACACACACACACACACACACACACACACACACACACACACACACACACACACACACACACACGCAATTCGCAACAGATCTACGTGAACAGTCCTGAATTGATAGTTATCAATCTGTGAACAAAAAAGGAAAAGGAAATATAAAAAAAACACTATTTATACAGGAAACGGGAAGTGCCCACACCAGTGCATCCCTACCTATTCATGTTCCCCAACCTGCCACCGTCCCAAACCCACATATAAAATGAATCAGAAGAAACGTTGGTTTACACCAAAATCTGAAAGAATAGGCTCTGGTTTCACTAAACACTCACTTTTTTTTTTACTCAGGATCAACCTATGTTAGCTGAAAAAGGAGATGACTTCAAATCCACCCATACGCAAGTGTGTGTGTGTGTGTGTGTGTGTGTTGTGCGCGCGCGCGCGCGCGTGAGTGTGTGTATTGTTTTGTGTGTGTGTGCATATGTGTGTGTGCGTGTGTGTGTCTATGTGTGCACGCGCGCGTGTGTGCAGACAGTATGTTACTGCACAGTCTGCATATTGCGTCTATGGTGAGCGTGCATGGAAAAATCTCTTTTCTTTACCCAAGCGGGATCAAATTCAGACGTTCCGACTGGAAATCCGAAGTCTTACCTCGTGTTGCGGTTTGTAACGCCGAGAAAATATTTAACAACAAAGAACCAAAGCCAGAACCAAATCGTCAATTTGGACCTGATGAATATATTACCTGCTCTATAAGAAATGTTCCAGTCAGCGACCAATGGACGATAGCTGCTGGTGTGTACATTCCAAACAAACAACACTAAAGTGGCAAAAACCACTTCAGATGAATATCACGTCTGAACGTCGACGGGAAACTTCTTCTCTGTCATGGTAACAAGAATACGTGGATATGCCAGTCAAGAAAGGAGACATCCCGGAAGTGTCTGGCCACGAGATTGCCACAATGATTTGCGAAGCAATCCAAACAGCTAATGCAAAGAAGATGGACCTCGATGTGATGTGGCTCGATTTGTCAATGCGTATGGATCAGTCCCGCACAAGATGATTTAACTGGCTTTCGAAACATAAGTCTCAAAGAACATCCGAGAAATGCTGAAAAATCCCCTTCATACTTCTCAATGGTGTTCTCAACAAAAGAATATGTACATGACAGACTTGATCCGTGTGGAAGTGGGCATAGCAATAGCAATGGAGATCATCTTGAAAGCAGCAGTAAGCAGTTCAGGTCCGACTGATCTCGAGAATAGATATCAAATGCCCCCTCTAAATGCCTTCATGGGTGACAGAACAGTTCTTTTCACAAACAACGAGAAAACACACAAAAATCTGCGACTGGAGGCATCAAGCGTAAGTTTCTAACCAAAGAATTTATGGAGCCTCTCACTGCGGAAAGATAAAGTAGCGGAAACAGTAGCATTTACTGCAGCCAGCCAAGCCATTTCAAGAGAAAGAATCAGTCAAGAGCCCTGGAAGATGGTACGATGATTCCCTGAAAGACACAAATAGGTGGAAAGAAACTAAGCAAATGGTAGAAGAAAGCCTGCAAGTGATAAACCAGTGTGGCCTCCTAGGCAAATACAAAGTCCGATGCTTGCAGTTCATGCTGATTCCAAAGCTCCTCTGTCCCCTACTAATATACGATATCAATACTAGCATAGTGGAATCAATGGAGACCAAAATCAACAAACATACAAGGAAATGGCTCGTGCCCCATCTTGTCTCATTGACGTTGTACTCTATTGTCGCCATCCAAAGCTGAAGCTACTCCAAACCTCTGTCGTCAAGAAATACAAGGTGGAAAAGGTAAGTTTTCTAAGCATGCTAGAGGATATGGGATATAAGGTTGTGAGATCAATCCATCCCAAGCTGAGGACTGGAAGAAAATGGAAAGCCTGGACACATTGGACACAGCGAAAGAAAATGTCATGGTCAGTGATCTAATGGGTCACACACAAACCAATAGGCGGAGACTGGGGTTAATAAAAATGGAATGGTGGTGAAGGCCAACGGAAAAGCAAAGAAAGACATCGTAAGAAAAAGAATGCTAACAGAATCCAAACGACAGTCCTGCAAGACCAACAAGAACAATAGACATTGTGAGAAATAGCACTCCGAAGAAGTTAAGCTGGAATGACATGTGGCATATGGCCCCTCTCACGATCAGTTTCATCCTCAGATCTGTATATGATTTCCTGCTCTCGAATGCAAATCTGGTGAAATGGGCAAATCAGATGACCTCCGTACTGCCTACTCTGCCAGAGAAAACAAACAATGGAGCATGTCCTGAGCTCATGCAGAGGACCACTAACCCAAGGAAAGTACACATGGAGACTCAAGTGCTTAAAGAGATCAAACAAAAGCTCAGTACTGCCGGGGGGGGGGGGGGGGAATACCACTAGGTGCTCTGGCACTCCTCTACAAGGCAGGACGCAGCAACTGTGATCTGAAAAAGGTGTGACATCCACAGCATAGAAGCAGGATCTGCTGGTTGAAGCAGATAACTGCCAGTAGACAGTTTTTCCATAGTAGAAGAAAAAAATCATCAGCAAGAGTGGCGTGAAACTAGATACAGCTCTCCAGTCCCATTCTTCAAAACAAATGATTCTCATCAAACTCAATGTGCCGTATGAAAGTTGGATGGAGGAAGCCCATATCTACAAGACTGAAATGTATAACACTCTAGCAGCACCTTGAGGAAATCCAGCTTTGAAGGCCAAAGTTCATGCCGTAGAAGCTGGAATAAGGGGGTTGACAGGCATATCTGCCTGTGATCTCATTAAACAATTCTCGATTTCTAGAAAAGATCAGAACCCCAGAAGCAAAATCAGAAGCAGTTGAAAAGAGATCCAGCTAGAACTGGTCGAGGAAGAATAAGAGGACCGACCTTCATCAGGCTCAAAATTTCCCTTTAAGCTGCAGGTGTCCGACAGTTAAGTGGTTATGACATCTGTACAAAAATGGGTGTCTGTGATACTGACCACGACATCTGTCACAAGGGTGATTTGGTTTGGAGACGCCTGATCACCTTTAAGGCACGGGTTTGAACCCAGGTGGAAAAAAACATATATACACACACACGCTCATGCACGCACGCACGCACCCACACAAAATGAGGAGGGGGCAACACTACAAACACACACACGCACACACGCACATACGCATACACAGAGTAAGGAGGGGGCGACACTACAGGCACACACACGCACACACGCACATACACGCACACAAAGTGAGGAGGGGACGACACTACACACACACACACACACACACACGCACGCACGCACACACACACACGTACACACACACACACACACCACACAATGAGGAGGAGCCACACACACACACACACACACACACACACACACACACGCACACACACACACACAAAGTGAGAAGAGTGGCGAAACTACACACACACACACACACACACACACACAAAACACACACACATACACACACACACGCCCACAAAGTGGGAGGGGGGAGACTACTATAGAGACGCCCGACCACCTTCGAGACGTGGGTTTGAACCTGGGTAGAAAAAAAAAGTTGACGGTAGAAAGGCACCCAGGGGTCATGACCTGGATCGGCCCGGCCCCTTGAGAGTGAAAGGAATTAAAAGCCAAAACACTCACATGAGGGGGGCTTATCCTCTGCTGTCCAGCTCTCCCCAATTTCTAGCTACGTATAGACTTTACAGAGAAAACAATTCAATGTGACAAATTAATCGTCCATTTTCAATACACATGTGCAGGTACACGAAGGGGGCGTGAACATACGTCGGTATTTTCGTACATATCCAGAACTGACTTTTCTGAAGTTTCAAACTCACCACAAAATCATACAGACAGTTTTGATGGGTGGAAACCTGACTTTCTTATAGTAATCGACAGTTAGTGGGTATGTCTGCCAAGAAACTGGACTGTTATTGTTGAGAAACGAAACTTTCTTTTGTACTAGTAACGAAGTAAAATCGCAAGTTGCAACGCCCACACATTGAAAAGTAAACTTCTAAATGACATAATTTCTCTTGACATGTCTTAACTTAACTTTAAGCATTTACAGCAAAATAAAACTCTTTCCCCTTGAAAAAGAACGGGGAAAGACACACGGCAAATACGTAATCTGTAACAGAGAAAAAATTAGTGACAACTTACTGTGTTCAAGCAGTGGAGCAGACAACGAATGAACTACCACTGATACTTAATTTGCATAGTGACATTCACCGGATGTACGCCCTTGACCTTTTGACATAGCTTATAAGAAAGCGAAACCGCTTCAAAATTAAGTGCGCAAGTTTGCACGGGTCGTTTATTATACGTTGAGAGTATGGTTTGTGACAAAGATCTACTGAAAAATACACAACAGACAGGAACATTTAAGGAACTCTTCTGGCTGTATATCTTGCGGAAAACCTTCGGAAAATCCACACCAATGGGCGGAGAATCTATGTGTCTGTGGCCCATTTACTGTGGTCCCAATCAATCCGCTCTCGGTATCAGTCTATTCTGGTCCCCTCCATAAAGCAGCCACTCGGACAATAATACGAATAAGACTAAGAATAACAAGTTTATAACGCAAACAGATCATGTTAAAGCATGCTCGTGCGCTGTACATGGTATAAAAAGAAAAGTGGGGTAGGTGATGTTTATCCTGTCCGTATACATTATTGCAGTGTAAAAACTGATGAGTGCAGCAGCAGTCAAGTGAGTAAATGTTGGCAGGTCGTGGATTTGATCGTCCGAGAAAGTTTTGCCTGGTATGTAATTAGTGGAGATTTTTTCCCCGATCTGTCATTGTCGATACGTTTGTAGACCTGACAATGCCTGAACCCCCGCCCTGCATATACTCATGCGGAATATCAAATATGCACGCTAAAGATTCTGCATATCATGTCCGTGGCTGATTTTTGGAAACTTGAAAATTTTCAGTAGGCTATGCCGTCCGTGCACGTTCACCAAAGATGCAGACTGTGCAACAACACAGTAGAATGGGGTCTGTTGGCCTAACAGTCTGAGTTGTCTGTGCTCCCCAAACAGCCTGATCATTGCAGTAATGTGTAATGTGCGATGAATCCGGTTGAGTTTGGAGAACAGCACTATATAAGAACGATTAATATTAATGACAACAACAACAATAACAATAATAATAATAATAATAATAATAATCAGTGTCAGGTATAGGATATACATTAATGCAGTATAAACACACTGGTTCGTTAAGCCAGAATATCAACAGATCATATAAAATGAAATCAGAAGTAGGCAACAATACTGCTAATGTAAATTTAAAAATTATGTATATAAGTAAGAAAAATTTATACATCATTATATTTTTTTATAAGTGCAAGACACGTTTACCAAACGTAACAAAGACTGAGCCTGTAGTTAAGATAACCAGAAAACTGAACATATACAGCATCAATGTCGCCTGTAAAAGTGGAGTGACAGGACTGTTACAGTTATTTGAGTTTAAAACCCAGCCAACTGCGTAGACCCATGTCAGGGCTATAACTGTTCCAAAACAAACACAATACTTCAACAGGGTAAAAAGGAAAATAAGATTAGGTTCACATATCAATGCATTCGCGCACATAATCCAAGGAGATACCCCTGGCGATGACAACTCTGTCGAAATCATCTCACATGGAATTTCAAAAATATATCTGAATACAAACATAACTAAGGACTCTAAAACATATAAAAACGGGCCTAGATTACATAAAACTGTTTTTGCATACCGCATATCCCTACAGCCAAAACGCACTTAATATATGTACCAATTTTCAATCCTGAGAGAAAGTACGTAAGACTTTATCGAACACATACAGGTGAATGGACTAGCAAGGCAGAAAATGATAGGAAGACATGACAGAAAGCAAAGGAACAAAACAGAAACGATAAGAGTGATAGATACAAGCAAATTTCTAGCAAAGAATTTCCTAGAAGGCGGGGATATTATTTATCCTGAAAGAGCCTCCGGCATCCTCAAAGGGGGTGGTGGGGATGGGTGGGTGGAGCGACAGGAGACGTTGTTGGCAGGTTCCACTAACCATCAATCTCCATGACAGGCAGCAGAAAATGAACACACACACACACACACACACACACACACACACACACACACACACACACACGCACGCATGCAGGCACACACACATACACATCGCCAACTGTGACCTGACCATGCAGATGGTGTACTACTTGAAAAACTTCAACAAGAAGAAATACAAGTTTTCTACACACACACACACACGAACACACACATACACACACAAACAAACAAACAAACAAACAAACAACCATGAAACACACACACATACAAGTATACACACGTACATTGCCTACACACGCATACACAACACACACACAGCCAATGTAATTTTCACATGTGTAGACAAGTTGAGCTGTATTGTTTTGACTGTGTTGGAGTGTTGATAGCTTGTCATCTGACAGCCTGGCCATGAGATACCGTAAAGTTCAAGTTCGTGCTATAAGCCGCGACTTTTTCCCCCAGCTTTAACCCCTGCGGCTTATAAAACGATGCGACTTATTTGCGGATTTTTCCTGATCCCAGGAGCGTCACGTTCTCGTATATTCTTAACTTCTCTTTAACTCACCAAAACCGTGTTTACCGTTCATGAATTTTTCGGTGAGCTCCATATTAAAGTGTTAATTGTTCACGTAAAAGAGTTAATTGTTAACTGTTTAGGTTTTTAAATCAAATCCGCGCACATTGAAGCATAAGGATCGGTATTCAGATCTGCTCTGCTCAAGCGTACACCATCATCATGCCGAAAACGAAACGTAATGCCTACGAAGCAGCCTTCAACTTGAAGGCGATCGACCTGGCCATTGAAAAAGTGCGGCTTATAAACCAGTGCGGCTTATGTGTGAACATAGTTCAGATTTTTCTATAATTTAGTGGATGCGCCTTATATACTACACGTCATTATTGAAGGGCCAGGAACGTTTTTGAGTCAATTTTTGAAAGGAGAAATAACCTATTTTCTCTTACTCTTTTCTCCAATTCGTTGCCGTAACTGAATGGATAAGAGCTCAGACAACATTGCAGTTTCCTTTTGGCACGTGTTTGGGGATTTGCCGATTTGCAATGGGCGGCCCAAGGAAGACAATTTCCACACGAAATTGTCGAATCTTCAGCAGGGTCTCTCTGACGACGCAGGCAAGGTAGCGACAAAATTCGCTTTGCACGTGCAAGGCAAGCCCTTTTTGAACACTACTCCAGCCAAAGTTGCCCGCAGACGAGGATAAAAAGGACCCGTTCTTGGTTCGTTTTAACCATGCTTGCAAGACGACGGATGACGGATGAGCAGCGGGGGAGAGCCCTCGCTCTGCTTGATGAAGGCCTAGCGCAGCGGGAAGTTGCTAGACGACTTGAAGTGTCGCATTCCACAATCCAGAGACTGCTGGAGCGCTTCAATGAGACTGGAGCAGTCCAGGAAAGGCGTCACACGGGTCGACCCAGAGTAACGACAAGACAGCAAGACCGCTACCTTGCCCTCTCCGTCCTGAGGGAAAGGGCATCCACTGCGGTGACCTTGAGGGGTCAGCTGAGGGACGCAACAGGTGCTAACATCAGCTGCAGCACGGTGAGAAGACGGCTACATGAGGCAAACTTGAGGTCACGGAGACCGGCCGTCCGACCCGTGCTGTCACCGGTCAACAGAGTGCGCCGCATGACCTGGGCCAGGGAGCACGTGACCTGGACAAGGCAACAGTGGGCCCGGGTCTTGTTTTCGGATGAGTCCAGGTTCACCCTGACCTTTAACGATGGCCGGGCTCGGGTGTGGCGACGTCAAGGGGAGAGGTTCGCTGACGCCACTGTCCAAGAGCATAACCGGTACGGCGGCGGGTCGGTGATGGTGTGGGGTGGCATGAGCCGTGGTACCCGGACCCCCCTGCTCCCCATTGACGGCATCCTGAACGGGGTCCGGTACCGGGACGAGGTTCTGGCGGCCGTGGCACTGCCTGCGCTTGTGGACCTTGGTCAAGGCGCCATCTTCCAGGACGACAATGCACCTGCGCATCGAGCACGCCTTGTGACCGACTTCCTGGAGCAGCATGAAGTCGTCCGTATGGCCTGGCCAGCGTGCTCACCTGACCTGAACCCAATTGAACACCTCTGGGATGTGCTCGGGAGGCGCATCAGGGACAACCACCCCCCACCGGGCACCCTGGCCAGGCTGGTCGACATCCTGCAGATCGAGTGGGCGGCCATCCCTCAGGACACACTCCGTACCCTTGTGGGGTCGATGCATCGGCGCTGTGAAGCATGCATCCAGGCTCGGGGCGGACACACGCGATATTGAAAACAGATTGGCCAAATCTGACACTTTCTGTTTTTTGAAAAGGGGGGGATGTTCCTTTAAATGCATGTGCTGTTCACTAATGGGTCATTGTGCTAATTTCTTTTTCCAAAACAGGTGTGGAAATGATGAAATAAAACATAGAATCAATTCTAAACATTGTCAATTATTTCAACTTAAAATTAGAGAGGAAGGAAGAAGTGGCCCTTAAATTATGATTAGGAGTATATACCGGTGCGCCCAATAGCCCGAACTTCACAGTAGTTACAGTAATCTAGTCTAGACAGTGTTACAGACACACAGCTTAACTGTTGCATCAACACAAAGAAATGGGCCGATCTTGCTTATTATTCGTGGTTGAAAATATAGAATGCCTACTTTGCACAGACAGTTAACATGAGTTTCCATCGAGAAGGATTCTTCAATGAACTCACCAAGATTCCTTGCGGACTTGCTCAAGATTACAATATATAGTACATTCTCAACAACCATGATCTCCCATGGTTTTTTGTTGTTGTTGTTGTTGTTGTTTGTTTGAAGTTGTACCTATGTACACATATGTTTAATAACAGAGCTAAAGTGATTATAAATACACAGTGAAGAGAACAGGGTTCAAAACAGAACCATGTATGACACCGTAAATATGAAGCAAAGATAGAGCTGACCTAATTGATAACAACAGAGTTGGACAAGAAAGGTATGATTTGAACCACTCAAAAACAGTTTTGATGCAACAGAATCTGAACGATAATCTCGAGATCATGATGTTATGATCAATAGTGTCAACTGCTACTGAAAGATCTTCAGTGACAGCATAGACACTTTTCCCTCAGGATCTGATGTCTCGTGTTCAATCCCAATCTGCAATATAAAAATGCATGGAGCTGTATGTTGCCCATCTTGATGCTTCAATCATTCTTATGGTATCAGCTTAGCGTTTCATAGGTCCTGCCTCTCCCCTCCTTCCAAGACCTTGCAAGTGAGCACGGTTTTGTGCCAGCCAAAGAAATCTGCCAGACAACTGATGACACATTTGGGTGGAGTGCATATGGAATTACCAAAGTGTGATGGACATTTTTAACCCCAAAACTCCATTTCGGAAGCCCACAGAAGGTAGTTTTATGGAAGCAGGAGACAGGATGCAGTAGGTTGGTCAGAGACAGTGCTCGCAGCGTATATGGTTGAGCATTGGTTTTCCATGATTTTGTATAAGTGTATTAAGAATGAAAGTGTGCGGGGCTGGAGGTGGTGGGTGGGTGTGGATGTGTGTATGTGTGTGTGCGAGCACGAGTTTGTGTCCGAGTTTTGCTGTTTTTCAGTGGGTTCCTGTTGGTTTACTGTTTTATTTGTACTTTTCTCATTCTGTCCTGCCATTTTCTTGACTGTAATTTTTAAAAATTTCTGTATTTGTAATTATAAAAAGAAATGACTGCCAGAGACGCTTTGGTATCATACTAGGCCTTTTTTTGCGGAGGACAAGACTGATGCAGCAGCGCTTTGAGGGTCAGTAGGACCCTTCTCTGTCCGCCTTTGTGCTACATTCTTTTGTTCCAGCATCTGCCTCCATGGCATAGTTTTGGTTTGAATTTAAAATGTCGTTAAAATCTTTGAAAAAAGGTGAAGGAGGTTACATCTTTGAAAAAAGGTGAAGGAGGTTACTTAATACAGACCGAAGAGAGGTGTGTGTCTGTGTGTCAGTGATAAAAATGTTTGATACGTTTCAGGATAGATGTTTACCAAATTTGGGAAATGGGTTAAAGGTATGGACCATTGAGAAGTAACGAATACACGAGTTTGAAAGTCATAGAACCACCGTTAACCACTGCATTTTCTTGGGTATATCTGACGTTTTGTTTTCACTGTTGTGACAATTTACTGTCAACTTCATGTCAACTTTTATTTCATACGATGTTTTATATCACAGTGACCAAGAAATCTCACCTGTCGGCGTCACCGGGTTAGGTGCTGGCCGCTGCACACCTGGACACCACCATCTCCCTCCAGGCCGCTCTGTCTTGACTGTTGTGGACAATTTCTTGAATATTTAAGCCACTGATGTTGGTTATGTTCTCGATGTACGAGATTGGAGGTCTTCCTTTTTGCCACCGTTTTCCCTTGAAAGATGGTAGCCACGAGGTCCGTGTTCTTGTTGTGTGACACATGGCCAATGTATTTTACTCGACCAAGAAGTAGGCCTACAAGGAGTATGGAATCTAGATTTTCTGACAATAGTTACCAGTATGTTGTTTTCATTGTTGATTGTGTACTTTTGTTCTCACTTCAGGTCAAATTCTATTTCGTTTGATGCTTTTTCAATGTCACAATGGCCTTGAGAAGTCCACAATCTCGATGTGCTATAATTCTGTATAAAATGGTAACTTGAATGGTGTGACTACTTGTTTCTATCGGAAAAATTAAGATCAGTTGTTATATTGCTCATTCATCTCAAGTCCTCTTCTTTTACTCTCTAATTTACTGTTTTTCTGTTCATAATTTCTCTTATTCCAATCTTCATATCTTTCTGTTGGCAGGCTGGTTCTTGTTATACAGCCGAGGACTTAAGATCTGATGCACAAGTAGATCACTGATGGAATCGTCCAAGGGTGATGAATTCATCTCGAATAAATCTAACTCCCCTAACACTGATGTCAAAGAGGAGTGAGGTGGTGGATATCTCAACTTCTCTCGGTGCCAGATTATGACTGCAGTGCCAGTATCATCTCCCTTCTTGCTTTATCTTCCCCAACCTGCAGAGTCAGGTCATTTACAGATTGGTGGACTGGAGGCAGTGCATACAATTTTTCTTTGTTTTTTGAGCCAGACATGAATTTGTGCAGTCAGACAGGAAGATGGGAGTTTCATCACTATGCTGCATCTAATCTGTTTACGGTATTCAACTTTTAAAACATTACAATATCAGTACCATAAACAGTACACGTATTAAACTCAAAAATCTGTAATAATGGCATTATAAAGTGTAGTGTAATTAACATAATTTTCAATAATGATGAACACTTTGATGTGATATACAGATTTTACACGAAATATGAAAATATATAGTAATGGCAATAAAAAGTGTGGTGTGATTGTTATATTTAATAATAACAATAAAAACTTTGATTTGATACTACACACATTTTTACACTTCTACAAATCTATCACATTTTTACTTCTCATTTTGTATACTTTGTGTCTGCACATTTAGGGGGGGGGGGTCCCTTCACCACTTTCTCTCCATTTCTTTCTGCTTTTCCTTTCTTTTTGTTTTCTTTTGTTTTTTTTTCTTTCTTTTTTTTTTTTATTGTTCCTTCTATTTTTCTCGGAAGATGCCTTTTACATATTCTGAAAATGAGAAGTAACACATTTCTAACAAGGTGGTCAGATGATTGGGCATCAGGAGTCCAGTCGACAAGGTAAAGAAGAGGAGATGGGGATGGTTGGGCCATATCCTGAGGATGGACAAAATCAGTCAACCTACCATCGCTCCATCATGGGCACCTAGGAAAACAAACAGGGGCAAGCCAAAAGGCATCAGGTGGTGTATCATTCAACACGAAGAAAAGAAAGCCTGGAAGACATGGAATCAATTGTTCTGGCTCTCTCAAAATCATGTGGCTGGAGAAGACTGATTCACGCTTTATCTATGATGATGATGATACTGCCGCACAATGTAATTACAGTTCAAACTGACAGCCAAAACCATGAAGTCTTAATGTATACCTGTGCAATATTTCTTTCAAGCTTCCATCATCATTTCAGTATCACAAACAAACCACATTCTGTACAAGTCACATGCAAGCATGAACCATATAATTCAGAAAGACAGACATTATAGAATTTTATTTCTCAATAATGATGAAAACAAATGCACAAACTCATTCATTCTTTTGTATTCTACAGTTGTAATGAATGTTCACAGGCTACATCTAACTTCATCCTTTCACCTATGGAATTTATTTGTGATTTTTGCAAAAAACATCATCAATCTCACAAACAAAAACATAAAAAATTCAAATAATGCTCAACATTAGGCCTACACAAACATACATGCTCTACTGAAGGAAAAAGAATGGAAAATATAATTATGTGTTCAATGTTGACAAGATGAGATGCGATGACTCCTGAATTCCTGAGTGAAATGCTTTTTAACTGTTAGAGCACACATACAATAAAAGAAACATAGTTGATGCATCTTATTATCGTTTCCAATATGGTGTGAGGATGGCAGTTCAGGTGCATACTGCTTGTAGCCCAGCTGACCATTATGGCCAAAGGAGGAAGACCACCACATTAAAGACAACTCCAATTAAAGACAAGAGCTTAAAACCAAGGTCACAATTATCTTTTCAAGTATAAAAGTCTTTCCTATACATATGATCATATAAGATGGAATCTGCTGAACTCTTTTAAAAATTTGAAAAACTGCATCTAGAGGAGTATCTCTAAAGAGGTTCTTTGAGGAGTCTGCCGTATAGTGCTTATGTGTCACTTCATGTAAGTCCAAGCATTACAAGCAGAAAGTGTTTCTTACCGAGTGGCTTGTCACATGGTGTACACCATGGCACCTTCATTTTTAAAGAGGTTATATGAGTGTAGAATGTGTAACCTGCATTATAATGTCTCTTTTCTAAGGTTCCCAGAAACACATGGGGAAATCTGTTTAACAAAGTCAAGGTGGATTTGGAATAGTTTGTTGGTTTGGTAGTTTGTTGCAAATAAATGAGTAAACACTGCTCAGACTTAGCTCCCTGATAAAAATGACCTTCATGCTGTCAGCTGAGAAGATTGCAATGATCCACGTGCGTATGCTTTTAAGCTGTTGGGTTCCATATCAACATCCACAAACAAAAACAAAAAACAAAAAAACAAAACAAACAAACAAAAAAAGCGATGACTTTGAAAAAGTATGTAATCATATTTTCCTATATGTCCTTAAGTAGGCCTACATGAGTATTTATCTGTGAAGGAGCGTGTGTATGATAGTGTGTGAGTGTGCCTGTTTGTGTGTGCATGGGCCTGTTTTTTAAGTCTCCAAACTAAGACCCTTCTTTATTAAGATTTGAGTTTACTCTGATGTTTTTTCCAAAGTCATAACTGGAGGTTCACATGTGGATCACTGTGATCTCTGCTGACACATGAAGGTCAGGTTTACATGGGAACAATTCTGCACAAAGTTTACTCATTTATTTGCAGTATTAACCTCTAAAATGAGGCAGAAACAGGGTGACACACAGGTGCCTCATCGCAATCATTCCAACAAGGTATAGTGTATGAATTTAATCAATCATTTCTAATATGCCCACACACATAATGCGTACTTACACACACACACACACACACACACACACACACACACACACACACACACACACACACACACACACACACACACACACACACACACACACACACAGAACATTTGAAGTGATGTCCTCAAACCACCAGCCTGTAACTGATGTAACGTCCTGCAGTCTCACTAGGTCGGATAATTTTCACCACCTGAAATATAACAGCAATTTGTGAGACAGAAATGATGAGCAGATGTTGAGATATGAACTGATCTAAAAGTTCATGATGTAAGCATCATGCATGAAATCTATTCAACGATTTCATAAAACTTTACCAATACTTACCAATAAAGAGCATAACAATTCCAAGGGTTTCTGACCAGAATGGTGTCTGCCCTCTTTATTCTTTTTGAGATACACCATTTTGGCAGGTAACCCTGGAATTATTTTTCCTTCCAGCATATCAGTCCCTGGTGAATCCTACGCATACCCTCAAATTCAAGAGCACCTAAAGACATGTAAATGATAGCACTTTTAGCAGCCAAAAGATATATGAAAAACAAACTTTTTTTTGCACACAGAATAACTTGCCTTTATATCAGATTGTACCACAAAATTCTGATCAGCTGTGCAACGTTTGGTTAACCACTGACTCCCCACTCTATCCACCAAATGCCAAAAACACTTTGATCCTTCACCCTATCTACCAGCTTCCTGCAGGATAAGAAAGTCAAAGAGTTAAGTTTTTGCTTTGCTAGCATGGTTGACAATGGAGGATGCTGGTGGACAGGGAATGGGAGTCAGAGGGTTAATGCTACTATCAATTATATTGCAGTAAATTCATTCTAATGACTACAACAAAAGAGGAACCAGAGGTAAATGGAGGTGTGCTGGAAAAGAAGTGAGTGTAAATTAGAATCTAAAAAAAATTTTGTTTCTTACCATAGTTTTATAGTACTTACTTCTAGTTTCAAACTTTTATATCTGGGAAAGGCTACCTTCAAACTTGGTAGCAGGTTGACCATCCCCAGCCCAGCAAACCACAGGTGGCAGATGGCCTTAAGATAATCAGGATTAGCAGTAAAAGCAGCCAGGCTTGCCTGGACAAATAATACGTCTTGGAACAACAGGCGATGGTTTCTACCAGGATGAGATGGACTGGCATCTGCAAGACCATACCTAGAAAATACACTATATAGAAAATCCCCCATATGTCCTATGACAGAGCTGTCCAGTGAATATGGGCCACCAAAAGCTCAAACCTCTTGTACTCATGAGCTAAGAGCAACCCCTAAAGAAAAAATATGGGACTTAAGTCATAGGTACCGGGCCTGTAGGCGCCTTCTACCAAACAATGATACCATGCATTTCAACATAAATGTCCATACAGTCCTCTACAAACACATCAATGGCACTCGCTCAATAAGATTGTGGAGCAGTGTTGGGTCCTTCACCTTTACAGATTCACGCTCAGCTACTGGATGTCCCTCCTATCCATCTTGTAGTGCTAAGCATGTGAGAGGAAAGCACTGAAACTCCTCTGACCTCCAACCTACATAGCAGTAGGGAGCAACTTGAAACGCAGCTACATTCATTGCTAGATGTGGCCTGACCATGTAGATAGAGAATGAAAGAAGAAAGAGAAATTTTTTCTATCAGATGTTTCTTGTTCCTCATTTTTCATTTCAGTATCAATTTTCATCTTTCTATGTACAGTGAGTGTGTGTAGCGTGCATGTGTGTGCATGCATGTGCACATGCGCTGGCATGCTACTTTTTAACGACTCTTAACACAAAATGCAGGGAGGGGTGCTTAAAAAAAACCCAATGTGCAGCAAATTCTGCCCCAGATGACCCACTATTGTAGAACATGCATACAAGTACGTACACACACACACAAAACCAGACTTTTCTTTTGCCCTCGTATAATTACTGCGAAAGTTGATGTGAACAGTGCTAGACCTAATTTGACTGAGAATGCAAATGTCTTGTGATAACTGCATTATTGTAAAAGCTGATGTTAACAGTGGTTTATGAGACCTGATTTCATTGAGAATGCAACCTTGTAGTGACATGTGCATTATCAATGGATCTTTGATTTCCTTTGTATCATTTGGAGAATGACATCTTTTTGTTGTTGTTTTTTTGTTTCCTTCCATTGGATTATATTCGACCGTGGTAATGCTGAAATTTTGCTGAAAAGAGATGCTACATGCCTGGTGTGTGTGTGTGTGTGGTGTGTGTGTGTGTGTGTGTGTGTGTGTGTGTGTATGTGTGTGTGTGTGTGTGTGTGTGTGTGCGCGTTGTGTGTTGTGTGTGTGTGTGTGTGTGTGTGTGTGTGTGTGTGTGTGTGTGCGCATGTGGAAAGAGGAATGTAGGGACGTATATTTTTTCAATGTTAATACCACTTTTGTCCTGAACCTTTCCAGACACCTTTTGCTCATTAGTTGTGTTGCAAAAGTAAGTGCATGCAATGTTTTCATCATTATTAATGTTATAAATCTATACTGACCTGTCCCCTCTTCAGTCCATAGTAGCGAGCTACAGGATCTCCTTGCTGAATTCTGGGAAGCTGAGATTCTTTCAGTTTACTGTGCACAAGTTAAGGACATCATAAAAAACAAGGTGATTAAGCCTCACTTAGGCTACTTACTCACTTACTAAAATAAAACAAATCTGATGAAACAACAACAACAAAACACATCAAACTTTTAAAGTATAGATAACATTATGGCACATTATCATTCCTTGTCATTAAATATACACAGGTTAAGCATAATTCCTATGTTTTTTCAATGCTTTCCATGCACCACAGCATACAAACAAAACACTATGTGAAATTGTGCCAAAAAATGTGTTTACACATTTCTGCACAGCAGCAGCAAGTTCATGTTGTGAATTTGAAGACAATATAGCATTTGAATACTGTCCAATTCTCACTCTGTCCAAGAGGAGAGCCCTTTAATGAACATATAAAGAACATAATTAAACTGTATTAAAACAAACAAACAAACAAACAAAACAAAACAAAACTGTGTTTTTCTCTTTACTATGGTTTTTGGTCTGATACTACAGTATGTGCACATCAGTGGCCTAAATATTCAAGAAACTGTCCACCAAAGTCAAGACAGAGCGGCCTGGTAGGAGATGGTGCTGTCCAAGTGTGCAGTGGCCAAAACTGAACCCGGTGATGCAGGCAGGTGAGGTGAGACAGGTGCGACTACAGTACGAAATCTATGTCATTATGATGTGACAGAAACAGTGGTTGACATCCCTTTCCTTCACGTCAGTTTTGAATGACTGCAATACTTATGACATGAATACTTATATTACTGCCATTACAGTGTTTGCAAGTTGCATGTTAATATATATATGCTTCAGACAAGAAATATCTATATATCTAATAACTGATGTGCATCTATTCACACCAGGAAGCCACAATCATCTAGGGAATCCATCAAATCCCTATCTGCAAAACAAGACTTTTCAAGAAAATTCAACGGATTACAGCATACATCATCACTTGTATCTGTTATCAATCCATCCACCAACCATGACAATGAAAAAAGAAAGGATACTATCTGGCCAACAACTCTGTCTTTTCCTCTGGTATCATCACCACATGTTCTGGAACCAACTGTAAAAAGTCATGGGAGAAAGTCATTAAAAAAAACGACAAAATAAAATCACATAATCCAAGATGCTGTTACAACCACATAACATATACAACCACATAACATATTCATTCATATTACATAAACGTACAATAACATGTGATCAAACATTAACTGAATCGCATCTTGCCAGTAAAAAATCGCCAACACTTGCCTTTACTGCTTGGAGACGTGACGTCAATTTATCGACGGCGGACATTTGCATGGTTTTTTTTAATATCAGAAGCATCAGTTATAGGGAAAACCCACTCGGAACCAAAACTAGGGTATGTTTACAGCACTTATTTCCCTTAGACCGTTTGTGGCAATGTGAAACAAAGACAACAGTAGCCTTTTTTCAGCGCTACCCGCGACATGCGAATTTCGCAAATGGCATCAAAGAAAGCAAGTCGAACCTACACAATTTTGTGAATATTTTTGTGCTCTGGAGCAACTGTATGCAAAAAGTGACAACTACCAGTAATCTTGTGTTTTCCAACATGTGAAATCAGTGATTTAAACATCCATGGCATGGAAATTATGTTCTGGACGTCATCTAAAACTGTTTCACAGTGTGTGTTCATATCCATCAAAAAAAAAAAAAAATTTACTCCCCTTTGGATACCAATTTGGATACCTCATCATTTACAAGTATATGGAATACCATAAATAAGGTAAGATTATTTGTAAAAATCTAATCCTGGTCTTTCTGTATCACTTTATTTTGTTTGTCTAAGTTATTTGGTTGTTTTTCTATATTTTTTTAAAATGTGCTAAAAATCGCACGATTTGAGGGGTCAGAATGACCCTGAAGACTGTGACTCGATTGAATTAACATACTTAACTCTTTGCATGTAACACCAGAGCAGCTCAGTTGCACACCTACACTCAGAAGTGCATGGGCATGAACTAGAACAAATTCGTCTTTTATGACTCTCAAATCTTTGCGAAACAATTACAGAAGAGGCACTACGCTTGCTGACCCTGTCTTTACTATCAAATCAGTCTGATGTTCAAACAAAAAAAAGATTACTTAAGTTATAAAAATGGAAGGCAAGTAAAACCCATTCATGAAACAGTCAGCCTTAAGAAGCCTAGCCCCCCTAAAAAACTGCAATGCTGGAAAGGCTACACAGCCCTTAACACTTATGGTCCAGAAGCGAACAACCCTTAACACTTACGGTCCAGTAGTGAACAACCCTTAACACTAACGGTCCAGTAGCGAACAACCCTTAACACTTATGGTCCAGTAGCAAACAACCCTTAACACTTACGGTCCAGTAGCAAACAACAGTTAACACTTATGGTCCAGTAGTGATAACACTTATGGTCCAGTAGCAAACAACCCTTAACACTTACGGTCCAGTAGCAAACAACAGTTAACACTTATGGTCCAGTAGTGAACAACCCTTAACACTTACAGTCCAGTAGTGAACAACCCTTAACACTTACGGTCCAGTAGCAAACAACCTTAACACTTACGGTCCAGTAGCAAACAACCCTTAACACTTATGGTCCAGTAGTGAACAACCCTTAACACTTACGGTCCAGTAGTGAACAACCCTTAACACTTATGGTCCAGTAGCAAACAACCCTTAACACTTACGGTCCAGTAGTGAACAACCCTTAACACTTACGGTCCAGTAGCAAACAACCCTTAACACTTACGGTCCAGTAGCAAACAACCCTTAACACTTATGGTCCAGTAGTGAACAACCCTTAACACTTACGGTCCAGTAGCAAACAACCCTTAACACTTATGGTCCAGTAGCAAACAACCCTTAACACTTATGGTCCAGTAGCAAACAACCCTTAACACTTATGGTCCAGTAGCAAACAACCCTTAACACTTATGGTCCAGTAGCAAACAACCCTTAACACTTACAGTCCAGTAGCAAACAACCATTAACACTTACAGTCCAGTAGTGAACAACCCTTAACACTTATGGTCCAGTAGTGAACAACCCTTAACACTTACAGTCCAGTAGCAAACAACCCTTAACACTTATGGTCCAGTAGCAAACAACCCTTAACACTTACGGTCCAGTAGCAAACAACCCTTAACACTTATGGTCCAGTAGCAAACAACCCTTAACACTTATGGTCCAGTAGCAAACAACCTTTAACACTTATGGTCCAGTAGCAAACAACCCTTAACACTTATGGTCCAGTAGCAAACAACCCTTAACACTTACAGTCCAGTAGCAAACAACCCTTAACACTTACAGTCCAGAAGTGAACAACCCTTAACACTTATGGTCCAGTAGTGAACAACCCTTAACACTTACAGTCCAGTAGCAAACAACCCTTAACACTTATGGTCCAGTAGCAAACAACCCTTAACACTTATGGTCCAGTAGCAAACGACCCTTAACACTTATGGTCCAGTAGCAAACAACCCCTAACACTTATGGTCCAGTAGTGAACAACCCTTAACACTTATGGTCCAGTAGTGAACAACCCTTAACACTTATGGTCCAGTAGCAAACAACCCTTAACACTTACGGTCCAGTAGCAAACAACCCTTAACACTTATGGTCCAGTAGCAAACAACCTTTAACACTTACAGTCCAGTAGTGAACAACCCTTAACACTTATGGTCCAGTAGCAAACAACAGTTAACACTTATGGTCCAGTAGCGAACAACCCTTAACACTTATGTTCCAGTAGTGAACAACCCTTAACTCAATCGCTTCGTGCCGGAAGAATATCTCCGTCACTTCCGTTTACTGCTTGGGTACGTGACGTCGTTTTTTATCGACGGCGGACATTTGTTGTTGTTTTTTTTACGTCAGAAGCGTCAGTTATATAATAATAATAATAATAATTACAATATTTATATAGCGCAAAATCTTGATAAAATCAAATCTAAGCGCTGAAGCAGACACACACGCAAGCACGCACGCACGCACGCACACACACGCACGCACGCACACACACACACACACACACACACACACACACCACACACACACACACACACACATGGCTATAAATGGGGAGAAAGAATAAAAGCAATAAAAGCAAGAATAAAAGCAATGGAAAATTATAGAGAGCATAGCATATACAATTATATATTATAACCATGTGATTCCCTCCGAGCGGAGACAGGCTGCAGAGGGGGGGTTGAGTGAGGTTAGGATTTTATGCGGAGGAGAAAAGGTGAGTTTTGAGAGCGGACTTGAAGGAGACAAAAGTAGGTTGCTGACGGACTGAGAGAGGAAGTTTGTTCCAGGAGAGTGGACCAGAAACAGAGAAGGCTCGTGGACCATAGGTATTGAGCTTAGTGCGTGGAAAGCGAAAAGTCAGAGGATCGGAGGCAGAGCGGAGGGTACGTGAGGGAACATAGATCTCAAGTAGGCTTGACAGGTAATCGGGGGCTGCGTTATTGAGGCTTTTGTAGCACATGGTGTCTAGTTTGTACTGTATGCGCTTTGATACAGGGAGCCAGTGAAGTTGTGCCAGGAGAGGAGATATGTGGTCAGCCTTTTTCTTTTTGAGTACAAGGCGTGTAGCATTGTTTTGAATGCGCTGTAGGATGTGAATGGTGGAGGCAGGAAGACCAGACAGGAGTGAATTGCAATAGTCAATGCGAGACATTATGAAGGAGAGAACGAGTTTTGCAGTTGTTTCGACAGAGAGATACTTCCTGATCAGCCTTATACGATGGAGATGATAGTAGCAGGATCTGGCAGTTTGAGAAACAAAGTTGTTCATGGAGAGGGTAGAGTCAATGCAGACACCAAGGTTTTTAGCTGAATCAGAAATTGGGACTGATGTGTTACATAATGGGAGAGAAAGAGGAGGCAGCTGAGAAAGTTTCTGACGGGTGCCAATGAGGAAAACTCACTGGGAACCTAAACTAGGGTATGTTTACAGCATTTATTTACCTTAGACCGTTTGTGGCAATGTGAAACAAAGACAACAGTAGCCTTTTTTCAGCGCTACCCGCAACATGCGAATTTCGCAAATGGCGTCAAGGAAAGCAAGTCGAACCTTACAATTCTGTAAATATTTTGTGCTCTGGAGCAACTGTACGCAAAAAGTGACAACTACCAGTAATCTTGTGATTTGAAACATCCATGGCATCGAAATCATGTTCTGGACTTCATCTAAAACTGTTTCACAGTGTGTGTTCATATCCATCAAAAAAAAAAAATTACCCCCTTTGGATACCTATTTGGATACCTCATTATTTACAAGTACACGGAATACCATAAATAAAGTAAGATTATTTGTAAAGATCTAATCCTGGTCTTTCTGTATCACTTTACTTTGTTTGTCTACTTTATTTGGTTGTTTTTCTATATTTTTTTAAATGTGCAAAAAATCCTCCGAATTGAGGGGGCAGAATGACCCTGAAGACTGCGACTCGATTGAGTTAACACTTATGGTCCAGTAGTGAACAACCCTTAACACTTATGGTCCAGCAGCAAACAACCCTTAACATTTATGATCCATTAGTGAACAACCATTAACACTTACGGTCCAGTAGTGAACAACCCTTAACACTTACGGTCCAGTAGTGAACAACCCTTAACACTTATGGTCCAGTAGTGAACAACCCTTAACACTTACGGTCCAGTAGTGAACAACCCTTAACACTTATGGTCCAGTAGTGAACAACCCTTAACACTTATGGTCCAGTAGCAAACAACCCTTAACTCTTATGGTCCAGTAGTGAACAACCCTTAACACTTACGGTCCAGTAGTGAACAACCCTTAACACTTATGGTCCAGTAGTGAACAACCCTTAACACTTATGGTCCAGTAGTGAACAACCCTTAACATTTATGGTCCAGTAGTGAACAACCCTTAACACTTATGGTCCAGTAGTGAACAACCCTTAACACTTACAGTCCAGTAGTGAACAACCCTTAACATTTATGGTCCAGTAGTGAACAACCCTTAACACTTACAGTCCAGTAGTGAACAACCCTCAACACTTATGGTCCAGTAGTGAACAACCCTTAACACTTATGGTCCAGTAGTGAACAACCCTTAACACTTACAGTCCAGTAGCAAACAACCCTTAACACTTATGGTCCAGTAGCAAACAACCCTTAACACTTATGGTCCAGTAGTGAACAACCCTTAACACTTACGGTCCAGTAGTGAACAACCCTTAACACTTATGGTCCAGTAGTGAACAACTCTTAACACTTATGGTCCAGTAATAATAATAATTATAATAATAATAATAATAATAATAATAATAATAATAATAATAATAAATAATAATTACAATATTTATATAGCGCAAAATCTCGATAAAATCAAATCTAAGCGCTGAAGCAGACACACACGCAAGCACGCACGCACGCACGCACGCACACACACGCACGCACACACACACACACACACACACACACACACACACACACGCATGGCTATAAATGGGGAGAAAGAATAAAAGCAATAAAAGCAAGAATAAAAGCAATGGAAAATTATAGAGAGCATAGCATATACAATTATATATTATAACCATGTGATTCCCTCCGAGCGGAGACAGGCTGCAGAGGGGGGTTAGGATTTTATGCGGAGGAGAAAAGGTGAGTTTTGAGAGCGGACTTGAAGGAGACAAAAGTAGGTTGCTGACGGACTGAGAGAGGAAGTTTGTTCCAGGAGAGTGGACCAGAAACAGAGAAGGCTCGTGGACCATAGGTATTGAGCTTAGTGCGTGGAAAGCGAAAAGTCAGAGGATCGGAGGCAGAGCGGAGGGTACGTGAGGGAACATAGATCTCAAGTAGGCTTGACAGGTAATCGGGGGCTGCGTTATTGAGGCTTTTGTAGCACATGGTGTCTAGTTTGTACTGTATGCGCTTTGATACAGGGAGCCAGTGAAGTTGTGCCAGGAGAGGAGATATGTGGTCAGCTTTTTTCTTTTTGAGTACAAGGCGTACAGCATTGTTTTGAATGCGCTGTAGGATGTGAATGGTGGAGGCAGGAAGACCAGACAGGAGTGAATTGCAATAGTCAATGCGAGACATTATGAAGGAGAGAACGAGTTTTGCAGTTGTTTCGACAGAGAGATACTTCCTGATCAGCCTTATACGATGGAGATGATAGTAGCAGGATCTGGCAGTTTGAGAAACAAAGTTGTTCATGGAGAGGGTAGAGTCAATGCAGACACCAAGGTTTTTAGCTGAATCAGAAATTGGGACTGATGTGTTACATAATGGGAGAGAAAGAGGAGGCAGCTGAGAAAGTTTCTGACGGGTGCCAATGAGGATAGCTTCTGTTTTGTCGTCATTAAGCTGAAGTCTATTGTGTGTCATCCAGTTCTTAATGTCCGAGTAACACTCAGTGGTGCGAGTCAACAGGCGCTGTATATTATCAGGTGAGTCACTGTCTTGAAGTTGGGTGTCATCAGCATAGAAGTGGTGTTTTATAGAATGGGAGTTGATGATGGTGGACAGGGGGGAGGTGTAAAGAGTGAAAAGAACAGGGCCAAGGACAGATCCTTGTGGAACACCACAGGTCAGGTATGCAGGTTGAGAGTAAGTGCCATTGATGAGAACGGTTTGTTTTCTGTTGGATAGTAGTGAACAACCCTTAACATTTATGGTCCAGTAGTGAACAACCCTTAACACTTATGGTCCAGTAGTGAACAACCCTTAACACTTACAGTCCAGTAGCAAACAACCCTTAACACTTATGGTCCAGTAGCAAACAACCCTTAACACTTATGGTCCAGTAGCAAATAACCCTTAACACTTACGGTCCAGCAGCGACCCAAGGAGGAGTAGTTGAGAATTACTCAAGGCTGAGTTGAGTGAGTTGTATTACCTGCTTAAGGTATGAAATTTGTACTTGTTAACAGATTACAAACGTTTTTTTTAGCAGCAGCAGGGTTGCATCCCTTCTTAAATTACTGTGGAAATTTTCTTTGTACGTGTGAACTAGATAAGCATCAACAAACAACAACTTGCCAGCAACCTTCAAAACCAAAGATAAAATCAATATTACCTTGGAAAAAACAGAAAAGAAGTACTAATTGATCTGGAAACTGAACAACCAATTCAAAAGAGACATAGAGACAGAGAGACAGAGACAGACAGATTGACAAAAAAAGACAGGGAGAGAGAGAAAGGGAATGACAGTTTTCTTTTACCATGTGTTCTGTTATGTTGACCAGAAGTTCAGTTTCAATGAATTGTTCCAGGATGTATTTTGGAGCCATTTCCACGAGAGCCTTGACATGAAATACATTCATAAATTTATACATTCAAAATATGACAAATCCAAATGTGTTGAATCATACACTCATGACAAAAAAGAAATAATATCAAGTCAGAAAACATTAAGTATTAAATGATCAACATAATTGAATGAATTTCATCAACATCACTCTTTTGCTTAAGTTATGAAACACAGATATCTTTTAAAAAAAAAAACACACACCAAAGAACAAAAAAGGAACAAACTAAATGGTAACAACTTACTACGACCTTTCAAAATTTTGTTTCTGTGTAAAAATTCTCCCTCTGACTAAAAGATAGAAAAACAAGTAATGACCATAATTTGTAAATAATATACTGAACAAGCAATACAAAAAAGCTGGTAAAGACTTGACTTTACCTTTCACTTTCCATATAAACAAATGAATGAAAACAAACCAATTGATTAATCAAATGTGCAAAGAAAAACATGTACACACACTCTCTCTTACATTCTGTGTATGTATGTGTGTGTTCCAAGCAACATTTTCCAAAACAAACAGTAAACATAAGATTTCCTTTAACATTTTCTGAGAAAAACAGTAGACATAATGAAGTGCTTAGCACAACCAACTACCAACTAGATTATGATTTTGAACTCCCATCAGCAAAAAAACAAAAAACAAAAAACACCAGTTGCCATGGTGGAGTGGTTAGTGTAACAAGACTAACAATTCAAAAGTCATGGGCTTGAATCCCCAGAAGTCCTATCAAAATCATAGTGGGGGTTTTACCCCCAAATGGCGCCTATCCAGAACTGAGTGTGCTGTGGGCTCATTCCAAAGACTAGGGCCATACAGTTGAGCCTCATCCACTTCACAGACGCATAATTGAGGGTGCTGCTCAAATCTCCTGATGAACACTGCAGGTGTCTTATCTCTTACACATGACCGATGCCAGGATATATCATAATATTAGCAACAGATATAGAGTACAGTCCTGTCATGCAGTCTCAATCCAAGATGAATTCTACATTGAAACTCCATACCATCTTCATCATCATCATGATCACAGCATTGTTAAACCTGTCCCACTTTCTGTGGCAACTAAGGCGAGCAGAAAAAGGGACAAAAAGCAGGATTTATTTTTACCCCAACTGGCTCCTACACAGAGTTAACCCTTTGAGCCCTAGCCCCCTGAGCCATACAATACACTATTCCTGGGCTCCTGAGCAGAGTGCACTGAAAATCTACCCCATCGTAGTAATGCATGCATAAGAGACAAACTACTGACAAACAACCACAAAAAACAGTGTAAAAGTATTACAGAAAGGACTACCTTGAAGTTATCTCCAATACTCCACATCTGAATCGGAATCGTACAAAGCTTCGAGCACTTGCTCAGTGGTGAAAAAACGCTGGCGCTTGTTTGCCTCACGAGAGGTCGAAGGTTGAGGAGTTGATCTTTTCATTGTGAAAACTGACAAAACGTACACCAAACTATCACAATGGAGGCTGCCATGTGCAAATTGAAGTGTTCTGCAGCGACTGGGAAGGAATTATTCTGATTGGATAATATAAAAATAGAGCGAGACCCGGCTGTTTGACCCACTGTGCTGTGGCGACATACAGCGTGCACTCGGAATACGGTCACACAAAGCGTTGCGACCTGTAGGTCGCATTCGGGCCCAGAGGGTTAAGTGAGCTATGTGCTCATCGGACAGATGGGGCCAAAGTCAAGTCTCATCCATTACTATGTGCTCATTGGACAGATGGGGCCACAGTCAAGTCTCACCCATTTAACAGATATTTCACTGAGGGTACTGCTCAAATATCCTGACCAACACTGGAAGTTCCTGTATCTGTCAGACCTGGCTAAAACCAGGATGTGTCATGAAAGCAAAAAAAAATGAGTACAGCCCTGTCATGCAGTCTCAGTCTGAAATGGAGCTCCTTAGCATCATCAGTGTAATCCCCATTCTCATCATCGTATCACTGTGAAAAACTGTCCCCAATTCTTTAGCCCCTCTCGCCATATTCTCATGGTGACCTCAGTTACAGTAGGTTTGGAGATGTGTGACAGGTACAGCCAAAATGAGTGATCTGGGATAATGACACAGGAGTGGTGCTGAAGAGAGGGCAGACACAAAAAAAAAGTTTTATGAGACACTATATATGCACACTGTTCTGGTAATATGGCCCACACAGTAGTGGGGTAATGTTGATGCACAGTGTGCATATTCTGTCTTTATGGATCACTCTGCCATGCAGTTACACAATGCTCATACTCCATCTTCATGGATCGTTCTGCCATGTAGGCAATCATATATGCTTTTATGGTGAGATGATGTTGGATCTTTTTCCGTTTCCATGCGCCATCAAACACTGACATGTCTTATGGGATCTGAAATGTGTGTAGTACATGTTTTGTGTGCATATACACACAGTGGAGTTTCACAATATTAGGCACTAGTACTGTTGTAGGTCTGCTCATATACCAACCTGAGAATAAAAAAAACAAACAAACAAACAAAAAAACCCATTTGGAGCAACCCAGGGTTAATTTCAGACCTTACCAACATTTTTACTAATTTTGCTGTTGTACACTTTTTCCCCCCACTAAACTAGTCACACACGGATGTGTTTCATCTGCCTGTGGATACTTGCAACCTCACCTGTTTCGCTGAAGGTGTCATTCCTGTCTGAACCACGACAATTGCTCTCATGATATTATCAGACTGCATCTGTTGACAGTATGCCTTGATTGTCTTGATTCCCACTTTGGGCTCATCAGGGAAAAACACAAACATTTGGTCTGAAAAATCAAAAAAAAACAATCATCTGAAAAATAAAACAATCACTAGAATAATATTTGTATTTTGATCTTCATTTAATGCTTGCTTGTATCTTGATCTTCATTTTCCTTTTTTTTTCTCTTTGCATCCCCTTTTTTAAGACAAAATTAATTATAAACATTTTTTATTCATAATTATAATAATAATAATTACAATATGTATATAGCGCAAAATCTTGATAAAAAATTAAAAATTTTAAATCAATTTCAAGATGAAACATCTCATAAACCCATGAGATCTTAAAATTTAAACACATGCACAGGCACACACACTCACAAGCATTCATATACATACATTTCATTTATGACAAACAGTACACATTCATACATTCTCACACAAACACACACACACATTCATACATTCTCACACAAACACACACACACACACACACACACACACACACACACACACACACACACACTCACACACACACACACCAACACACACACACACATGTGCACATGCAGAGAAGCAAACATTTGTACACATTTGCCAACATTCACACATATACATATTGCTAAAATCGTAAAATTACAAATGTACATTAATTTTTAAAAAATTCATACCTGTTGGATTATCATTGTGATTCACCAGAACAATCAAGTCTTTGCGCTTGGGACGGCCTTCGCTGGTAGACACAGATATATATATATGAAATAAACAAGATGCTTGTAAGGGTAAGAACACCATTTCATGAGATGCATTAATTATAACAGATCAAAACAAACAAACAAAAAAGTTTCATGCATTATTTCATGATGTACTAATTAAAAAACAAAACAAAAAAGACAAAGAACACAAAACGAAAATTTGCACAGACAACAAATATTGGAAACATTATAAAATTACACTGAAGAGTTATTAAAGAAGTTCTTAAGTTTACATAGAACAATTCGTCTAAGTAATTTTTCCCACTGTTTTCTTCTTGTTGTTGTTAATGTTTTTTGGTATGTTTGGTTGGTTTTTTTTTTAGTTTTCTTAAATAACATTTTGTATTATGAAAAACAATATCTGATACTGATACTTTAACTTAGTTTAAGTCAATTATGATGATAAAATCCTTGTTACGCATTTTTGATTTCATTTGTAAGTTATGTCAGAATCAAGTATTTTTCCCCCTGTTTTACATCAAATCCTCTCTGAATGTATGCATGTTTGTTGGTGTATGTGTGCATGTTCATATGTGTGTGTCTATGTGTGTGTGCTGTGTGTGTGACCACTTTCAACAGCCATGATTCTTCAACCAAGTCTGACCAGTTTTGCAATGTCATAATCTCAACTTATGAGACCAAAACAAAAACAAACAAAACAAAAATCCCACTTTAACATACAAATTTTAACATACACAATAGATTACCATAATGTAATAGCAAATAAGTGATTACACGCCAAAGTCAACCCTGTTTTTTTTTTTTTTTAATTTAACCGTTCTTCAAGAACTTTTTTTGGGGGGGAGAGGCTTTTTTTTAATCTTCCTAAAAAAAAAAGGTGTGGCGGGGGATTGTGGATTGTTTCATTTTGACTGGACAAGTGTGAGTTTGAGTATCTGGACCCACTGAGGAACTGCACATGCACAAGTTTGGTTATCATGATGCCATGGTCAAAGTCTCACTGCCAAAAATGCCTGAAACTAGTGAAAGCTAAAATCCATACTTTTTCAAGGAGCGAACAGCATTTTCTCAGCAATTTCAGATATTATTCTATGCTTCTCTTCATACAGGGATGTGAGAAGGACTGAAACTAAACAGTGTATGGAAGATAGGGGGTGGATGGATCCAGGGGCTGCTTAAGGCCTGGTGGAGTGCAGGCAGCATGGAGTGTCGGGGGGGGGGGGGGGGGGAGGGGGGGGCTTAGCTAAAAAAAAACAATTGTTGTCTGCAGAGCTAAGAACTGGCAAAAATGGATATATCATTATATGCATCAAAAGCTAACTAAACTTACTTTGTTAAAGTCAGCTCATAAACATTATATTTATAACCATGAAAAATTGAAAACATGGCAGGGAACTTCAATGGTAATAAACACATTACTGAATAACTTCAATAAGTGAACAGGAAAACTAGAAGCATCTAAAAACCAAAATGAAACACTTCCAGTGTTCAAAAAGATACATTCAGCACTGAAAATCCTCATGGTTGGAATTCACTCCACTTGAAATTGAACATTCATAATTCAGTCAAGATGTCGACAATGCCAAATCCAGCACAAGAAAGTAGCACATTTGGATTGAACAAAATTGGCCAATCCCAGCAAAAATAAGGAATATAGTCAAAGGAATGTATTATGCATGAATTTTTTTTTTTTTTATTCATCCATGTATACAGCAGTAACAATCATTCACCGTTTCTGCTCTCCTTTTTTTTTTTTTCTTTTACTCTCAAAGAAATAGAAAAGGACATTTGTGTTTCTAAGTAGTTTTTAAATTTCTGTTCATAACAACAAAACATATCGGAGTAAGTCAGGTCTGAGAGACACAGACACCCCTGGTATTGCTTTGGAAAATTTGAACACCCACAATACTGTAGATGAGATCTAACTGTGTAGTTCCAGTCTTCCCGACCAGTAACAGCACACTTACAGAAGAATGTTTTGACTGATAGGGATTCAAACCCACATTCTCCCAGTCGGTAGTCCATTATGCGATCCACTTTGCCATGCTGACTGGTGCAAACAAAATTTTGATTTAACATGTAACAAGTGAAATACTGAATTTATAGCAGAATGTTTACAACAACCAACCTTGGCTTATCTCCATATGTTGCCTTAAAGGTATCCAGGGACTGATCCAATTCATCTTGTGTCACCAGGTATCCTCTGTCGTGACAAAGCTGCAACAGTCAAGATCACAAAAATTAATTACAATACTGTTGAACTAATACTGAACGGGACTACAATGGACTGGGACTAGACTGGATTTTCTTCTTCATTTTTTTGTTCATAGTAAAATGTTTTCATATGAAAGTTGGGTTGCTCTCCCTGAGAAAATCATGTCTCCATAGAAGCAATACCATCATTTTTAATATTTTCCTGAATCATGCCTGCATGTTGTTGTTTTTCTATGAAACTACTGAAAGAGGATATTTCTACAGAATCTTACCAAAGATAGAAATTTATCTCTTTCCTTACATTGGAATTGTTTTTAAGTGCACTAAATGCAGATCTCATTTTAATATCTCATACAAATAACTAGCACCCAGACCATCACTTAAAGTCTAAACGAAGAAGCACAAAATCTCTGTCCAGCTAGGGACCAAACCCAAACCTCTCACTTCCCAGGCAGGCATTCCAAGTCCAAACAACTGGATCACACACTACTAGTTCTGTATTTAATCCTTTTGACTCCTGTCCATCAGCATCCTGCATTGTCAACCATGATAGCAAAGCAAAAAATTAACCCTTTGATTCCCCCACCCTATCCACAAGCTTCCTGTGAGGGAATCAAAGGGTTAAGTTTTTGCTGTTGGTGGATAGGGTGCAGGATCAAGGGGTTAAGTACATAATTCCTAAACTTAACCCTTTGCCTGCCATTTTGAGTAGATCCAACAAATCCTCTTCACTAAGAAATTTTCACTGCCTATGCCACCATTTTCCTGGGCACTTTAATTCAACAGTTGTTGTGTAATAACATGATCAACATCATCAACAATGCCACTTTCTTCCATAGGGCCTTTTGATTGGCACTGTACAGCTTCATACGCCAACTTTTTTTTTTTATATCTGTATCACTTGTATCTTCATCATCTATATTCTATTATCCAGTATTGAATCATCTGATAAAAATTAATTTCTATATTTATCTCCTTTAAAACTGGACATAAAAAAAAATCATTGGTAGGGTTTTTTTACAATAGTGCAGATCTGCCTCTTTTTTGGCACTAAGGCCTGCTTCCATTTACTGGGAGTTGAGGTTTTCCTCCTTCAGGAAAGCAAGTGGAAAATTCTTGGAACAGTGCAGCCAGTCAGCCAACCAAAATTGATGAAACAATAGGCTTTCTCACGTCGTATACAAATGTCCTTTCTGAAAGAAGTCTGGGCTACTGTAACTGTAAGTAACGTTCATGGTAAACACTACACCAAGCAGCTGAAAGCGATTCAATGACCTGCTCTTGGACCTCTTGCATGATCTTGTCCAAGATATGTAACTGTTCTCATCATCATCATCATCAGGTGCCCTGCCGCATGGCGTTGGCGATCATGGACTTCCATCTGTCTCTATCTCTCGTTGCCCCTAGCATCTCCACCACCCTCCTCGCCCTCAGCCACTCTGCAAGTCCGTCCAGCATTTTCTCCCTGGGTCTACCCAATGCTCTCTTTCCCTCCAGCTTTCCCCGTTGTGACCAGGTGCTCCAAATCCCCCTTCCTCATAAAATGGCCTATAAATGTTGCCTGTCTTTTCCTAATCTTCCTTATGAGTGATCTACTTGTGTCTGCCTCCATCAAGACTGTCTCGTTTGTTTTCTTTGCTGTCCATGGAACTGTAAATAACGTTCATGGTAAACACTACACCCAGCAGCTGAAAGTGAGTCAATGACCTGCTCTTGGATCTCTTGCATGATCTTCTCCAAGAGATGTAACTGTTCTAAAAGATCAAATCACTGATTTACATAATAAAGTGTGTGTGTGTGTGTGTGTGTGCGTGTGGGGTGGTGGTGGTGTGTGTGTGTGTGGGTAGGTGTGTGGGTGTGGGTGTGTGTGTGCACGCGCGCAATCCCACACACAAGGATGAGATCAGGAAATGATAGGCCGACACAAAATTTTTCTATAAATTGATCTTCATTCTGATCAAGTATTTCTAATTTTTTACCTGATGGTTCTTGAATGAAATGGTCAGGTGATTGTTGCTGCATAATGCTGGGCCAAACTCCAATAGTCTATGAGGGGTGATCCAAAAGTCTTGCCAATCTGAACTGTTTACAGCATTTTCAACTAGTAAGTAGTATTAAAATAAACTATAGCCTTTGTATTATTTAACATTAAAAAATAGTAATGATGACATATCATGTTTAGATCTATGACATCTAAAAATAAATATTCATACAAATTCAAATAAAAATATTCTAACTTCTAAGCAGCCTAGACCCTACTGTAGTGCTGTCTCACATCTTTCTTCTCTCCACCCTACTGTCCACACTGTACTCCTATGATTGATAGTGTCAGGTATTTGCTATTTGTGTATAAGTAGATTTATAGGCTTACACATTTTCCGTCCTAATAAAAATATTTCATCATTTTGTACACAGACCTGTAGGCTGCCTGTATTTTCCTTTTTTACAGGCCTACCTTGCTTTATCCGTTTATGTATTACTGTGGCTATATAGGCCTTACACACTAGCATGCTCACACACAAGTGGTGGGATGGCATGTGGTGGGATAGCAAGTGGTAGGATAGCAAGTGATGATGGTGGGAAAATTTACAGGCTAAGAAACCATGTGATGCGAGAGTAGATTTGAGCCAAAGTATGGCACTTATTTTACAGCAGAAGACGGAGTTGCCATTGTCATCTTACTGTAAAAGTCCTCCAATGTTTTAGGGAGAAGAGAGGCAGAATGGTTCAGACATTCGCCTGCCAACCATTAAACTTAATATTTTGGCATGAACTAACCCAGCATGTAAATATTCAGATCTGAAAGTTTCATTTTGTTCCTTTATGTTTTTATTTTTTGTGATTTTTTTCCTAACCCTTCCAAATGGGCCGGATGTGGGGAAACGCAAGGGGAAAAACTCTCCGTACCGAGTGAGTTAAGGCTTGTGCCATAATCATTCTGGATTTTCTCCATCACATGGCACCTGTGATGATAGTATATTTATACGGAATTCATACCAAGCATAGAGACATCATCTTGAGAGAAACTGAAACTGTTTTCTAACTTTAGGCCTACCTAGTGAATACCTATCCACATAGTGAACCCAGTGCTACCTAACCTTACCTAGTAAATACTTAGCCATGTAGTGAACTTGCTTACATTTTTATGTTTACATTTTTAAAAACGAAAGGAGATTTTTTTAATGCTGAACAGATTCCGACAAGAACTTGAAGAAGCAAGCTTTATTTTTCATTTTAACTGTAGATTAAAATCATATGATTTAATCTAGATTAGATCTATAGTTTAAACGTTTTTTCATATCGCTTTTAAAACTATTCAGTCCGTGGTTTGTCCTATTTCAGCCTGACGCTCCTACCTACCGCACCTCGAGAAAACTTCAATTATTACTATGTCAGTACCAGTATCATGAGTATACATATCGACAGATATATTATTGTCACTGTGAGCGTGTCCTATCCAGGCATGTAAGAAACAGGCCTCAAGACTGGGCTTTGCTCTAACGATAGCGGCATATGCCAGAGTAATTACCTGCATGATAGTTTTCCTAATTCTCCACAATTTGTAGGTTTCCTGTTCGTCATCCATAGCTGACTGGCTGGGGTTCAAACGGAATGTTCACACGAACGTTTATACTTTGAGATTGCACCCACGTTTGGCGAATACCGGAAGCCGATCTAACTCAGTTTCGAATACAGTGTAAAAAAAAAAATGTTGTAGGTCCACAGGTGTAGATATTCATTTCTGATCGTGTATAACATTGTATTTGTATTAACATTCTGTTAAATCGTCAGGTGTATGTTCTATTTAAATATCTTATCTTTTTGAAGTGCTTTGTTTTCGCATCGACAGTGCAGATTGTGATGTCTTTTAACCAGAATCGAGTGAACTCCACAAGAACGATTGAAGTTTGACACGAAAGTTGTGTTTTTATTGGTTTCCCCTTAGTTTGTTAGGATACGATAACCACTTCCACTTTTCTCTTTATTGTTAAGGAGACCGGATTTGTATCTTCTTACCCCAACCCCCCTATTCCGAGCATTCGCTCCTACATTTTGCCTCTGTTTTTCGCATTGTAGTAACTTAGTGGCCAATGCCATGCGGCAGGGCATAATTATCATGATGATGATGATGATGATGATGATAAGAAGCACCACCTCAACATCAAGAGATGCATGAACTTCCCAAGTTGCTGAATATCTGTAGTCTTGATCTCCTGGTTAAACTCCAGATGCAATAGATATAAGATGATGTTGGCAGAAACATTGCCACTGTCTTGCTGAATCTAATTATAAGGCCAAAATCTGAAAATGTTTGCAGGAGACAGCAAATAGGTCAGTGATGCATTGGGTGTTCCTTGTGCAAGTGTGAAGCCAGTGTACAGTCATCTGCACGCGCGCACACACACACACACACACACACATGCGTGCGTGCACACACAACACAACACACACACACACATGCACACACACACACAAACAAACAAACACACATACACAACACACACACACACACACACACACACACACACACACAACACACACACACACACACATATCAATTTCTTGTATTTTGTATTTAGTATGATTTCTCGCAATTGTTGACCTATGCACTATACCTCTGTTCTCACTAACAACTTGCAGAAAGAAATTTTTCTCTGTTTTTGGCCCAACAACATGGAACTCCCTCTTAGTATCTCTAAGACACAGCAATAGTCTGCTTTCTTTCAAAGAACACCTCAAAACACATCTCTTTGAGAAATATCTCCAAAAATCACAAATAAAGGCTTGTGGCTCTTCTAAATCCAGTAGTATTGCAGTTTGTCTTAAGTGTGTGTGTGTGCGTGTGTGTGTGTGTGTGTGTTTGTCTGTCTGTCTGTCTCTGTGTGTGTGTGTGTGTGTGTGTGTGTGTGTGTGTGTGTGTGTGTGTGTGTGTGTACATGTGTTTGCACAGGGTGTGTGTTATTGTGTATATATGTGTATGAGTGCTGATATGTGTGTGTATTTTCATGATTATCATCAATAAATTGAAAAATAAATTTGTTGTTATTTTGGTGAGCTACGTTTATGTTGTATTGACATATTGTGTATACAGAATCCCATACATTTTTACTGCATTATAATCTACTGGCATAGTAATGTTTATGCTGCATTGGTATTTTAGTGTATGTATGCAATTGTTGTACTGCAGTACTGTTTCCACATTGCAATGCTCATGTTGTTTGTTAAGTGCAATAAAGCAATCTCTAACATGTGTGTTTTCGCTATATAATTGGAATTATTATGATTACTGCTACTACTACTACTACTTCTGCTACTACTACTACTACTGCTGCCAGCTCGCCAAACCACTAGCTCTACTCCCTTTACTGTGATCTTGGCAATATGCAGTCGTGAGCTCCCAATGCTGTCTTTCGCAAATGTCAGGGGGTGTTCATCCAAGAACGATAAATCTCTTTTGAACAAACTCCAAACTTTTAGGCAAATATCAAACATTACATGGCTGCAGGATTCGGGGTAAACCTTTTAGAAAGGTAACATATTTTTCAGTGACACACATTTCATTTCGTGAGTGTTTGGAACTGAGAATCATCTGGGGTGTTTTCAGCAACGAATAGTGTTCCATAGAATGTACTGTATCACATGATCAACAAGTGTAGCCTGATTCATAAATAATACACCACAAACTTTAAAAAGTATATTTGCAGATGATACTAAAATGTGCAATGGTACCCAGTCTGAAGGTCAGAGAAAAAGGACTACAGAACGGTGTGAAAGAGTAGTTCAGTGGACTGATATGTGTGTAAAATTGAATAGTTGATAATATAAGATACTGCATATACATACTAAAAAAGTTAATTAACTACATTTCAATTACACAATCAGAAAGGCTGAGATAGCATGCTGCTTACCAATTTTAAAAAAAATGGGTGGGGGTGGGGGTGGGGGTGGCGCGTTCTGATTCTGGGTCATAGATTCTTTATGGCACAGGTTCGATACATCACAAGTTTGATATTTCCTTGGTTTGATACATCCCTGCTAGGTTTGATACGTCACAGGTACACAATTTCGTTGGACTACCTTTGTCCTTTTCATGATGCCACCATCTAATCGAGTGACCTGGAGAGCTGCAGGCGAAAAGTGTATGTGCATAATTTCAATGGCCTCGGAAGTTAAAGGGACACTTTACGACGTTTTCTTTTTTTCTTTTTTTTTTCTTTTTTTTTTCTTGGCCTTGTTCGTAATTCTCTATCAGAGTCCTCACCTTGCAAACCACATTCTACCCAAATATGAATATTAAAGAAGACAACTGATCCACACCTACTTCGTTCCTTCGATCCTTTGTTTCACTGTGGTAAAATGTGGGAGACGCTAAATTAAACAAAGTGTGAATCGTGGCTACTTTCCATTGGAAAGAAAACAACCTGTTTACATTATCTAAACACGTTCAGGGGAGAATCCCAATCCCAGATTCCCAGGTACCTGTAGACGCACGACGTAAACACCAGACCTGCAGTGTCCCGTTTTATTTCTATACAAAAGCGGTTAGGGTGAATGGATCCCCTGCAAAAGCGGCTGGCTGTAAGCAAGAGTAGTAAATATTTCTGAGCGATCGTAACGAAAGAGATAAGGACTCTATCTGCAGGCCCTGGGAATGGTGAGAAACTATTTAAATCAGCAGAAAGCTTTGTTGTTCTTGTTGTTTGTTGTTGTTGTTTGTTTTGTCAGTAACATTGATCAATCAGAAAAATTAAGTACTCTACAAGGGAAAAAATCTTCCAGAAGAAAAAAGGTTTTTGTCTGGTAGGCCCATGAAGTGATCATGGCAAGGAAAAAACATTAGCAGAGAAAAAAAAATCAACTCAGCTGTCTGCAATGGTTAACAGTACTTGAAAAATCAAAACTTATTCGTTTTGGTGGGGTGGGGGTGGATATCGATTTTTCCATTAGAATTATCAATTCCATAAAAGAACTCGATCTTTAACTTGCAAAATATAATATGTAGGATGTAAGAAAATTTGATAGGAGCAGTAATACAGCAATTATTTATCAGACAAAAAAAATGGCTAAATTTACACACACACACACACACCACACACACACACACACACACACACACACAACACACACACACACACCACAATCTCTCTCTCTCTCTCGCACGCACACGCACGCGCACACACACACGCACGCATACACACACACCACACACACTCACACACACACACACACACACACACACACACACACACACACACACACACACACACACACACACACTATTAAAGGATATTCATAGAGTTATATGGCAGGGTCGAGTTTCAAAATGTAAAGCTATCGACCCGGTTTCGATGGATGTTGGAGTGCCGTGGGTACCTAGTATGTCATTGGGTGCGGACCCAAGGGAACATAGACTCGCGGAACATAGATCCAGGGGAACACAGACTCAGGGAGCTCTCGGAACAGACCCAGGGAAACACAGACTCAGGGAAACGTAGACCTGGGGAAATAATGGCTGTGATTACGGGACAGATGGTCAGTGCTGAGAGATGAACATTGCGAGCATTCCGACTATGTTCGTCTCTCTGTATCCATCTATATGTCTGTCTCTCTATTTCTGTCTGCCTGCCTGCCTGCCTGCCTGCCTGCCTGCCTACCTTCCTGCCTGTCTTCGGTCTGTCTGTCTCCCCCATCCCCCTCTCTCTCCCTCTGTCTGTCTGACTGTCCGTTGTCTCTATCTTTCTTTCTTTGTCTTTCTCTGTGTCTATGTCTCTGTTTTTCTCTCTGTCTCCGAGTCTGTCTCTGTTGTGCCTGTGTGTGTGTGTATGTGTGTGTGTGTACGTGTTTGTGTGTGATCTTTGTGTACAAACGAAACGCGCGCGCACGAACACACACACTCACACACACACACACACACACGCACACACACACACATACACACACACACACACCACACTTACATGCGCGCTCACACACACATACACACACTGATATTCACATACGCACACATCCTCACCACACACACACGTATGCGCGAGGGCACACACATATACACATACACGCATGCACACACGTATACACATTTAGAGACATATTTCTTTAGTGTACTCAACTGTTTTTGCCCTCAAACTGATGAAACTCTCAAACTTCAAATTGGGATGTATCATAACGGATCTGGGATGTGTTTAACCTGAGATGTGTCGTGACACACTCATATGTATCCTAGTTGATTCAAAATCTTAGTTTTAACCCTTTGACTCCCGCACTCTATCCACCAACGTCCTGCATTGCCAACCATGTTAAACCATGTTATCCTGCAGGAAACTGGTGGATAGGGTGAGGGAAATCAAAGGGTTTAGTTTTTGCAGGAAGCTGGTGGATAGGGTGAGGGAGCCAAAGGGTTCAGTTTTTGCAGGAAGGTGGTGGATAGGGTGAGGGAGTCAAAGGGTTCAGCTGGTGGATAGGGTGAGGGCGTCAAAGGGTTAGAGAACACGTAATATCAACAGCAAGAACAAAGAAACAAAACAGGTTTTTTTTTCCAGATCGTGCAAATGTATAGTGTAGTCACGGGAAAAGAAAAATTAATTGGAAATGCAGAAAGACGAACTGATGTTAACAAGAAACATCGAAGGGAGCTGGATGGGACTCAGAGCAGCAATGCTTTACCACTGATCAGACAATCACCTCACTACTCTCGACATCACACAGTAGTCATTTCGCCAAGCAAAAGGAGTTGTCCATGCGCTGCATGACCCAGTCGGACCCAGTCATTGTGACCTTGTTTACAAGCCGAATGGCAGGCTCATTTACCACACCAAGAAAGAAACAGGGAGTGGTCGTATGATGCTGCAGACACTGCCTTTTTTTGTGTGTGTGACTAGGTCTGACATACATCCAAACGGATCCCAGAAAGGAGATATAATACAAACTAAATAATAGGCATGTGTGGGTTTACGATAAGGAATTAAGATCACTAAACCTGCCAAATTTTGCAATAGGGCCAAACTTGTAATTAATCAACCATAGAGAGTGTTATGATAAGAAAACAGCAAATTCGTTATTAAAACATTGTAACCACAGGGACATTTACAATCTTCAAAAATCACCCTGTTTGATAACAATAAGTAATTACGTTAGAAAATAGCCGTACATCCGTTTGTTTCTGTTTGAAATGATCGAGCAGGCAAAATTAGGTTGAATGACATACACAGAAAAGATGACAGTTTTGAAAAAGGGACGTAAGGCATGCCGCATTCTTTTCACGTGAGAAAGGTGTACGCGAATAGTCTTTCCCTGAACCATGTTATCATTACTCGCTCGTCTTCCTAAGAGCGCTGCTTTCCCTATCAGTGTTACGCTGTCCGCCGTCGTGGGTGCGTCTGTTAGTGCAAACACCATGGTATGTAAACATTTGCGTTTTCTGACAGGATTTGTGTGATATGCCGCTGCTTTCCTAAAGACTTACACTTCTTTATATCAAGACGAACAGTTCTCAGAAGATCACTTGCATAATAATGCCAATACTAGTAGATCTAGATACTCATGACGATGGAGACCTATTTCAGTACATGTATTTGCAGACAAACAAATCAGTGATTCAGGTGAAAGCGCGCTTTGGCCTAAAGATAGGCAGGCCACCGCACCGATGTCAGCACAGGCAACGGCGCGGTAGCTGGATCGACCGAGCCCTATCTCAAACAAAGTGCTGTTGTTGAATGTGAAGAATTAAGCACTGTGACCTGTTCCAACTTGAGAGGCGACAGCACTTGATTAGATAAGTTACAGTAGATGAGACTCATTTGCTGTGACTTATCTAATCAAGTGCTAGTAGATCAAGGCCAGCGTGGACATGTTCTGTCGGTACGACATCAGTACATGTAGCAGCATGACTATGCATGCATACACACATGACATTGATATACACCTAACACAAATGTTTGTACATGGATATGTGCATGCATTCACACAGACATGCATACACATGCGCCCATACAGACACATACAGAGACGTACACTAAGATTAAGATAACAAATGCGCTCAAGCTTGCAAACAAGAACAAACACATACACGAACATGCAGAAGTACATTGTGGACATGTGCCCACATACACACACACAGACATAGTCTCTGTATATAAAGTCTACAGATGTATACTTTTTTTTTCTTTCTTTTTTTGTTTGTTTTTGAGATCAGATTTTTTCCCCACAAAGCTTTGTGAGAGAGTACAGGGGATCTTGTTATTTATCTTTTATATAATTCTAAGATGAAATTAGATGGACAAAGGTAGTGCATGCATTCTCTCTCTCTCGCTCGCTCTCTCTATCTTCTCTCTCTCGCTCTCTCTCTCTTGCTCTCTCTTCTCTCTCTCTTCCCCCCCTCTCTCTCCCCCCCCTCTCTCTCTCTCCTTTGATATCCTGTTTATGATGGTGTCTTCTCTTTGTCCCTTGGTCTTTCCTCTTCTCTGGTGGGCTTCTTTGGTTGTTTGATGTTCATGGTGGTGTCTTCTCCTTGTTCCTTGATCATCCCTCTTCTCTAGTAGGCTGCTTTTGGAGTTTGCTTTGGTGACTGTCATATGTTGGTTTTGTGTGGATAGAGTAGCTCTGGCATCAGTTGTTTGTTGCTATTTTCTTGGGTTCTCCTCTCTTGTTCTTCTGTCTTCATGGTTTGTTGCAGGAATCTCTAGGTGCATCATTCAAGACTATCACACATTCATTCATTCAGTTAACATTCGGCTTAGTTGTCATTAATTCAGTTTTTGGTTAATATAGCAAGATTCCTGCTTTCATCATTTCTCCATTGAGTGTTTACTCTCTTTATTTTTTGTCTTCCTGTTAGAAGGCACAAATGATATGACATGTTATTTAGTAACAGCAGACAATAGTCTTTTTGATATAAGTTCAGAGCACAACATATCTACTTGTCAGTCAATTAGATGGACAACAAAACTTTCATCACTGTTTCATGAATACTTGTAATTGTATGTCAGGGCTGTGTATGCATGACTGCATCCAAACCATGGTTCATATTTATTATTGGATGGCTAGGTTAACCGTACATTCCTCTCTTTTTGCTACTTTACATTCCGCTCTTTTTGCTCATAGGTTTCTTAGTCATAATTCAGTTTCAAATATATATATACGTTGTACTATTTGTAGATTTTTGCATTTGCCATATTTGAATTTGGAGACAGTCTAGCTAACTGTAATTTTTAATATATGATTGACCTTGTTTCTCTTTATGTCCGGGGCTATTTCCCTTTTTGTTATACAGAAAAAGATAGTCTAGCTAACTGTAATATATGATGACCTTGTTTCTCTTTATGTCCGGGGGTATTTCCCTTTTTGTTATACTTATACCGAAAAGTGTTATTTTTTCATTCATAGCAGTATGTATATCATGATGTGTTAATATGTATTGTTTTACATTCTTCCAAAAGGGCCTTAGTTTTGGATATGTGTAGAATGCATGCTCGATGTCGTCTACTTCTTGGCACCAGAGGCATTTATTTGTGTCGGTGACACCCATTTTTTGTAGTAGAATGTTTGTAGGATATATATTATGCAGGAACTTAAAGTGGAGTAATCTCAGCTGAGATTCCTTTGTGCATTTGTATGCGGTGGAGAAGTAGTCTTGTATATTGATGTCTAACTTGCGCTTCCAAAAATTGGTTGCACATATTTCGTGGTTTTGTTTTGCAGAGAATACTTTCCTGATTTGTTTGTTTGATAGTGAGGTTAGATTTCCGCCCTCTGTCATGATGTTGTTTGGAATTTCGTCTCTGTTAGCGTCGTTATTGAGTTTGTGTTTCCATGTGCATGGAAGGGAGTTAACAATTGCATTGTATTCGAAGAGTAACGTTGGGCTGGGGCCTATCTTCTGTTCTATTTCTCTGTAGGTCATCATGTTTCCATTTAGCCAGAGATCTTGCACAAAAAGAAAACCAGATGTACTCCATCGCAAGAAAAATAATGGCTTTCCTTTGTATAGTATATTTTTGTTGTTCCACAAAGGTTCTGTTTTCACTTTCTCTGTCAATCTATTTTTGTTAAAGATGGAAACTGCTTTAATTACGTCTCTCCAGAAGATTGATTTTACCTGTCCAAGGTGCTTAATGTCTTAGGTGGAACATTACATTTGAACACACAGTGGCTGTTTTCAAAGTTGGAAATGTTCTGTTTAGCCAGAATGCTCCATGACGAGTGTGGTTGTGAAAGGAGTTTGGCTGCCCATTTTACTAGAAATATTTGTTGCTGGTGTTTGATATTTATCATTGATAGTCCTTCTTTTTCGAGGCTGAGGACACCCCTTTTTGCCTTTTCAAATGCTTTTTTGTTGTTGAACTTCTTTTTCCAAAGAAATCTATACATTATTGTATTTATGTAGTTCAGCGTATTGGCTGGTATCAACGCTACTTGTAATACGTGTGAGAACTGTGCAAGTAGAAATGTTTTTGAGAGAATATTTCCATACAGTCAAGGGTTTCTGTGTTCCCATCTTTTTATTATTCTGATTATTTTCTCTATCTTGGGTTTCCAGTTGTCTTTTATTTCAGATATTTCTTTGTCTGCTGAGTAGTAAATGCCTAGGAGTTTTAGTTTACCAGATTTCATGGGTATGTCATTAATCTTTACAGCTTCATGTTTTCTTGATCCTAGCCATATACCTTCTGATTTACTTTTATTTAGCTTTAAGCCTGAGAATTCTTCAAATTGTTCTACGATGTTGGTGGCTATCTATATGTCGTTTTCATTTTTTAGAGTTAAAGTTGTATCGTCTACAAATTGTTTGATTTTGGATATGTTTTGTGCATCATCTTCATTGTCATATTGTCTCAGTTTGATTCCTTGTTTTATTATGGCGAATTCGAATAGCAAGGATTTCCACCGCCATGACAAAAAGAAGGGGGCTAAGAGGACATCCTTGGGAACCAATCAGAGAGCCAAACACCATTCTGAATACTGCTTTCTGTGTTTTCCATCACAGTTGTCACAAAAGTTTTGAATCTTCGACCAAACTGGAAAATATCTAATGCCTCCTTAATACATTTTTTTGAGATGGTGTCAAAGGCTTTAGAAAAGTCTAGGGCTATTTGGGCGCCTGGCTGGTTGTTATTGTCCAAGTATCTTGTGAGATCATCAAAGAATCTTAAATGATCTGCTATGTTTCTGTCTTTGATGAAACCGACTTGGTCTGTACTGATCACGGTCGTGATTACCTTTTGGAGTTGAGTGGCTAGTGCCTTTGTAAGACTTTTGTAGTCAGTGTTAAGGTAATGGGTCTGTAATTTGCCAGGTTGTTCTTGTCTAGGTTTTTGCCTTTGTGGATTAGTGTTATTATACCCTTTCTCATTGTGAAAGGTAGCTCTCCGTGTTTTATGCCATCTATTATGCAATTAAACAGAGGCACTTCAATTTATCCCAGAATTTTTTATAGAATGCTGGTGTTAGACCATCGCTACCAGGGGCAGAATCTTGGTTAAGTTCCCTGAGGGCTTGCAAAAGATCTTCTAGTGATATCATTCTGTCACACTCTTCCCATTCCTCAGCAGTAAGAACTGGAAAGTGCTCATCTGTCAAAAACTGGTCTTGCATTCTCCCCCTTCTGTTAGGGAATGTGTTTTCTTTGTACAGTTTCTCATAGTATTTTTTAATGTCTGTTACTATTCTTTGTGGGTTGTCAATCTTTATTTGCTGTGTTTGTAAGATTGATATAGTATTTGCGACTTCTTGTATTTTTTCTAATCGTATTTGGGTTGTTTTTTTTCCCCATCTTCAATCCATTTTGTTCTTGATCTGATCAGGGCTCCTCTTGCCTCTTTGATTTCTTGCAGTTCAATTTCTTTTTTCGGTTGTTGTATTTGCCGTATGGTTTCCTTGTTATCAGGGTCTTGGATGACAGTTTTTTCAAAGTCATTTAGTCTTTTGATTTTTGTTTGTGTACTTTGGGACTGGCTTTTAATTGTTTTGAGTATGCTATACAAAACGATTTATATTTCACTTTAAACATTTCCCAGGTTGTTTGTGGATTTTCGTCTGTATACTGTGCTATATGATCATCAATAAATTTGTTTCTGAGACGAATGTTTCATCTGAGATTAATGAGTTATTGAATTTCCAGTAACCTGGGCCTCTCTTGAAATTATTTGTACTGATGAGTATTTTCATAAGTTTGTGATCTGAATGAGGAAATAATTCTATATCTGCTTTTTGGGCGAGTGCTTATGAGGAAGTGTCGCAGAATATGTAATCTATTCTTCTAGCTGTAAATGGGGTGGGTCTTGACCAAGTATATTCTTTTTTATCGGTACAGTTGTTAAATTTGGTGCATAACAATTTGCTATAATGTGGCTTTTGTTTTCCCATGTTATCCTTATCATTAATATTCTCTCTGACTGTTTTATGTATTCTGCCTGAATTTGTTTCTTGTCATCAACCAATATAATAAGTCCGTTGCTTCTATTTGTTCCCTCTCTATAGAATATATTCCCGTTCCATTCCCTCCTAATATCTTGTATCACCTCTTCAGTTACGTAGGTTTCCTGTAAACATTTAATATCTTTTTTTTCTGCCTAATGAATTTGAACACTAGTTTTCTTTTTGTTTTGTTTCTTAGGCCACGCACGTTTAGCGTGTCAATTGAAAGGTTGTTATTCGCCATGAGTAGAGTTGGAATCGTTATTCAGTGTCGTGAGTCCTTTACACATAACGTAGGTCGTAAGGGTGGGATCAGTCCGGTAGAGATGGAATTACCCTTAGGTGTATTCCTCTCCCATCTCTATATTTTCTGCCGGGCTCAACTCCTTTCCCGTTTCGATGTTGGCGGGGGTGTGTTTGCTCGCTGGCCGCTTGGTCGACCTGACCCCTCTCTCCTTTCACCAAGCATTAGGCCTGTAGGTCGACTGCCTCTTGTACTGCGGCTAATCCCCACCTACAGATGTATACTTGTTTTATGCATGCATGAGCAATTTACCTTATCCAAAAACATCTGGTGTGGGCATCACACATCAAGGAGCAAGTTCATTATGAATGAGTAAACAACAAAAAACACGTGTGGATAAACCTTTTTGGTCCTAAGCATTCCTGACTAGATTTCTTTTTAATCTTCTTCTTCTTCTTCCTTCATACGGCCAACATCATTCTGCTGATGGTTTTGTCATAGTTTGGGGAGATTGCCGAAGATTGCGCTGTTGTGAGGATTTGGAACATTTTCGTAACTCCAACTGAGCCAGTCAGATTTCATTGGAGGGACACGGGGTCAAGCCCCTACCAGCAGTGCCTCAGCCTTCATCACCGCTACTTGGCTAGGTCCGATAGGGGTGGTGGGGGTGATGGTGAAAAAGTAACAGGGGGAGGGGGCAGGGGTGGAAAAATGACTGGGAGGGATGGCAAGGGTGAGGGGGGTTTAGGGAGTAGTGGTCAGGAGGAGGGAAAGGGGGGAAGGTTGGGGGTGATGGGGAGGGGGGAGGTTGTTACTGGTTCTAGAGATGGGAGGCCAGCCTGGACTTGAAGCAGTCCAGTGACTCAGCTGTCACAACCTGAAATAGTCTGTAGAAAAAGGACTGAGAGAGGGGCTTTGAAATAGTCAGGGATGTATTGGGGAAGCTTGTTTAGACAGGCATGTACTGTTCTTCCAATTTCAGTGACCACTGATAAGAAAAAAAAGTTGTACATTTGTATACAGCACTTTTCAAGCTGTCGGTTTTCTTTTCCACTTTCTGAATATAGTCACCCTTCAGACCATCGGTTATCTATGCTTGGCATGTTTATTTTGGCTTGGATGTGTTCATGCATAAAAATGATAATGACTACTTGCGCAATGCCTCATCTCACATTATCTCACAAGAACCTTAGGCGCCTCACAAAAGCATGAGAGACAAAGGCACAGCATGTAAAGCAAATCATAATGTTGCCTCTAACACTATGGTGAATACAAATGAACGAGTGATATATATGAACTATGATACATACAGTGCTAAAACAGCAATGATATTCACATGGACTGGCCCACTGTTCATTTTGTTGCTACCTGCAGACTGTGTATATAGCCAACTTGGGGGAAAACAGTTAAAAAAAACAACCCAGTACACATGGATAGATGGACAGGTATGCAGAAAAAGATAAAAGAAGAGATGATAAATAAAAAAAAAAAGAGAAACGTGGCAACAGAAAAGAGGACATATCTGGCACAGCATTTCCAAAAGGTCCACAGAGTATCTGTACTGAGACCTCAGCATCTCCATGGGAATCATTAAGTTAATCAGTTATCAGTCAGAATTAAATGAAAATTATTTCTAATATGAGTGATTACATATATATATATATATATATACTAACACTAATAATAGTAACATGCATTTGTACTACAAATTGTAGAAGTAATGGTGGCTGATAATGATAGTATTTATGCTAATGCTAATGGCAGTAATGTGCTGTTATGGTGATGGCTGAAGGAAAGGCAGTAACTTGCACTAGTATCAGTAGTAATAAGCTGTTCAGCTAAACCAAATAAGCTGTTCAGCAAAACCAAAGGCATTCTTAGTTATTGTCACATAAATCAGACTTCCTAAACAAACTAACAACACTACCACCATCATCATCACCACCATTACTACCATTAGTACCGCCACCACCACCACTATCACTACTACAACTACTACTACTATTACTAGAAAATAGTAACATTTCATGATAGCAATGTTGATGATGATAATGATAACTTTCATGTTGTATTGTTGAGCTTGTACACAAATAGATAACAAGATTCTGTTTATATGTGAGACCATTGTTTACTGTTTCTTCTGTCTGTTTCTAGGGTGCGCGCAAAGCATCAGTGTAATTATTTACTAAACAATGTGTAAACAAGATAAGATGAGATTGCGACTTTCACTTTAGATTGATGATGGACACAGCAACAAAAATCTGGCATTCATCATGATCAGGTACCTTGCCGCATGACATTGGCAATCATGATCCTGCATACGAGTCTATCTTTTGTTGTTGCAAGTATTTCTCCTATTCTTTTTGTTCTTACTCTCCCTGCAAATTTAGTATTTTCTCCCTGTGTCAGACTGGTGCTCTTTTTATCTATAGCTTTTCTGTTGTGACTAGCTGCTCAAATTTCTCTTGCCTCACAAAATATCCTATAAATATTGCTTTCTTTTCCTAATCTACCATGTTGCTTTCTGTTCTTTATCTACTTCGTAATGTTCTTTTTGTGTAATGTTTTGCTTCTTTTAAGACTGTTTAAGTGTCTTGTTTTCTTTGCTGTTCATGGAACTTTTTAACATTCTTCTTACAAACATATTTCAGCTGCCTCAGTCTTGTTCTGACTTTGTTCATTGTCCAGGCTTCACATGCATATAATATATAACAGTATCGGTTCTATGTAATACTGTAGTAATGTCAGTTGATAGGCATTTGTTGGTAAGAAAGCTTTTCATTTTCTTGAATGCTGTTTTAGCATGGCCAATTCTGTTAGATATTTCTGTTGTGCATTCGCCATCTGATGAGATGACTGTTCCCAGATATTTTAAATTTTCAGTTTGTCTCAGTGTTGTGCCATTTGTTGTTGTTTTACACGAGGGATTCTTGAAATTTAGTGAATACCATGACTTAAGTCCTTTTACTACTTAGCTCAAGCCATTTATTTCTGCTTTTTATTTCTGTTTACAAGTTTTTTTATTTCTTTTTTTAAAAATTTTATTTCTTGCAGTTAGAACAGTGTCATCTGCATAATGAAGATTGTTTACAATTTTTCCTCCAACTTTTATCCCAGGGCATTCTTCTAGGTTTCTCATGATGGTTTCAATGTATAGTTAAAACATCTAGTGACAGAAGACATCACTGTCTAATATAATAGCTGTTTTGATAATTTGAAAGATTATTTTCTACTCTCATTGCTGCTGTTCCTAAAAATATCCCTTATCATTTTTTGGTCTTTTCCATCAATATTGGTTGATCAGTTGTTTGTGCCTTACATGATCAAATGCTTTGGTACATTCAGCAAAACATACACAACTCCTTATTCAACTCAGCTGATCTTTCAAGGAGAGTTCTTAATATTATATGGCATTAACAGTTCCTGTCACCTCAACAAGTCCACATTGTTGTTCTGCTATTTCTTTTTTTAATTTTATTCCTTGTTCTCATGATGGTTATTCTTAATTGAATCTTTTTCACCTGACTCATCAAGCTGATTGTATGAGGGAGTGTACATTCTATAGCCGCTGCTTTCTTTGGATGTACAGTGATAGTTTACTTTGACATGTCTGAAGGAATTTTTTGGGTGTCATAAATTCAGTTATGGTGGACTGTTTTTTCAATGTCAAATTCATCTAGAGCCACACTCATTGCTGTAGTAATATTGTCTGATCCTGGGGTTTTTCCTTGTTTTATTTTTTTTATCATTGCTCTAATTTTGTCCTTCATTAGTAGTGATCCTTCACAGTCTTTTCTAATGGGTTCCTCCCTTCAGTCATCGTCAGAAAGGTCTTCAATGTACTCATCTCATCTACCTGATATTTTGTTGTTGTTTTTGCCCCCATAATAATCATACCATTTTTTCATTTTAAGCAGCTAGTTCATGTGCATGCCTTTTTACTGTGAGTAATTTATTCAATATTTCTGTGCATAAACTTGGGGTCTGTTTTGTGTTTGTCTTCTCTTTTTTTCCCCACTTTGTTTCTATCCAAGCTTCCTCAGTGTGATTGCATTATCTACCTGAAATGAAAGACAGTAACTATCATTTTCACGAGACTCAGATTGATCATTTGTTGTTTTTATCGGGGATCTCTTGCTGTTGAACTAATAGTCAGTATTACTTGTAGTATACATATTTACCTATTTTGATCAAATATATTAGCTGTATTATGATACATTTTCAGGTCATAAAGATAAACCATTAGTATAAAGTACTAATTAGAGAACCATTCATTTATTCATTGATATAGTATCTGTTACATCACCACAGAAAATTAACAAAGATACTATAGTTAAAACAGCAACGACAACAAGATATACAAGATGAAATAATCTTTTCCATTTTCACTGTCTTGCTGTTGCACAACTCACACACACACACACACACAACACACACACACACACACACACACCACACACACACACACACACACACACACACACAACACACACACACACACACACACACACACACACACACTCTCATCTCTCTCTCTCTCTCTCTCTCTGTCACTCACTCACTCACTCACTTAAGTGTGCATGCATGGATGTGCGTGAGCATTCTCATTCTCACTCCAAGAGAGAGAGAGAGGGTGAGAGAAAAGATTTCCTTGTGTTTGTATGTCTTTAGTTCTACCAATTACTATTACTACTATTCTTGAAACACAACATTATGCTCTTATATGCACTGGTATATTCCATCTTTGTGTATGCATGTGAGACATGGACCCTCACAGCAGATTTGGAAGGGCGAATCCATGCCAACACAACATTAGGCTCTTATGTGCACTGGTATATTCCATCTTTGTGTATGCATGTGAAACATGGACCCTCACAGTCACAGCAGATTTGGAAAGAAGAATCCATGCCATGGAATGAGATTTAACATGCATGATACTAAACATCGGATACACTGATCATATCATCATTGAACAAGTGCACAAAGCATCAGACAGCACACTGGACCCATGAAGGTCAGCTGACATTAAGAAAAGTACATTGGTGTGGCCATGTAACAAGATCCAGTGGCCTTGCTGAATAAATTCTCCCTGGAAATGTTGGGAGGGGGAGAGGGAAGAAAAAAAAAAGATGGGTCTACTACATCGTAGAACAGACAAACCATCTGTAGAAACCCAGGCTTTGCTCACAACCACATAGCTGGAGGAATGTGATGAACAGTTCTTTTGTGTAGTGCCTCATTGGCTCTTCATGCAGTTAAAGGACAAGAAGAGAAGAGAGAGAATTGTGGTTGAGTTACTTTGTCTAGTTTTACTATTGTACAGCAGTTAACAAATGGCATGTAATTGTAATCAGTATTTTCATTATATATTTGTAATGTATTTTACTGTAGTTTTTGTTTGTTTGTTGTAGTCTGTATGTAATACAGTAAAATATGAAATATGCTCTGTCTGTATGAAACAGTAAAATATGAAATATGCTCTGTGGACATTTTGCAGGCTTCTGATAAAGGAGCCAGTGGTGAGGAATGGAAGACGGCAGAATCTATTTATGTGTTCACAGCCAAAGACATAGACGGCAATGAAGTGTCCTTAGACAAGTACAAGTAAGCCTTGAACTTTTCGGTCAAGAAATTTGTACAGTTAATTTATTCACTCAGTCATCACTCAATCATTTGTTTGTTTAATCATTCATTTATTTGTTTGTTTGTTTGCTGATAGCTTACTTCAAAGAAACCTGGTGCAGCTATTTGTTTGAAAGGACTTGTCACTAACATCTGCTAATTTCAGCTTTGATGAAGCTTCTGTGTTACATGATTTAGGTCACATTTTCACTATACAGATGCGCTAAAATGCAACTCATCTATTAGTGCATTTACATCATCTATGTTTAGAATTTCCTGATTTCTTTGAAATTTCCGTGTCTGCCCAGTTCGATTTCAAGTTTGTGACAACTACTCTGAAATTCAGTGACAGAAAACTACTCTGAAATTCAATGACAGGAAAGACATAAATGTCAGATAACTGTGGTACTTATTTTTTTGTTCTTAAATTTATTTTCTGAAATATGTTTATAAAGCATACATTTGCTGCTGTTTTCAGTGATGTTGTTCCATCCAGTCTTATGTTTTTGTTGAAGTGAATCAATAGTATTCTTACAGAGACATATTGACTGAAAACTTTGAGCTTCATAGACACATTTAAAGCTTTTGTTAATGAGAAGCACTTGTAAGGTGTATATGATGAATCCAAGCTGAGGAATATAGGCCTTTCATATGCAAATTAATCGTACCAGATTTTTGTACAGTTGAACAGAATGTTTTAAAGTTATAAATATTTTCTGTTAAAGGATCACACCAAAATCAAATCATTCTAGAGTTGAACTTAATAAGCTGACAGTGGATGAAATCCAGCGTTACACCAGTTGCTGTGGTGTGGTGGTTTGCACAATGGATGGCTGACTGGAAGGTTGTGGGTTTAAATCCCATCAGTCCCTTCAAAAAATAGTTGTGGGATTTTCATCTCCAGTTGGTTTATATCCAGAGTTGATGCATGCTATGGACTCATTGGGAAGACTGGGACCACACAGTCGAGTCTCAATGCACTTCATGGATGCATCACTGAGAGTGTTGTTTAAATCGTCTGACCAACACCGCAGATATCTGTATCACTCAGGCCTAGTTGATGCCAGACTATATTATGACAGTAAGCGTAGAGCACAGCCCAGTCACACAGTCTCAATCCTAGATGGAACTCACAGCATCATGATTATCTTCCTCCTTCTCTTCCTCCTCATTGCATTTGTTAAACACTGTGCCAGCTTTTGTGGTCATTAAGGCAGCGTAGAAAAAGAGACAAAAAGAAGAAAGGAAAAAAAAGATAACCTCAAAGGAAATCCAGCTTCACCATAAATCATGTGAATTATACTGTAGTGCTCTAATGAAAATGAAAGATGTGAATTATACTGTAGTGCTCTAATGAAAATGAAAGATGTGAATTATACTGTAGTGCTCTAATGAAAATGAAAGATGTGAATTATACTGTAGTGCTCTAATGAAAATGAAAGATGTGAATTATACTGTAGTGCTCTAATGAAAATGAAAGATGTGAATTATACTGTAGTGCTCTAATGAAAATGAAAGATGTGAATTATACTGTAGTGCTCTAATGAAAATGAAAGATGTGAATTATACTGTAGTGCTCTAATGAAAATGAAAGATGTGAATTATACTGTAGTGCTCTAATGAAAATGAAAGATGTGAATTATCTGTAGTGCTCTAATGAAAATGAAAGATGTTTGAAAATTTTGATTTGCAGTTGTTTGGGAACATGGCATATCTTCATATTTCCAAATTTCAATGTCACAGATAGATGAAATGGTAAAGATAAAACATATTACTCTGGGGCAACTCTTGATTTCTCACTGTTTGTATAAAGAAAATGTAGCTCTCTGACCTTTATCATGATTAACGTTCTTTACTTTGAAGATTTTTAGTTATGCCAAATTCAATTCCTAGATCTTTTACCCTTTGACTCACACTCTGTCCATCACCCGCAAAACCTTAACCCTTTGACTCCCACATTCTTCCCATCAGCACCCTCAAAGGGTCAAGTTTTTGCTTTTTTTGCATGATTGACAGTGCAGAATGCTGGTAGACAGGGTGCAGGAATCAAAGGTTTAAATGAATTTATAACCATAGTGAAATGTTTTTCTGGGAATGTTGCTGCTGTTAGATATCATTATGAGCCTATTTTAGAGTTATGCTTGTTCTTGGTATGTGTACATAATTTTCTTTTCTTTCTTTTTCCCTGAAGTATCATGTATGTTTTAAAACGGGTATAGCATTGATATGTGTACTTAATTCTCGTTTCCTTTTTTTTCCCCTGTTGAAGAATCTTGTATGTTTTGAAACAGGTATAGTCCTGATGTGGCTCTACACGGTCAGCTGGTCTTTAAACAAAATAACAATAACAATAACATCAATTTTCCACAAATCGCAATATTTTTGTAACTTTTTGTCAGGAGCAAGCAATGTTGCTCTTGTGCTTTTGTGTGTGATGATTTTTGGGTGTTTTGGAGATGTTACATAGAACCATGATATGGAAGATTTGGTCTGGAACCATGGTATAGCAGGAGATTAACCTGTTGTGTGATGTTGAGTAGCCTTTATTGTGAAAAGTTTAAAAAGTTCTTGATAAACTGTGATTTTTAATTTGAAAGTTGGAGAGCTAAATGATTTTGAGAAGGCAGGACATGTTCCTGGCCTGTGTTTTGTGCAGTGCTGTTGCGTACCATTTCCTTAGGCAGTCATAGCAGTAGTATTATTTAGTTCAAGTCTAAAGAGTGTCATATCAGATTACTTAGTTTGTAGTACACTCTGTCAGTAGTATCACAAAGAAGAAGATACTGACTGCCACAGGGTTTTGTAAATGGAGGTGGAGGTTGAAGCATTATTTATATTGAAATTGTGATCAGAAGAGGTTCAAAATAACTGAAACAGGATGTTTAAAAAGAGGTGCAATGGTGTAGGGGGTGATTTTGTTTATCTTATTGTGCATTAGTTTTGCTGTTTGTGTGTTGTGACATGGTGTTTTTGAGATGGGTATTTCTGTTGTGTATGTCTATTTGGTTTTGAGATCATGCAAATATATTTTTGAAATGCCAATCAAGTAAATGATTGATGTGATGAACTGATTAACTCATCTGCTTTTCAGTTGTTTTAGTTCGTTACATGATGGAAGTCTTGACATCTGTCTAATGCTTTTTGTAGGCCTTGCCTAGAGTCAAAAAGAAAAGTTTGATGTCTTTCTTCCCCATAGACTTACAGTAAAACAAGCAGTTTCGGATAAGGAGCAGAATCAGCGTCAGGGATATGTGTTATAGTATTAAAATGTGTACAGTTGTGATTTACTAACCAGTGCACAAAATCGTTTAAAATAGAGCAGTTTCTGTCCTTTCTTTTTCTTATATTAGAGGGGAAGAAGGTCATTACAGTTTTTCTTGGATGCCTGTGTTTGTATATGTATATATACATTGTTTTGCCCACACTGAGGTGTTATATTGTGGGCATGCGTGCTGGGTGTTTTCATGTTTCCACAAGTCAGCCATTGACATGACTTAGGCCTGCAGGATCTTAAACATGCATGTTTGATATTCTGCATATGTGTAGACATAAAGGGGATTCAGGCACTGGCAGGTCTGTACACATGTTGACATGGGAAATTGGAACAATCTCTACTCTTTACCAACCAGACAGGAGGGTAGACTTGCACAGGTTCAACCCAGAATCTTCTGATTGGTGTCTGTCGTGAGCAAATAAAATCAGTGAAACGTTTTCATCTTGTCTCACTCCTTTGTAACTACCAGAAAAAAACGTTTGACCTTGTTAACAAAAATGCTTGGCCTAATTTTACTAGAGGCCAAATACTTTTGATTATATTAACCCTTTGATTCCCACACCCTACCCACCAATTGCAAAAACTTAACCCTTTGATGCCCTCACCCTATTCACTAGCTTCCTGGATAGGGTGTGGGAGTCAGAGGGTTAAGTTTTTACTTTGCTAGCATGGTTGACCATACTGGATGCTGGTGGACAGGGTTTGGGAGTCACGGGTTAAGGATTTTTCCAGATACTCTTCCTGTAAATAATTTTGCCCAGAACCCTTCTCTCCAAATTGAATCAAAGGCTTCCTTATTCAAGGTGTAGTCAACAAAAGCACACACTTGCTTTTTGTTTTGCACATTAACCCTTTGACTCCCACACCCTGTCCACTAGCATACTGCATTGCCAGCCATGTTAACAAAGCAGAAACTTAACCCATTCATTCTCTCACCCTATCCACCAGCTTCCTGCAGAAAGCTGGTGGGTAGGGTAAGGGAGTCGAAGAGGTAAGTTTTTGCAGTTGGTGGACAGGGTGCGGGAGTCAAAGGATTAAACAAATCAATCTCAGACTTTGAGCCAGCATTCTGTGAGAAGGACAAAATCCTGCTGATTTTCAAAAAGTAAGAAGTTAATGTCAAGAAATTTTGGAAACCTTTTGTTTAAAATGTTTGTGAATGGTTTTCTAAGACATCTTAGAAGCATTATAATTTACTTAATTTACTTTCTTTACCTATATAAAGCAGCGAAATTAAGCCTGTTGCCCTCTCATCTGACACCATGCAGAGTCTTATTACTCTTAAGATCTTGTACAGTTGACAGTATACATGTTGTAATGCAGGGACGTTTGTTTGAATGTTTTTTGTTTTTTTTCCAGGTTGTTTCTTGCTGTTTTTTCTATTATTAGTGTTAAGGCTTCTTATCACATAATAGATTTCTTTTTCAAAGATGGTCGTTTAACACATCAGTATTGTAATTAGGATCAGACACATTATTGACTGGAATATTGTCAACGGAATCAGTGCTTATACATCAGTATATATATTTACATATTATGTATTAATCAGTATATATGTTGTATATGAGTTTTGTCAAATGTTTGTACGTTTTTTTGATAGAAATGCAACAGTTATCATTTTTCTTCCATATTTTTGACTAGAACAAAAATGGATTCTTCTTTTCCACATTGACTAAATCTCAGTGCCATTTTGTAGGCAATTTTCTTTCTGATTGATGCAAAGTAGCGTTGTAAACTTTGTACACAGCCTTCAGTTTCTTTCAGTTTTAATGTGTCATTTCATTTTATGATGTGTTTCCATTTGAAATGCTCCCATTTTTTGGTTTACAGTACTTATCAAACCATTCTTTGTTTCTTTTCTTTTTAATTCTGTATGAAAACTGAATAATCAAACCAAAGATAGGTTTAGCTGGCTGAGGTATTATAGAATAGAGATGTAAGCTGCTTAAGGTTATCAGAAATACGTCTTCTGTGTTACTTAATGTTTCATTGTTATCAAAATTCTTCCAAAGATTTCCTGAAAATACTGCATTTTTGTCCTCTTATATTTGTAACAGATATCTGATTATAATCAGTAGTGTGTATCATACCAGTGTACTTTAAGCATGGTTCAGAGCTGAAAAGAAACACAAGTTAAAAGCAGCATCACAGGGATCTGCACGGCTGATAAAATTGCATGAAAGGGTTCAATTAAAAATCATGATCTTGTGAAAATAAATGCAGAGACCCAGTTATGTAATTTACATCAGTACAGCTACTACTTGTGTACATTCCTATCCCAGCATCGTGACTAGTTTTTCTAGTAAATATGTACAACCAATGAGCTTTACAAACATCTAATAATCTGTAGCTATAAGTAATTGATCTACTTTATTTTCAGAATGCCTCTTAGGTATTTTTTGTTGTTGTTGTTGTTAAAGTAATCCATCTCTTCAAAAACCCAAAGAAAGAAGCTTGTATCCTTTGAATTTACTCGGATAAAATCTGAAAGTGTTTTGTATAGGCATCAAAGTCACCCATTAACAGTTCATAACACTCATCACATTTGTCTTTTTTTTTTAAATTTCAAGGAGTCTGTTTCAAGATCGTCAGCTTACACACATGCACAGACACACAGACAGACAGACAGACAGACACACACACACAGACACACACACAGACACACAACACACACAACACACACACACACACACACACACAACACACACACACACACACACACACACACACACACACACACACACACACACACACACACACACACACACATGTATACTCAGATACACAAACATGTATGTGAATATACATGTGCTTACCCATATGGTCTTGGTTGTTGGCTGGTCTGTCAGCAGCACAATTTGATTTGATTCAGTACACCGCGCACACACTGTGGAAGTGATCACTTTATTTTATATAAAACTAAATCATGAGTCATGTTCCAAAGTCAGATAACAGCAAGAGTAAAATATGAAGAAATCAATGCTACTATGACACTCCAAAGCAAAATAACAGTAAAAGGTAAATATGAGGAAATTAACCCTATTCCCACTGTGTTACCAGTGAAAATTTGGTATCGGTGTATGATCTGTGTGTATGTGTGTGTGTGTGCGCGTGCGTGCGTGCACGCTTGCATGTGTGCATGTGTACATATGTGTGTGTGCTGCGCACGCATCATTATGCATGTGAGTGCAAATGTGTGAGATCGTGTGCATGTGACAGATGACGGTTGATGGGTGTATACTTTTCTTGAGTTATAAACGCCCTCAGTTACCAATTGATATCAGTTTTAATCCATTTACCAGTGTGGTAGTTGGAGGGATGGATGGGCAGGGGTGAAGTGGGAGGTTGGGGGAGATCTAATGAAATCAGAGGTGTTTGGAAATTGGACACAGGTAATGGATACATGCTGCATTTTGTCTGTCTACATACTGGCACAGCTGCATCATATGAGACTGGACGTAGGCATGTTTGCATAAGTGAGTGAAGAACGCTTTTAGGAAGGCTCTGTAAGAGAGCTGAAAGCTTGTGTCATTAAGTTATAAAACTAAACTTACAAAATAATATTTCTTAGTATACATGAATCAAGAAAATGATTTCAATATATACATATATATATATTATATATATATGTAAGGGTATCCTTTGTGTGTGTGTGTGTGTGTTGTGTGTGTGTGTGTGTGTGTGTGTATGTGTGAGAGAGAGTGAGTGAGTGAGTGAGTGAGATATTACTGATCAGATTTCTTGATGAGTGAGATTAGAATGTCGGCTACAATTGCAAGCTGTACTTTGCATTTCAGGGGCCACGTTTGCCTGATTGTCAATGTGGCCTCTAAATGAGGCTTCACTGACAAGAACTACACTCAGCTACAGGAATTGCACACCAAGTATGCTGAGTCAAAGGGACTGAGGATCCTAGCCTTCCCTTGCAATCAGTTTGGAAGTCAGGTATGTCTTTTTTCTTTTTTTTTTCTTTAGCATTCTGACTTTTCTCAAATGCGTTTATGCATGTTGCTTTTGCCCATGCTGTGTAGGTGGTATGTTGCTGCACAATATGCATACTCAATGTTTGTTGGGGCCGCATGCTGGGTGTTCTCACGTTTCCATAACTGCATAAACCACCATACATTGACATGACTTACAGGATCAGTGTGTTTGTTTTTTTTGTGCGCTTGAAGGGGGATTTGGCACTGATGGTTCTGTAGACATGTTGACCTGGGAGATCTGAAAAATGATCTATGCCATTTCTCCACCAGGCTGGCAGTATCGTGGCATGTTCAATCCAACCGTCCAATTCGAATTGTGACACCTGACCCACTGGACTGTTGGTTTGCTTTGGCAGTCACTGCATCTGTAAGCTGCCACAGAGTCTGCCAGATAATTGCTGGACTGAGCGCATATGGAACTGTCCAGGTGTGATGAATTCATCTTGAACAAACTTCAAAATCTCTAAACACTCACTTAGAGAAGAAGTCCCATTGTAATGCAAAAATGCTGTAGGTTTGTACACACCTTTCAATCAACAGCACTGACATATTCTGCATAATTCTAATAGAATCATTGCTCAGCCACCAAGGTGATGAAATAAAAGATGAAGATTCTGTTCTACCTGGTTCTACTACTCTCTCTTTGGCCCTCCCTACATGTGGTGGTGGAATTGCCATCTGATGAAGGAAATACTTTCATCAAAAGTTTCAGTGCAGTCAAACATACCCTTCTGTCATTTTTCATTTTAATTTGTGCTACTATCTGTCTCCCTCCTCACCATGCCATCAACTTCATCTGCCTTTTCCATACACCACCCAGCAGCAAAAATAAACTAACAGGTAGTTTACAGATGAGTTCCAATTATTGTGAGTTTTTCAACACTCTCAAAGGAAGTTTGTTAATGGCAGATATGAACATCCACTTTGAATTTGATTAGCCCTGTCATCCTACCACAGCTTAAATTATAGATTTGTTGGACAGTTTGGGTCTCTCAACACAATGCAGTAGTCACATCTGAGATTGGGTGATTTATAGGGGTGAGGATCAAATTCTGAATTCACCAAAATTGACTGTACTCTACAATCTATTTATGATTTTGTTGTTAGTCATCTGTCTCTCTCCAGACCAACAGTTCTTTCAAATTTTGTGGAGAAGAGGACTATTTCCACCATTAATAGAAACTTCCCAAGAAGACCTATGGTCCTCACTCAGCTTAACACCCCAGTGCACTTCTCACCAGCTACATCAATGCCTTAGAACCACACTAAACTTTCAAGGTCACTAAAAACTCCAAAAAGTATCCAGTTGCCTCCACCTCCTCTGTTCCTTGGTGCAGTGCTGTAGCAGATCAACTTCAGAAGGCAAAGTGTGAGTGACATGCAGCAGATTAGCAGTGGTTATTGTTCAACATACTTGCCATTCAAGAACAGATTTTAAATGCTGTTAAACACTGAATGACAGAAATTGTACACACTTAAATGCTGCAGAAAATAAAAAGACCTACAAAATCTTGTGAATATAATAGAAAGCAGAAATAAAGGGCTGGAGCTAAATAGCAAGAAGACAGAAGTCATGGTAATCAGTTAAAAACAAGAAATCCCCTCTTATAAAATAGCAGCAAATGGCACAACATTGAGACAAGTTGATAAGTTTAAATATCTGGGAACAGTGATCTTGCCAGACGGCAGATGCACATTGGAAATATCCAACAGAATTGGCCAAGTTAAAACAGCATTCAGGAAAAACGCACATTGGAAATATCCAGCAGAATTGGCCAAACTAAAACAGTATTCAAGAAAATGAAAAGCGTTCTTGTCAACAAATGCCTATTAACATCGGGAAGAGATCCAAAACAAGTGTGACTGCCTTCATTCAAGCAAACAGGAACCAGAAAAAAACATGAAAATAGAATCAGAACGCGTATTTAATACAACCAGACAAGACAAGCGCAAATTTTTTGCCAACATAAACGTAAGATCACAAACGAATGAACACCAAATACAAAAAATTAGGAGAAAAAGGCTAACATTTCCCCGCTGCTTCATCCAGTGAGAGAAAAGGACTAGAATGAAATCAAAATGTGTTCGTGAGTAATTGTAAGAAGTGGTGAGAGAGGAGACAGATGTTAGAGGGGAAGTGTTATGAATTCTGCAGTTTGAAAAGTGATCATGCCATATTAGTAATGTTTTAACCTGAAAAGGGCCCAGGGCTAAAACTATGAAACCTGGAAGAGACTTCTTCAGTGTTATATATATGTGTTATATATGAGTTTTATTTCCTGTTGTGACAAGGTGTTAACATTTCTCTTGCCTCATATATATTATGTAGAACCAGTAGTGTTGTACAGATGCAAGGCCTGGACAGTCAACAAGCAAAGTCAAAACATGATTGAGGCAGCTGAAATATGGTTTTGAAGAAGAATATTGAGTTCCATGAACAGCAATGAAAACGAGTTAAACTTGAGAGAGGCAAACACAAAAAGAACATTAATTAATGAAGAAGATTAGGAGAAGACAAGTAACATTTATAGGATGTTTTATGAGGCTAGAGAAATGTTAACACCTTGTCACAACAGGAAATCTAGAGGGAAAAAGAGCACCATTTAGACCCATGGAGAAAATGTTAGGCAGTATTGCAGTCTGTGGGGAGAAAGGGTAGGAGGTATGCTTGCAGCGACAAAAGATAGATTCGTATGGAGGGCCATGATGGCCAACGCCATGAGGCAGGGCACATTATAATGGCACATGTTAAAGATCCTATAAGTCACATCAGTTTTGGGTGGTTTGTGGAAAACGCAAAAAATATTTGTAAGCATGTACACCAAAGAGGAGTATGCAGTCTGTGCAGTAAAATAATGTTTATATACTGTGGGCCAAACAGTGTGCATACATGGATATTGAAAAAAAATTATTGGAATAAAAAAAATATTTTCCTTCCCAGGGTGCTGTTAGTTGTTAATTCTTTCACGCTGACGTGCACTGGCATAGCGCTCCATCCCTCGCAACTGAATTCATGCACACGCTTACTCTCCCTGCTGACGGCCGATTTTTGCCACTTATGTGATTTTTTTCCCTGGGCTGTTTTAAACCTACTGCTAAAATGTTTTATATCAATGGAAAGTGCGATATTTCAACTTTTGAACTAAAATATTAATAACTTGTTTCAGATGAGTGGCTAGTAATTATGACGTCAAAGATAAGATCACCGACAACAGAAAACACGACACATTGTTTACATCAGAAACACACAAAATCAACACGGCACAGGGGAACGAGAGGTACAAAACTGTAAATCTTACCTTGTGGTCGTTATGTATCCTTGCAGGCACCCTGATAATCCAACACTTTTTCGGAATATGCACTAAAATGAAAATAAATCAACTGTCACAGCACACACAGTCCAGTTCCCTTTTCCAGTGTCTTGTTCTCAAAGCCGTTGATCCGAATCGTGTTTTTCCTCTCACTTCAACCATGTTCTCACTGTTCTGTGCATTTTTCATTATATTCATACTTCACTTTACAAACAAACAGTTCAAAACACAAATTGAAGAATGCAACAAATTTGTTTCTGTGCACATAATTCAGTGTGAAATAAGCAGCACAATTTTGCACACGTACACACACAGCCACTCACATGTAGAGCTAAACACATACACATTGGATGTTTCAATGATTATATACAAAAAGTAGGCCTACATCGTGCACCGGACCCAATGTCCTCGCTGAGCTGCGTAGTTCTTGACAGTGTAGTAGATTTCAAAGCAAGGCGCAGGACACAGTTCCTTCCTGCAGATCTTGCGCCAATACTTTGATCTCTTCGCCTGTTGTTTTAGTTCCCTTCTGGCTGATCCCTGTGCTTTCTGCTTTGCATAGCAGACAACACAGTTCTTTCTGACAGGCACCTGTTCCATGAAGTGTCGCCCTGTCAGTCGGATGAGTGGAATGTGGGGACCATCTTGAGGAACACCCACCTCCACTGTTGGCATGTCAGTGAGAAGGGCTCTCACAACTCGGTTCAAAGGCATCCTCTTCCTGTCGGCTTGTCTCCGGTGGTGATTGAGGACAATCATGGTCTGGATGATGCACAGGGTGATGAGGTGGAAGAAGGGCTTCTTCCACCACTTCATCTGCTTGCGGTGCATGGGGAAGTAAGAAATGAGCTGATCGCTCATGTCCACCCCCACCATGTGCTTGATGTATTCGATCACCGTCTTTGGTTTGTCTTTCTCCTCAAACCTGCACTGAATGTGCTCCAGCTCAGGCCTGTGCATGGTGGAGAGAGTGAAAACATCTTTTTTGTCTTTCCATCTGTAAGCAATGACGTCACCATGCCGTCTGTAGCTGATCTGTCCCATCTCCTTTCTCTCATCTCCCAGATCACGTGGCATTTGCACTCGGTTTTTGCGCACAGTTCCGCACACCATGGTGCCGTGTCGGGAAAGGGTCTCGCAGATCTTCTGCTCACAATAATAATAATAATAATAATAATAGTGCATTTATAGAGCGCTTTCCGAAACCTCAAAGCGCTTTACATCAGTAAACCATACATATATAAACCAAATAACAGGCTACAATACAAACAAACTCATCAAAAACTATCCACAGGAAATCAACAACCACACAGACACACCAAATAATCTCTCTCCCTCTCACCCCCTCCCCGCCCACCCCTTCCCCCCATTTTCAAACACACACACACAACACCCACACACACACAGCCACACATCACACACACACACACACACACACACACACACACACACACACACACACACACACACACACACACACACACACACACACACACACACTGGCATACACCCCATTGTGCACAATTTCATCCAGAATGTCAAGCAGGATCAACCCACTAGCCAAAATCAGGAAAAACACTGTTTAAAGAAGTAAGTTTTTAAACTTGTTTTGAAAGATGGTAGAGTTTTAGAGTGGCGGACGGACTGAGGCAACAAGTTCCATGTCTGAACAGCAAAAACTGCAAAGGCTCTACCACCGTGAGTTTCTCTGTTATATTTTGGCACACGAAACTTCTTGTCATCCACAGAAGAGCGGAGTGATCGAGAAGGTACGTAGACAGTCAAGAGTTCAGAGAGATAGTCAGGAGCAGTTCCAGAAATGATGTGATAACAAAGGCAGCAAATCTTGTATTTTATTCTTTGTTCAACCGGGAGCCAGTGCAGTGTCTGAAACAGGGGTGTGCAGTGCTGTGACCTACGTGCCTTGAAGATGAGTTTAGCTGCAGAGTTCTGAACTTGTTGCAAATGTTTGAGATGTTTCTGAGGGCAACCCGCAAGGAGTGAATTGCAATAATCTCACAATAATCTAACCTAGACAGAATGCATGCAGTAACTAACGTCTTGGTTGCGTCTAATGTAAGGTAGTGTCTAATAGAATTAATGCGTCTAAGTTCGATGTATGTTCTGGTGCATGGAGAGATTATGGTCAAAGACAAAACCGAGGTCACGAACGCAATCAGAAAAAGCAATAGCGGTATTACCGACAGTAATAGTGGAAGGCAGAGAAGAAAGATCTGCAGGCAATGGAGAAACACGAAGGGCTTCAGTCTTGTCATCATTCAACTTAAGTCGATTTTCATACATCCAGGATTTTACTTCAGAAACGCAGTTCTGAAGAGACTGAACTAGATGATCGTAGTTAGAAGGAGAATCAGTATGATTGAGCTGGGTATCGTCCGCATACATTTCATGACGGATGGAATGTGAGTCAATAAGGTGGGTCAGAGGAGAAGTATACAATATGAAAAGCACAGGACCCAGAACAGAGCCTTGAGGCACGCCAAAATCCAAAGGCAGCTCAGAAGATTTGTTTCCGTCGACAAGTACGGTTTGCTTTCTTTCTGAAAGATAAGATCGAAACCAGTGTAAAGCAGATTTTTGAATTCCAAAGTTGTTTTCCAAACGGGAAAGCAAAATTTCATGGTCAATAGTATCGAAAGCAGCTGAAAGATCCAAAAGGAGAAGAATAGAAATTTTGTTTTGATCCAGGGAGGTCAAAAGATCATTGAGAATACGAAGAACAGTTTCTGTGCTGTGCCCTGGCCTGTAAGCGGATTGGTGAGGACTAAGGAGGTTATGGGATGAGAGATGGGAGAAAAGCTGGTCTAGAATCAGACGTTCAAGCAGTTTAGAAAGAAATGGAAGATTGGAAATCGGTCTGTAATTTTTCAGGTCATTTTTGTTGAGGTTAGATTTTTTCAGCAAGGGCTTAACAATGGCAGTCTTAAATTCACGGGGAACAATTCCAGTGGTAATAGACTGATTCATGATGTTTGTAATGGTCGGCAAGAGAAGATCCACATGTTGAAAGAGAAGTTTGGTTGGAATGGGATCAAGTTCACATGATTTAGGGGGAGTCTTAAGAATGGTCTTCCGGACAAGGTCTTCAGAAACTGGAATGAAATTTACAAGTGGTGAGCCAGAAAACGACACAGTGTTTGAACCAGTACTTTGAAATGGTGGAAAACTGTCACGGATCTTGAGAATTTTCTTATGGAAAAAATCGGCAAAAATGTGTGGGAGCAGTTTGACATCGGACACAGTGGGAAGAGACACAGGTTTGATTTTTCCAAGAAGCGAGGACATATTGTGAAAGAGTTGTTTACAAGTGGTAGAACTGGACACTAGCGAAGAATAAAAAGCTGTTTTCGCGTCGTGTACGCAATCTGCAACCGTTTGCTTTGCTGCGTCATAGATTTGTTTGTGTACTGTTAACCGTGATGACTGCCAACAGCGCTCGGCACGCCTACGCTCTCTCTTCAGCTGACGAAGCTGATCAGCGACAGCGCCGTACCACGGGGTAGGCTTTCCGTCCCGGACTTTTCGTTGACGTACAGGCGCATGCTTGTCAAAAACAGCGGCAAGGGAACTGTTCAAATCGGACACTGACATAACGGTGGTCACAGACTGAGAAAGATCATCAGCGAACTTGTCTTGGTCAATTTTACTAATAGAGCGAGTGGACACAAGCTTTGCTTTACGTTTAGGCTTTTCAGCTGCTAGATAAGACAAAATTGAAAAATGGTCAGAAGAAAGATCATGATGGACACGAGTTGACAAAACAAGGTTATCGTCATCTCTACATATGACAAGGTCGAGAGTATTTCCACAGCTCTGCGTGGGTCCACTAACAGTCTGTTTAAGACCGTATATGTCAAGCTGATCAAGAAATTTTCTGGCATTAAAATCAGAAGTATCATTTACATGGATATTAAAATCACCAGCTAGAACAATACTGCCTTGACAATCAACACAAAAATCAAGAAAATCAGGTAATTCATCAAAGAATTGAGATGTTGAAAGTTTGTTTTTCTTGTTGGGAGGAACTCTGTGGAGCAGAAAGAATGCCACACGTTGCTGTTGGATCATCAAAATAAATTGAACCAGTTCAAAAGTGTCATGAGAGAAAGGAAAATTCGTTGTTGTTATACAGTTTTCAGTGAGAGAAACTTTGAGGAGGATGGCGGTGCCACCCCCACACTTGACCTTGGCGTTTGGGGGTCGTGGGAAAGACAGCAGCTTGTAGCCTGGGGGTGTCAGGTCGCGGCACTTCGCTTCGTCACCGGACTGACGAAGCCAGGTCTCAGTCAACAGCATGACGTCAATATCGTGATCACGGACGAAGTCGCAGATCTCGGAACGTCTCTTTGACGGTCCCACAGAGTGCGCATTGAACAAACACAGACACAGCTGATTTGGGAGAGTGTCTAAATCTTGAATCGGGACAGTGATCAGATTGGAGAGGTTACAGCCTTGGGACGATGAAGGTAGAGTGACGTCAGACAGGATGGAGGGTGTCACCAGACCAGTACCAGCAGATGGACAGGCCAGGAGATCTCTGACGAGTGGAGTGCCGCAGACAACCCCGATCTTGCGACATTTTCTTCTGCCCCCACGCCGGGAGCGCTTGCGAGGTAGATTAACGCCCAGTGATAGAGTTTTCAGACGAGTAATCAAATTGGGATCGAGGCGAGCGCCTGTGGTCTTGGCAGCGATCAACTGATCGCGAGTGTAAACACAACGAAGAGGGTCTGCCTTCTTGACAAGCGGGGGTCAAAGGTCAAATTTTCACACAGCGCGGCAGGAGCCAGGGACAGTGCAGCGTGCCCCACGTGCCCCACGGAATGCGGATGCTGACGCGCTGGTAGTAATGGCGACTTGCATTCGAACAAAATGGAAAGTCTTACCAGCAGAAGCCATGCCACAATCAACAGTCTGAGAGGTGGAGGAGCTCCGTAGAGCCACAGAAACAACGCCCGATCCATCACAAGCCACCAGAAACAGTCTCAGGCACAATACACTCTCTCAGTCTCACAAAACAGACGAAAAACATGGGAGCAAGTGAAACCCTGCCTGCTAGGCGGACTCACTCACTCACATAGTTATTATCCATAAAGAGATTGTACCCTTTGTGAAGCATTGGCTGCATAAGTCGCAAGACAACATCAGAAGGCTTGTTGCTCAGCTTTTTGTCTTCACAGAACATCTCAAAGCAGTACACTTACCCGGTCTTGCTTTCGCAAAGTTCATAGAATTTGAATCCCCACTTAGTGGGCTTGTCTTTCATATACACTCAGGTTCGATACCAGCATTTGGTTCAGTATCGGAACCATAAACATAAGGCTCCTGGTTCTCTTCGTCCGACAATGACACATCACTGACCATGTGGTTATCATCTGCCGTGAAATTTTCTTCTTCTTTGGAATTGTTTTCATCGGCCTCCTCCGTCTGCACATCTTAAAAAGATCACTTTCTTCTTCCCAATAGTGTTCAGTTACATCGCTATCATTTCTTCGTCGTCAGAACCATTTTGTAATATTAATTCAAGCACTTCTACAGCCGAAAAAACAACGCGACCTTGTGTGTGCTGCCATTTCTCGCCTGGGCTAAGAGCATACACGCCTGGTACCAAGTCTGGAATGCAGTGAGGGTCACTATCTTCTGTGACTAATTGGGGTCACTTGGATAAGCCTAAGTGCATGGAACCAGGTGTATAACTAGCTAAGATACTGAAAAAACTATTAGAACCCAAAAGTAGGTGCTGTTTCCCTTAAACTGTATTCAGGAATTTTTTGCTGCTCTGCCTGCAACCAGTGGCAGATGAGTCACTGGGGGTGTGAGAGGGCGCCTGCTCTATGGTGCAGGCAAGTCAGAAGGGATGGGGAAGATTGGCCTGCCACATACTGCAGGCAGGTCGTGTTAAAGTTAAGGTGATGTCTCTCTACTTTTTGTGGGGTTCTGCTACCTGAGGTTTTGGTGGCTCACTCTACTTATGTGTGGATGCTCCACGTGCTATCCCAGGCAGCAGGTCCAACAGAACAAAAAGTGTCATCTGCATGTATAGGACCTTCCCACTTTAGGACCTAGACACTGGTAGAGCACCTTGGGAGGGTCACCGAGGCTGTTTCCAGACCTCCAGTCTTTGGAAAAAAAAGAAGACAGTATTGTTTTTCAAGAGCTATTTCGTTTTCTGTTTTACACCAAGCAATTTATTCTGTGGAGTAAACAGTTTGTTTTGTTTGCTTATTGTTGTCTTTTTTGTCTGGTTGTTCCATAGCATGGGACACAACAGTATTTTCCCTCTATTGGGACTGTAACAACATACCTACATTTACTTTATTTGGTATTGTAGTTCCTGGCATTCATTCTCTTTTTATAGATATTGAATCACGCAAGAATGCTTCCTTAAACTGAAAAAAAAAAAGGTTTTCTGGATTAAACTTTCCTTCCACATTCTCTCTTTTACCTTCGCTTGGTGCTCAGTTGTTCAGGTGATATCTCTGCATGTTTTAGAATATCCCTTCCCAAGATTTAGGTAGCTCACTCTGCATATGTGAGCCATTTCCCATTACATGGTGCTCAGTTATTTAGGTGATATCTCTACACATTTTAGAATACTACTACCCAAGATTTAGGAAGCTCACTCTGCATATGTGAGCCATTTGCCATAACGTGGTGCTCAGTTGTTTAGGTGATACCTCTCTCTGCAGATTTTAGAACATTACTACCCAAGATTTAGGAAGCTCACTCTGCATATGTAGGCCATTTCCCATTACATGGTGCTCAGTTGTTTAGGTGATATCTCTACACATTTTAGAATATTACTACCCAAGATTTAGGTAGCTCACTCTGCATGTGTGAGCCATTCCCTCTTCTTTTGCTGTCCCAGGTAGCAGATCCAAAAAGTGCTACACAGAACGAAATGCAGCACTTGCTTTGGGAGCATAGGGTCTTCCCATTTAAGGACCTGAATACTGATGACCACTCCTTTTTTTTTTATTTCATTTCATTTTATTATAGTTTATTTTGTTTTATTTTATTTCATTTTATTTTATTTGTTTTATTTCATTTCTTTTTTTTTATTCTATTTTATTTTATTTCATTTTAGTTTAGTTTAGTTTATTTCTTTTTTGGTACAGCAGTGCCTTCTACAAATGTTTCTGTTTCATTTTGTATTTTAGACAAGACTTTATTCTGTGAAGTAAAATTTCTATTTTGCTACTGTCTGTCTGTGTCAGTGCAAGGGTTACAACCCAACTTCCCTCTCCTAGCAGCTGTAACTACATACCTACATTTACTTTACTTGGCAGTGGTATCCCTGGCAGTCAGTTTCTTTGTATGAATACAGAGTAAACAAGATATGGACAAATTTCAACTAAATGGCTTTTAATGAGGTAATGATAGGTAATTTTAAGTAAAAAAGGAAAAGTCACACTGACATTTAAAAGTACATATTTTATGTTAAGTGAAATATTTTTGACCAGAATTTGTCCAAAAAACTGTTTACAAAGCAGGAAAAAAGTATCATTCATACAATTGGTTCATTCTTCTGGTTGCTGTGTCCAAATGCAGTGTTGTAGCATCAATCCATTTAACTTCATAACCATCAGGCCACTGTGTTTCACTGTGTGTCAGCGTTTCTAAAGTTCCCCACACAAACACAATAATGAATACTTGCTGACAAATCTGTGCCCCCATGCGTGCATACGCGCGTGCATGCACACACACACGCACACGCACACAGCCACACACGCTCACACACACACGCTCACACCACACACACACCCCGCCTCACACACACACGCTCACACTCACACACATGCTCCACCACTCACACACACGCCATGACACACACACGCTCACACACACACACACACGCTCACACACACACACATGCTCACACACACACACGCTCACACACACGCTCAAACACACGCCACCGCACACACACACGCACACGCAACACACACAACACCACACACACAACACACACACACACACAACACACACACACACCACACACACACACCACACACACCCCGTCTAATATCACTCATCAGTGACACAGACGTAAACAAAAGAACACACACACACCACACACACACACACACACACACACATCACACTCACACCACACTCACACTACACCACTCACTCACTCACTCACTCACTCACTCACTCTTTCTTTCTTTCTGATCCCCTTCACACACACCACGCACACTCACACACACCACACACACACACCACACACACCACACACACACCCACACAACACACACACACCACACACTCTCTCTCTCTCACTCCACTGCCCTGTCAATCCTCCCCTCCCCCCCCCCCCCCCCCCCCCCCCTGTCCTCACTCCACTGGAAATCTACATCAGTCTCCTCTTTCACTCCATGTGTCCTTTCTTCTCTTCCAGGGAGACTGTAAAAGGTTATCATATCATAGTGCAAGTTTATGTCTGGCAGTTTGAAAAAAGAAAAAGACCAAGAATTGATAGCTTAACTTTGTTTACATCTGTTTACCCATCTGTTCGTAAAACCTGTTGCCCTGTTGGTCAGAAGAATGCAGATGGGGCCATTCTTATTTGTGTGCCTCTTTATATACACTAGGAAAAGATATTACCATACCTCAGCAAGGATTGACTATCTGCCTACTCCATCTAGTGTATTGGCTTACTCAGTCACTTTCTGGATCATGCATTCCTTTACAGGTCAGTGGGTGCTATGTGCACAGTGAACTCCTTGTGTGTATGTGTTTACACAAGCAAGTGCTTACAGGCATTCAAACCTTGTACTGACTCCAGTGATGGATTTCAGGAGCCTTGGCCAGAAGCAGAAATCAAAAAGTTTGCCACAGAGAAGTACGGGGTCCAGTTTGACATGTTCTCCAAAATCAACGTGAATGGGGACGGGGCTCACCCCTTGTTCAAGTACCTGAAGAAGAAACAGAAAGGGACACTGGGCGAGTGAGTATGGGTGGTTTGTGTACTCTGTTATCATTATGAAGTGGATCCACAAAGTAGGCCAATCCCATTAGTCACCTGCAACAGTGGGAGCTGTTACAGAGCTATTGACAAGAGGGTCGTACAAAGGGAGTTTAGTACTGTTTTCCTGAACATGATCTAGGACATGAGAAAAAAAAAGTTAACTCAGTAATAGAGATATCCTTCCATTTAATTGAATAATGAAAATATGCAGGTGTTGGCCTAGGATGATATAAGTGTTGGCTAAAGGGGAAAAAACAGTTCAGTATCAAAAGAAGAGAAAATAAACAAACAAATAAACAAAACAAAACAAACAAGAGATCATTCACTTTTGTCATTTAGAAAATAAACAAATTGATCTAAAACATCTGTGTATCTTATCAAAATGCCTGTTGTTAAAGGCTGCTGGTATAGCAGTGAGTCCAGTGTGTTTGAAGAATAGCACTGTATAAAAATGATTTATGAGTCAATTTCAAGTGTGTTCCTGTGAACAGTGCCATATATTATGCTTCACTTATATCTGCCAACATGAATGGTAAATTTCTTGACATTGTGCAGGTGAATTTTAGATGGGCCAAAGTTGGATTCTGTTTTATACAAAATACTAAACTTTCACCACTAGAATGATCATCATGTTTTGTTTTTAAATAACCTTTATACAAGGATTTTTTTTGTACAAAACATTAAACTTTCACCACTAGCTAAACTTTAATCACTAGAATGATCATCATGTTTTGTTTTAAAAGAACTAAGACTTTCATTTTGGAGTGTTCTTATAAGATGTTTGCATGCATATTGTTTTGCTCACACTTTTACAGGTGATATGCTGCCGCTTAATCTGCGTACTCGTCTTTTAGTTGGCATGCTTTCTGGGTGTTTTCATTTTCCATATGCTAGTGGACATTGACATGACTTACAGGACCTTAATTGTGTAAATTTGATATTCTGTGTATGTGTACACATGAAGGGGGAGCAGGCAGTTATATAGGTCTACACACTTACTGACCTGGGAGATGGGAAAAATCTCCACCCTCCACCCCACCAGACAGGAGGTTCCAGGCAAAGTCAGACCCAGATCACATGATTTCAAGTCTGATTTCTTACCTGCCTGACTTTGTGTCCATCACTAAGACTTTATTACTAGCAAAACTTCACCTCGAGAATAACTGATATGTTAAAAATTTTTTTTTTTTTTATCAGACCTCTGTTTTAAAAGTAACTAATAATGTTTATTAATTTCATCACTGAAATGATTGTTGTGTTTCCTTATCAAACCACCTCTGTAAAAGAGCTCAGATTGCTTATTCGTTGCTGTGTGGTTTGTTGTTGTTCTGAAGCTTGGATGTATCGGTTCCAGCAAGAGACTGGTGGATAGACTGAGGGAGTGGAAGGTTTGACAGTTGATGATTTACTTAAATCATGATTAACTTTCATCACTGATTTGTTTTGTTCTCTGTGTATTATGTTTGTTATCACTTTATCAGTGTACCAGTGTGTGGTAAACTGTTAGTGTTTTTACTGCCTCAGAGAGAAAAACAAGAATATATTATGAAAAGAAAAGTCAAATAGGAACCAGAAAAACTCAAAAGTAGAATCAGAGTACGTACTGAATATAACAGGACAGACGCAGACTTGGCGAACTGGCCTTTGTCAGCCATACACAAAAGACAGCGAAGAACAAATACATAAAATTTAGGGAAAAAACAGAAAGACTTTTCCCTGTTGTGTTTTCAAGCCAAAGACCACTTGAAAATTTGGGTCTATCTTGTCTTGTTATATTAAATACATGTTCTCATTGTTTTTTTTCTTCTTCTAGTTTCTATTTGTTTGAATGCAGGCAGTCACTTTGATTTAGATTTTCTTTAACCTTTTGACTGCCACACACTGTCCACCAGCATCGTGCATTGTCAACCATACTACCAAAGCAAAAACTTAACCCCATGACACCCAGCTGGTGGATAGGATGAGGGAGTCAGAGGGGTAAGTTTTTGCAGTTGGTAGATAGGGTGTGGGAGTTAAAGAGTTAAATCAGATCAGAACAAAAGAAAACAATACAAAACAAATTAACCACACAGGCAAACAACATGTTCAAAACAGTGCTAACAGTCTTTTCCCTTCACATTTAGTCATAATTTTTTCTCTTTCCCTTCACAGTTATTCATAATTTTTAAGTACTTACAACCATGGTAACAGACCAGTCTTTGTACATCTTTTCAGTTTGGGTTTCTTGATCATTAATTGGCCTTTGGCCTAAAGTTGGTCTGGATTTGTCTTTTAACAGTCAGACCCCTGAAAAAAAACTTTTAACATTTTTTTGTCCTCAGAAAAGATACATCCACAAGAAGTTAAGAAGTCCTCCCTATTTATCTTTCTATTTGTTCTGTCTGTCTGTCTGTGTCTGTCTGTCTCAATCACACACATACACCACATACACACACAACATGCATTTCCTTCATTCAGCATGAGAACAGCAGGAAATTGGAAAAAGGATGGGTTGGTGTGACGTGTATATTCTGACTGAGGAATTCATCACTACCCTTAAGAAGGATCTGTGGCCCATATATGAGAGACGGTCATAAGTAAATAGCAGACGGATCATTTGGAAACATTTCATTCGGACATATTCATATGGGCACTTGTTCGTGTCTCTAAACAGGCAGATCATCCTGGCAAAATCATTTTATCTAGACTGAACATGCATTCACGTATACACTTATGAGTGCATAATGCATGCATGCATGTCGCTCACACACACACACACACACGCACACACACACACACACACACACACACTCACACACTCACACACTCACACACTCACACACCACACACACAACACCAACACCACCACCCAACACCACCACCAACACACACACACACACACACACACACACACACACACGTACAGAGAGAGAGACAGAGAGAGTATAATAACGGGGGAGGGGGGGGGGAGGCCATTTACGAGGATTGGCTGTGTGCTGTGTGCGATAACATGCTGTTATTAGCTAGAACATAGAAGCTCCATTAGCACATTTATGCACTGTTATATTCGGCAAGGATGACTGTTCAGATTGGGTGAATATCTTTTATCTCTTAGAAATTGACAGTAATCCTCAGAAAGAGGTCGGAGATTGCTAGTACAGTGGGGTAATGAAAAACATCACACAATTCCCTACCCCCCCCCCCCCCCCCCCACTCTCCCCAACAAGGTTGTGGAATTCATGTAGTGGGGACGTAATATATGCAAGCGCAAATGATAGGTCATTAGTTCCGACATTTTTAATAATACAAACAAAACCAACAACAACAAAAGCCATTTGTGAAATGCTTTTTGTGAACAGGAAAAATCTGAAAGATGAGTGGGTGGAAAGATTGTGATAATTCATGCAGATGCATATCAGATGACCAGGCAATCATCATGCTCTCTCGGGCCCTTCTCTTATCTGTCATACTCTTTCAGTTGTTTATTTTGGGATGGTGTGCTATACATTACTGTCGAGGTGATTTTTTTTTAAGGAGTGGGAAAACGGGCCACTGAAAATTAACAAGTGCCGTTACACTATTGAACACCAAGTCAAGTAGGTTCTTGCATACTCAACGTTAGTACAGTTTTACTGCACTGTTGGTGCAGCTGTCCTCTACTGTCAGTGCAGCTGTACCTATTTTCATTCAAAAGAAAGTTATTGGTTATTTGGAAATAACTATCCTTAGTACATGCTGTTTTATCCTTACATTCTGCCAAGTCATGCACTGACAACTATGATTACTTCTTATTGAAATACAACGCAACGGAGTTGGGAAAAGTAAGGCAGAAGTGGAAAGGAATGGGACCCACCCTCAAACAGCTGACTCGAAAGTAGAGAGGTCTCTACCCCCTCATTCCTGTACAACCCAGCTCAGGATTATGGGACAATATTTACCATTTGAAACAATGGATATTAGGAAAAAAGTGTATCTTACATTTTATCTAAGCAGTGTGTGTCCTCTTTTTTCATGTGGTCATCATTCTCATTCTTATGATGTATTCACTTTTAAGCTAACACTTTTTCCCCTTCCTGTTGGTATAGTGTCAGTTTTTACCATATGTCAGATAATGAAAAATACAGCACAGATTTGATTTGTCTTTCTACATAGAATAAAATGTTACTTTATTTATAAGGCATTTTGTCTCTTCGTAGTCCATTTACTCTTCTCTCTCTCTCTTTCTCTCTTCCCCCCCCCCCCCCCCCCCCCCCTTCGTGTGTGTATGTGTATGAGGGAAGGAGAAAGAGTGTGCGTCTGCATGTGTGCGTCTTTCTGCTGTGTACTCAGTGCGTATATGTACATATGCATATTCATGCATGCATGTTTTCTGTTCTTCTTTGTGCATTTATTTCAGTAGTGAACACAAGTCTGTGTCTGTTTCTGTTAAAGTATGTCTGCATGCACTTGCTGTTGCTGTGGTAGCTTTTACCAAGTTTTGACCCAAATTAGATCATGATCTGGTTCCACGTGTGCTCTTAGCACTGGTCCTCTGTAGAATCACAAATGAAAATCTGATTAGGCCTGGCACAAACTTTTGGGATGAAAATGTGATGGTGAGGTAGTGCAATAAGTCCAGTACAAAGTGTGCTTATATTTGTTATATGCGAGCACACACACACACACAAAACACAACACAACACATCACAACACAAAACAACACAACACAACACAACACAACACAACACAACACAACACAACACAACACAACACAGAGAGAGTTATTAGCAATATCTCCTCCCTCAGTAACTGATAGGTCTGGTGGTAGTGCATCTATCACATCTGCTCATTTTGTTTGCTTTGTCATCTTGTTTCAGAAAATATGTGTGTGTGTGTAAGTGTGTGTATGTGTGTTCGGGTGTGCACGCTTATATGTGTTGTGTGCCAAAGCACACGTTTGCTTTGGCACACACGTATGCACACAGAGACATATACATGCACAAATTCAGTGTTTTAGCACTCCCTATTATACCAAAACTGATGATTATAATATATATATATATATATATATATATATAGTATATATGTATATATACAGTATATCGCTATAGACTTTTTAAATAACATGAAGAACATCTGTTACCCATCCCTTATCACTGCTGTCCCATACCTTAGCTTGGGCACAGATGTTTAACAGATAATCAACTCAGAACTGACCGAGATTAAAACAAGGATAATCAAGCCATACTAATATTGTGAATTCAGAATGTAGAGGTAAACCATTTGAATGGTTGGCTAGAACATGCTCTTGCCATTTAGAACAGTTGACTAGTTAGCTGGATGGTTAGTTACTTAGTTTATTACTTAGTTGATAGGTTGGTTATTTGCTAAGTGATTGTTTTTTTATTTATCATTAATTTTGAGGGTAAAAAGATTACTTCAGTTTTTGTTGTTATTGTTTCTTGTACTCAGTATGAAGAGTAGGTAAAAATGTGTACATGTGCAAGAAGTTATAAACAAACAAACAAACAAGCAAGCAAGCATGCAACTTGCAAGCAAGCAAGCAAACAAATAAAAACACTTACTTTCTCTCTCTCACAGGCAGAAATCAAGTAACGCCCAAACTATAACATTTCAATTTTTGAGAGATTGTGTTAAGATAAAGAAAACTGCAGTCTGTATGTCAGATTTATTGCAAAAATAATTGATCAGTTCTTAGTTTAAAAAAAAAATCCACCATTTGTTATTACTTTACTTGATTTGGGGGAATTGAATAATTATTTTCCTTGTTCATGACTGTACCTGTCTGTCGGTGCCTGCTTAGTTTGGTTTTGCTTTTATTGCATTATGTACATAGAAATCACACTCACATATATAGCATAGTTTAAATATGACATTTTGGGAAAATTAATTACATTCATGTAGTCATACATGCATTCATTAAATGATTAATAAGTAAGCACATGTACGCACACGCGCGCGCGCACACACACACACACACACACACACACACACACACACACACACACACATTCATTCAATCTTTTCCTCTTTCTCTCTTAAGTCTTATCAAGACATGAACATCAGTAACTAGCTTGACCTTGGGAGGAGAGGAGGGAACAATCAACTTAGTATGTCTGTGTAAGACTGGTAATTTAATTGATTATGTGGTAAATTAACGTGAAACTGTAGCACACAAATCAGGGGTTCATTTAAGAGCACTGTTCGTTTGCAAATAGCTGGAATGTTGCCGAAGTAAATGCTAATCAGTTTTAAAAAAGAACAATTCAGTTTGTGATTGTCGTTGCAGTCTTCCTTGAAGTCACTATTCTGATGAAAATGTTTATGAATGTTGATGAAAATAATTTGTTTCAGTTTCATCAAATGGAACTTTTCCAAGTTTCTGGTGGATAAGGAAGGCCAGCCAGTGAAACGTTATAGTCCCAACACTGAGCCTTTCGTAAGTGTGTGTACATGTGTGTGTGTGTGTGTGTGTGTGTGTGTGTGTGTGTGTGTGTGTGTGTGTGTGTGTGTGTTGTATGTATACGTGCGCACGCATGCGTGTATATGTGTTCTTTTATATTGTGCGCATATGTCCATGATTGTGGAATATCTGAAAATTTGTTTATTGCACTTTTGAAAATGACATGTTTTATGCCTAGGCCCATGGCATCTACAGTAGCTGTTTAGATCTCTGTCACATGGTGTTTGTCATGCTGCACTTACTACTTTGAGTTGTGACACCATCTTGAGCAAACTGAAGTGGATGTTCTGATCCCAGTCAGTCATAATGATGAATGTATTTGTTTATAGTTATTCTTGTTGATAAAGACTTACTGCAGTTGAATTGCGCATCATTTATCTGTTCTTCAATCCATATTTGTCTTGGATAATTTGTTTTGGAGAGATTCATTGGACTTAGTTTTAAAAGTACTTGTTCAGATCAGCCAGCTAGTATCTGGCAGACAGATGGAGCCTGTGCAAAAGTGTACATGTATGTGCTTGGAGGATTAGATCAGTGTTTGGCAGGAAGCTAGAGGATAGAGTGAGGGAGTGGAAGGAGATTGGTATGTTAGTGGGTAGGAGAAGAGAAATCATGTCTTTGTGCAAACTATGTCAGAATGGCTCAGTGACCATGTATTGACCTCTAGATGCAAGATAGCGCCGCAGCTCTAATATTGGAAGTTGTTCATCTTATTTCATATAAACCTCTTAGGGAAAATAATAGTGATTTATGTCTGTAGCAGTTTGGCAGACTTTAGCTCTGTAACAGTTTGGCTAACAGATTGGGTGACATTAGGTCTGTGGGTCTGTAACAGATTGGCTGACATTAGGTCTGTAACAGTTTAGCTGACTTTAGGTGTGAAACAGTTTGGCTGACTGTAGGTCTGTAACAGTGGCTGACAGTAGGTCTGTAACAGTTTGGCTGACAGTAGGTCTGTAACAGTTTGGCTGACAGTAGGTCTGTAACAGTTTGGCTGACAGTAGGTCTGTAACAGTTTGGCTGACATTAGGTCTGTAACAGTTTGGCTGATAGTAGGTCTGTAACAGTTTGGCTGACAGTAGGTCTGTAACAGTGGCTGACAGTAGGTCTGTAACAGTTTGGCTGACATTAGGTCTGTAACAGTTTGGCTGACATTAGGTCTGTAACAGACTGGCTGACAGTAGGTCTGTAACAGTTTGGCTGACAGTAGGTCTGTAACAGTTTGGCTGACAGTAGGTCTAGTAACAGTGGCTGACAGTAGGTCTGTAACAGTTTGGCTGACATTAGGTCTGTAACAGTTTGGCTGACATTAGGTCTGTAACAGACTGGCTGACAGGTCTGTAACAGTTTGGCTGACAGTAGGTCTGTAACAATTTGGCTGACATTAGGGTTGTAACAGTTTGTGACTGACATTAGTCTGTAACAGTTTGTGACTGACATTATGTTTATAACAGTTTGTGACTGACATTATATCTTTAAGTTTGTGATTGGTTTTATGTCTGTAATAATTTGATTGACATTAGGCAAATCTTTGCTGTGGATTTTCTAAGGCAGGAGTGTTATCTCTTTCACTCCTTCAGTCTGTTTGGTGTCTGGTGGTTTAACATGACAAAATGAAAGTTGAAACAAGATAGCATCTTGCAACTTCAGCATTTTGTGTTTGTGTGTGCAGACAATTGAAAAAGACTTTCAGGGGTACTTCTAAGCAATCTGACTGGAGATTGGACCAAGAAGCTGAATGTCACAGAGAGAATGCTGATAACTGTTGATGGCAGACACTTGTGATAACTTGTCCTCAAACCACTTTGGGCGGGACAAAGTTTGATAGCAACGTGTGCTGGTTGCGTCTGGCCATTGACATGAGTCTGTATTGATCAGTGACATTGGGCCAACTTGATCCTGTTACTGGTTCCTGTTGTGATCTTCTGTTGTTCAGCTGTTTTCGTCTGTATGTGCCAATAATCAAAAGCTTTATATTTGATATGAGGGAGTTCAGAGTTAACGACCTTTGTTTTTGTTTTTTTTCCTTTGTTGCTTCTTGCTGTGTCCAAAAATGTTTACATACCAGTTATCATAGTCAAATTTTGTTAGCAAAGTATTATGTTTTACTGCGTTTTTTTTTTAACTTCTAACAGAATGGGTTTTTTTTCTTATTTCACCCAAATGAAGTTTAGTAGCTGTTAATCAGAAAGTGCATATTATTTATGATATTTGACACAGCATGGGAAAACCCAGCAAAGGTCACAGCCGGCTAGTCATAAGTGTGGTTAGAAATAGCTGAATAAGGTAAAAAATTATGACGAGATTTTACAGTATTCCAAGTCTTTAACATCTGATTTTCATTTTCTCAAAGTTTATGGCTTAAAGTACCTAAAAAGCATTCAGATTTTTTTTTTCATTTTTCAGATTTTTTATTACTGTTACTTCCTATGTCAAAATGCGCTTACTGTGTGTAAATGTGTCTAAAAAGGAAACTATAATAGATAAATTCTGTTTTTTTGTTTTTGCATGTTAATTTATAACATTAGAAATTCTAAAATGAGTTAAAAATCAGAAATGAAAGTATTAACTTAAGCCTAGTTTTCTTATGATGCATCATGTATTTGAGGGAAATTTTGTTCACATCCACTTATTTTATACAGTGGGGTTGTAGTTATACGAATGACATGTTTTGTTTATCTTTTTTTATATACATTCGGAAATCAGTCTGTCATCCCTTTAAAGATAAATACATATTTTTTTCTGTTTTGTTTGTTGTTACTGTCTCAGTGGTTATGGCAGTGTCCTCTTATTCCCCATGTTCAAGAGTGTGTATTCTCATGTTACCAGGCTTGTATTGTGATGTCAGGTAATATTTAGATTCATTTAGAAAAAAGCTTTTTATTTTCTATTTTTATTTTTTTATACTGTTTTTCTTTCATTGGGTGGTTTTGTGCCTGTGTGTTTTATTGTCAGTTCCAGTGTTGCTTTGCTTGAGTATATTGTATCTGCCCCTTTCACTATTACTTTCAGTATAAAACAAAGGAAAATTTATTGATTTATCAAGAATAATTATTGTTTAGCGGGTCTATGTGAATCTTTGAAAGTTATTTTTTAATTATGCAGTAGTCAATTCGCTTGAATTTTATGCATCTGCAAAGATTCCTTGGCATGTTTTGAATGGATCTAGACCAGAATTGACCCACATGTCTGTTCTATTCAAAAATCGGATCTGAAATGGTACGAAGGCTAAGCATTTGGGTGGCAGTGTCCACAAAAGTCAAGTTTCAGCAATAACACTTTTGCTGTTATGGGTATTTTTGTATTTTATTTGTGGTTAAATGTTTGGCCTGCCGAAACTTGCATATGCACATTTTTGACTGAATTTTCATTTTCAAACTGTTATGCAAAAAATGCGTTCAGAGATTAAAAACAAAATCTATTGTTGTCAGGACTAGACAATTTCATTGAAATTAAACTGTCTCTCATTACCCTGTTTGAGACCATTTAGGTCATTAACAAAAATTTGATTTAAGCTTAAGTGATGTGGGAAATACAATTGTCATTTCTCTTTAGGCGTAGTTTACATTCACTCTCTCTCACCTGCATTTGAGAAGAAAATGTGCCTTGCGTATGTTGACTTGACAGCTAAAGTAATAATTCGAATTTTTCTCTTACTGTAATGTTTTACAAAATAGTTTTGAAGTAATTTTTGTTTCAAGGAATGTTGATTACGTAAGTATGAAAGTTTTTACTGTAACAGACTGCAAGTCTGTAGGTCTTGGCTGGTTTTTGTCTTCTGCTTTTATGTATTAATTTGTTTTAGGGAAAATCTGCGTGCAGTAAATGTCTTGAGTTGTGTGTTGAAGTGTACATGACTTTTTATTTTTTAAACTGTGAATTGTGTGTTCCATTTCCATATTTTCAGAAAAAGTGTCATGTGTTGCATAATGTAATAAGGATAAGTACAGTCCATTGTTAAGTTGTCATTAACTGGAATATCATTAAAATAGGTTACCTGTAAAACTTGCAAGTTATATCACTGCATTTACAGATTTTGCAACGTTTCTTTCCTTGAAAACTATAAATTTATTACTTTAACATTTTATGGATTTTGTTCTCAGGAGTTTTTCGAGTCATGTACCATAATTATTGCTTTTAGTTAAACTTTGATGTTTTCCTCAGCTCACTGGGGTTCTAATGATGATTGTGGGATCAAAGTACAGACTTTTCATGATGCCATTGGAGAAGTACAGAACAGACTGAAAAGAAAATGACAACAGCAAAACCGTAACAAGCAAGAGAACAACTGTTGCAATGGTGGTGAAATGCAGTTGCTGAAATAATGATAATGACATTTATACGGCGCCAAATCTTGATATGTGACTGGTTCTTTCGAACGGGGTCACAAGTCGCAACGTGTGAACTGAGATACGGGCCTGAAAAGGTGGTGAGGGTCGATCTGGGTGATTTGAGATTTTTGTTCCTACACATTGTCTGACCATCAATTATGGCAAAGGTTAAAGTGAAATTTGGGCTGAAAGAGTGTTAAAATAACATTTTAAAGTGATAACCCATTGAGAATGTGCAGATTTTTTCTGTGAAAATGCGTGTGTTTGAGCTTTAATTTAGGCCATGAAACCGTACAGGGCCTCAGCATATCGCATACCGTTGGAATCAGCTCGCGAAATAGCTAGTATGAAGATAGAATACTGATTGCTAAGGAAAAAGCAGAGAAGTTTGTTTTCCTTCTTTAACTCTGCTTTTCTCAAAATGGCCGTCCCATCACCCACTCCCTTTAAATTACTGTAACTCGCTCGATTTTCCAGTTAGACAGTTGAATTATACATCATTGGAAAGAGCATTTTTTCTGCTTTCCGGTGATATAAATATCTCTGTACCCCCCAAAATTAAGTTGTGACCCCATTCGTGAGAACAGGTCACATATGTAATCAGAATGACCAGAAACACTAAACCTCTTTTTCATGTGCATCAAGTCTGAATGAGAATAACTGCTTCAGGACTACAGCTGCACAAAAGGCTGTTTGGCTTGAAAATGTTGATTTTGTTGGCATCTTTATAGGCATATCCACCATATTGAACCATTAGAAAATATGAACACTTTTGATAATAGGTGCCCAGTTAACAAAACCTGTTGTTTTACAAAGCAGATTTATGTGGGCTCTGATTGTGTCAGAGGGATCTGGTTGTGGCAGTCCAGCTCAGGGATAACTATGCATGCATGATTTTGCATACACATTTGCTTAGGCTTTAACTTGTGAACACATAAACTTGGAGAAGAACAAAAAAGATAGTTCTGTAAAAATGCATGCATAGAAATGAAGCATTGCCTGACAGGAAGCTAGTTTTATGTTTCACATATTTCTTCAGAAGTCATTTTTACAAAATGGTTGCAGTTATTATTTATTATCAAATTCACACATCTTAAGAAATATTTCTACAAAGTGGTTACAGTAATTGTTTATTACCAAAGTGACTGACAGGTGTTATTGATGTTTTGATCATATTGGTATTACATCGGTACTTGTAGTTCCATGTTTAAAAGTTATGATTTGGTTTTGTTAAACAGTGATTGTTGTATGTATATCATAAGTTGTGAAGTAGATCAATCAATGGGAATTGAGTTCTTTGACATTATTATACAGATGTCTGTATTGGTGATCTGTTAATGTTTCATAAATGTCTGACCCTCATGGAATACTGATACATATTCATGTTCAGTGTCCTGTATACATTTTGGTATTCTGTTTGGGGTTCTGCTTTTTCTTTTGAATGACCGTGTGTGCTTTGTCAGTAAAAGAAATGCCTGATAATCAGTCTTGCTAAACGAAAGAAAAGGAAAGAAAAGAAAAGAAAACAAAACAAAAAACTAAACAAAACAAAAAAAAACCTCCTGAAAGGTAGCCCCATAACCCTAAGGCCATTTGGGAGCAAGCTACTAGAGACTTCACTACTGCAGTTGGTGTTTTAAGGGCAGGTTCCACTCATTACTGCTTTCACTACTGCAGTTGGTGTTTTAAGGGCAGGTTCCACTCATTACTGCTTTACCTTCCTCACTGCTGAACAGGGCAAGGTACTAATTCACAAATGATACAGACTCCCCTCCCTCATTACCACCGTATCTCATTTTCCCTTGGTGGCAGGTACATTTACAAGCAGTGCATAGCAGTCACCAACAATGAGCTGGTAAGGTCTTGCCACCAAAATTGTCCACTGCACAAGAAATGGGATGTAAGTTAATTAGGAGATAGGGAGTAATGGAGTGGAAGTCGACTCTGAGAACAGCAAAGTCATAGTCAAGAACACAATCAAACGTCGGTACTAAAGTCTACATTAATAACTGGAATATGTCTGCAGTTTCAAGCATCTAAGAGCTACCTGTACCAAAGATGGCTGTTGCACAGGAGAAAAAAATGGGTCAGAATTGCAGCAGTGATGACCAGATTAAACAGGACCTGGAGAATTAGCACTTTATAATTATATGCTATCTTGAACAAATCATAACCTTGGCAGGCCCACACGAATAGCTTCTAACAACAGTAGTTTGGTCATGCTATCTGGCAGATCACATTGTCCCAAGAGGATCCTTCAGGGTACTTCGTAAAGAGACTATTGCCGAATTCGATGGATGAAAAGGCAGATCCCATATGTAGGACCTTCACACTACCCTGATATGTTTGCTGCCACACCCCAGAGACAGCGATGGAGGTCCCTGTCTCCTGCTGCATTCCATCACACCCCCCTGCCCCCCTTCAATAACTACGAAGGCTACAGGATTCGATTGTTTAAAGCCCAACCGACTGCGTAGAGCCATATCAGGCCTACAATCAGTTCAAAACATGCACAATACTTCAACAGAAAAAAAGGAACAGAAAATTAAGTACACATTTCAATGCATTCGCACACATAATCAAAGCAGTTGCGCCTGGCGTTGACCACTCCGTCCAATTTATCGCACAGGGGATTTAAAAAACATACCTGAACACAAATTTAAACATATCTAAAAACACTAAAACATGAAAATAGGTCTAAATGACCTAAACTTGTTTCCACATCTCATATCACTAGAGCCAAAAATGCATTTAACACATGTACCCTATTATCAATCCTAAGAGAAAGTATGTAAGACTTCATCGAACACATAAGGTGAATGGGCCAGGAAGGCAGAAAATGATAGGAAGAAATGACAGAAAGCAAAGGAGGAAGAAAGAAACCAAGAAAGTAACAAAAAAGAGGAAATTTCTAGCACAGAATTTCAGAAGGTGGGGATACTATTTATACTGAGAGTCCCCGGCATCCCCATGGGGGGACAGGATTAGATGATGGTGACTGTACAAATGTACCGCTGACAGATTAAAAAGTAGATCCAGTATGTCATATTCACAATTTTCGAATGAAGAATTGAATTGAAAACTTACACTACTTGAGACTATTATCCATGAAGATGAAGAAATAAACTAACACAATTTATAATGCCCCTGCAATTTATAAAGACCTTCCAGAATATTACAAGTATGGCGTTACCAGAAAAGGCATGAAGAGAACTGAATGCGCGATTCCAAGATGCATGGAATCTGTTTTCCTGTAAGAAAAGGGGGACTATTCGATGATACAAGACCAGACAACTGCAGTGTGGAATATTTGAGTGTGCATGTGTTTTCCCTATATATTTAACAGGGAAAAAGCAGGGTAGACAAAACATAACACTAATCTGACAATGCTGGCATCACTCTTGTTGAAAAGAAGCAACCATCACAGGCACATCGCACACACTCTCTGTGAAGATTATATTCCAATGCCAAGAAAATTGCAACTTTAATCATTTGGTAAAAAGTCGCATTAATGGCTTGGTAAAGATCAAACGTACAACATATAAACCACGTACATGTAAAGCAATTTAACAAGAAAAACTTTAACTACAAAGAACGTTTGTATAAACAAATTCCTGAAAGAAAGAAAAATGAAGGGTAAAATATAACTTTACACATATTTACAAATTCTATTACAATGTACACAAAGCACTAACATAAATTATAACTTTACACATATTTACAAATTCTATTATACCAATCATGCAGCACTGACATTGTTTATTTTGATTAATACAAAACTGCTGTGGAAAATTACACAAAGTGTATCATGCTTGGAAAAGCTGCGTATCTCCACACAAGCACTTTGCCATTCTCACTTTTAACAGGTCTGTTAAATGTTTGTTGGTGGAGATACATATACACAGAAATATGCTTAAAGACAAGACTCATAACAAAGGAAAACACAAGATACTGTTCCATATGCAAGTCAGGGGACTACAAACTCCCTACAGCTGTATTTTAAACATGGCACAATTTCAGACTTGAATTCACCACATTTCTGCATCAACTAAACACCCATGTTTGGTATGTTTGCTGCTTGCCATAACATGTTCGGTATATTTGCTGCTTCCACAGTGTGTGTTGGCATGTTATGTGCGCCAGTGTCTTATATGCAAGTTACACTGAAGTACAATTATCATTTTGAAATGGATGACAAATGCATCAGCTGACTGATTAGGACACTGTTCTTCAAACTGGTTTTAAACCTGCTTGGGTATTGTCTGGTAGATAAAGGGGGAGATGATTTCCAATCTCCCAGGTCAACATATATGCAGAACTGATAGTGCCTGAACCTCCTTTGTAGACAAACAGAAAATCAAAAGCCCACATCAAAGATCCTTTAAGCCATGTCAGTGTATGGCAGCTTAAGTAACCCTGAAAACACTTGGTATGCCCATCCCCAGAAGCCAAGTATCGCCACCTTAATGGTAGGTAAACATGGCCATACACATAAAAGCCCACTTGCATGTTCAAGTACATGTGAGAAACAGCACATGAATGAAAAAAAATTCCAGCCTACCCCTCCCCCCAAAAACTGACCAAAAGAAGTGTGTGAGTTAGCACATAAAAAAGTTGTTTCACCACCAAAAAAACAGCTGAAAATTGTTTTTGTTTTAACAATAACACACACTGCAGTAAAAATGTACTGCATATTAAAACAACAGTTAATAAAAGCTAGTATAGACAGTAGCAGCTATCAATAAAATTAGTCGCATAATGTGTATGTTGGCATACTTAACAATTTGCCCAACTTGATGACTGAATAATTTGTATGGTGATGTCAAACCTGAGGTAAATGACATTTTCAATCAATGGCATCCCTTTTTTGACACAGCTTTAACTTTTACTGTCTCATGTAATGAAACTAAAATTTGAAACTTCATTTTCAATTACTCCCACCAGCCAAAGATATAGAAGAATAATGAGAACAAAAGCCGTGTTATGCTGGCAGAAAATACAGAAGCGTCAAAATTTTATGCAAGTGGTAACACCAAGTTCATATTCATTTCATTCTTTTTATTGATGTATCTTGTAAAAAGAACCTGCTTGTTGCCACTTGTAAGTTGTCATCTACAGAATGTGACTGAGAAAGCAGCAACTAATTCTGTTTGCAAGTCATAAACAACAGATTTTATGTCCTTAGAATCCACTTAAAACATCAACAAAGCAAAGTGTTAGCATGTAAACTGTGTAAGAAATGTTTCCTCTTTCTTTTTTTTTCCAAGGGAACCAAAATTCTGTTCAAATCCAAAGAAAGAGAGGTGGTAAAGTGGCTAAGGAAAATGGTGTACCAAGTGTGCTTTTATTTAAAAAAAAGTATGTATGGCTAAGATATCGAGACTCATTTACGAAGTCTCATCCATGATGATGCATACTCCCACACAACTGGAAAGCACACACCCACACTTTATGTCACACAAACACACATCCAAACTTTTTTTTTCATTTTAGCAAAAAGATAATAAAATCAGCAAGTTTTTGTAACATGAAAATCAGCCAAAAGGAAGCTTTTTTAAACACTTGAAATTCCATGTTTTCAGTTTCAAATGCAAGCTTATCTTCATGCCAGTATGCAAATTATAAACATCTAGACACAATACGGATAACATTGCTTGTGACATTGTTCCAACATTCAAATCATTGAGTGTACAACACAAACAACAAACTGAAGACCAGATATAAAAACAACATAATTAACCCTCTAACTCATGCACTCTATCCACCAGCTGTAAAAACTGAAGTTCTTGACTCCCTCATCCTATCCACTAGCTTCCTGCAGGTTGATGATGCAGGATGCTGGTGGACTGAATGCGGAAGTCAAAGGGTTAAACACTAAACGAAATGAAAGGGTATGAAACGATGTAAGAATGCACACTCTGTGAGTGAATGAGAGTTTCATCTGTAATGTAAACACAACTTCATGATACACAAAAGCACCGACATGCTGATGGAACAAGGCAATCGATGTCTCACTCAAGCTGTAACGTTAAAGTGATGAAAACTTTAACCTGTTACATTGACATAGAAACCCACACATGACCTCATATTTAACCATGCCATTCTCTCATACCTGGGAGCTAGTAGACAGTGCAGATGAGGGAGTGAAAACGTTAAGTTATTGTGATGGGGACAATATATATATATACATATATATATGTTAAAATGAATGGTATCATAGCCAAGATCATGTGGAGACTAGTAATGAAATAAAGTAAACTGTAGTAATGAAATAAAGTAAACTGGCCAGCTTTGTATTTTAGTTTGCCAGATCATGTATCAGAACAGTTTACAAAGGGGGAGGTAATGAGGTGAATGGATTAAGTGAGCTGTGCAAATGTAATGCTACTATTGACAGACTATTCATGTAGTTGTTAATCATGTGCACATCATCTGCCACCAAAACTGAAATCACAATCTCACAAACACATACACCTGGATAGTCTCTTTCTTTCTACCTCTCTTTACTCTGATACACTGTACAGTAAAATACAGAGTATTATTATACAACACAATTCAAAACAAATTTTGGATGATGTGCAATGCTGAGTTCTGACTGCTGAGAAACGAAAACATGGCATACAAACAAGTTTGATCACAACATTTCTACATTTCCACCAGATTGAAAGAAAAACATCACAGTGATTCACATTTTATCATTAATATAAATTCTGTGACAAAAATGTTAAATCCTTCAGCAGAAAGAGTGTCTTGGCCTAAATGGGAAATATTAGTTATTGTATAGGAAACCAAACTGACACCAACAAACTGATTTTTCTCTCTCCGAGATTCAAAAGAACAAAGGCCTCTTTCATCATAAAAATAGAACTCCATGACATAATATCATACAAGGTATGAATAATGTTCTTAGAGGATTATCCAAGGACACATGCCAATATTTCTTTGTGTACTGTGGTATGTGATGAATGATGCATAAATGTGATTGTCAAAATTGTGACTTCTCAATTCTATGATGTTACACTTGTTCCAGTCATTACTGTAATCTTTTCTTCCAAACTGCAGGAAAACAAAATTCCTCTTACTTTACTTGCACCCTTCTCTCCAATCCCTTATGCAGAATAATGAAAACGAAGAAATTCTGTGAGAGAATTCCATTTCAGAAACAATTCTGTAATCTGAAAGAGAAGATAATGAAACACTGATGTGAACAGATTACACTTATGGCTTGATGACATATGCAGTTTTATCTCATATAGAGGACAGCAAAGTACAGCCAACACTTCATCAGGATGTTCAATTGTATAAACTTGCTATTACTGATATAAGCTGTGAGATTGTGCACTTCATCATAATGTAGTGCAATACATCAGATCTTCACATGGACCTAAATCAAAATAACAATTACAAATGACAATTTAGCAACAAATCAAAATCACAATAAATAATACCATATAAACTTTGACTGTAACATTTGTTCATTCAGAATTATAAAAAGGAAGGTATAAACTGTCTACTGCAGAATTATTCTCATGTATATAACGATGAACACACTGAACATTTTCTCACTGATATTTTATAATAGCATGTCTAATCATCTCGAATCATTTCAGGATTTCTAGAACTACCAGGGGTAATCAAAAAAATTGAAACTGAGTAGACTGACATGCAACAAAACAGAATCCATTCACAGCACACTGAAACACACGGACACTCAAGGTACAATCAATAAGACAGACGACAAAAACACAGAACACATAACATGACAGAACTATGCTGTGTTGAAAATGACATCCCATACATGCACACAAAAAAAGTAAAATAAAAAAAAAAGAGAAAATATCTTGTACTTTAATCTCTCACCTATGGTGGTAGACAGGGATGTAAAACATATATAAAAGAGGTTGCAACTGGCAAACAGTAATAGCAGAATGGACTGCCAGTACCTATTCCAGTGTGTACAATCAATACCCAAGATAGTACAGCAGTTTAGTGTGCATTCAATAACTGCGCAGGGAGGCTCTCTAGAAACAAATGTATGAAAGCAGATGACAGAAAATCAAAGGAAGACAGGATAACTTGACAGCAGATAGAAAAGATAGACTGCAGCAAACTACAGAAAAGACATAAGGTTACAACCTAGTGTCTATAATAAAAATATATATAAACTGTCCTTGCAACCCAACAATTCTGAAAAATACATGTACACGTCTGCTTCAGTATGAATACATATATACACCAATATCAAACTGAATTAGGATTCTTTATCCAGCCAATAGTAATATTGTTTTAAAACAACATTTGGGTATGAATGCACTTGATACTGTAAAAATTAAAGACAAACAATAAAACTGCAGAAACTTATCTCCCACTACATATTTTATTATCATAAAGGTGACTATCACCTAACTTTCGAGCTACTTGTTCACCTAACTTTTGAGTTCCATGGTTACACTTCACATTTCACTCACATTTTTCACTTCTCCATAATTTCCAACATATTTTTCTGATATTTCAGACTCATACTGTTGTATACAATGCCATACTCCATGCTTAACAACAAAAACCACCACCACCACCACCAAAAAGACAGCAACACAAAAAGAGTAGCAAGATGAATTAATAAATGTGACACAGCATGGGGAAACCTGGCTAAGTCGCAGCCTGTAAGTTATATATGACTGAAAATAGTTGAACAGTCAAAATTATGACAACCGAGAGACTCCCAGAAATTCAATGCTTCATGAATGTACCCAAGCTCAGCATCCTGCATACATGTGTGTGTGTGTGTATATGTGTATGTGTGTGTGGGTGTGTGTTTGTGCGAGACAAAATGAGGATGACAACTTCGATCAATGGTCGACCTTGTGCATATGTGCGTGTGTGCACGCGTGCATGTGTGTGTGTAAGTGATAGAGAGAGAGGGAGAGAGAGACAGAAAGAGAGACAGAAAGAGAGAGAGAGAGAGAGGATAACCTGAGTCAAAGATCACATGCCAAACAGGCTCAATGTACCCCAGCTTGGTATTCTATTTTTATTTTTCATCCTGTATGTGTGTGAGTCTGTGTAAGCAAGACAGAGAGGTGATAACTTTGGTCCAGAGTAGCATGCCTTGCAGGATGAGTGCACCCTAGCTCAGCATTCTGTGTGTGTGTGTGTGTGTGTGTGTGTGTGTGTGTGTGTGTGTGTGTGTGAGTGTGTGTGTGTGAGTGTGTGTGTGTGTGTATGCATGTGCACATTGCTTGCATATCTGTGAATACTTGTAATCATGTAATCATTCACACTATTTAGCTTTTTTTCTAATGTTCTATTCCTGTAAATTTCCACAAGCTTTACGGTTAAAAGCAGCACAATTTTTTTTTATTCAAATTTTAAACATTTCATGAATTCCTTTGTCAAAAATGCATTATAATGTTAACCCCTTCCCTGCCACAGTATAATAGCATTTTGGTATTGTGCGTTCCAGGGCAATATTTTACTTTCCTTGGTTGATTCACTAATCTGTTCACTGCTCATTCACATACTGAAATATTTCTGTTATTTTTGCATGTTTTTTATTGTACCCTTGGCTATGATGTGATATAATGAATAATTTGATTTTGTTGGTAACATCAGAATCATAATGTTCAGTGTCACTTTCAATTTCACTTTGGCCAGCTTCAAAATTTGGATCAACATCATCATCCACAATGTGCAACTAAGAGAGGGTGGTATTAACTGTTGTCCATCTCCCCTTAGAATCGCTATCATTTGATCCTCCAAAATCTTCATCACCACTATCTTGATCATGCAGAACTTACTTTACAAAGTAGCAGCAGTTACTTCTTCTAATGATTAAATGGACTGAAATGTGCTGTGACATCCCTACAAGAGGCTGCAGCTTATACATTTCTCTCCCTTTTAGTTTTCACAGATGAAAATACCCAAGGATAAATATGGCTACAGGCATATGAAAACCTGAAAACCACCCCATGATCACTGTGGGGTACCCAGTCAAAAGAAAAAATAAAGAGAAACTTATCACACATAAATTATTTCTATTTTTTGCATGTTAATCTACATATTTTGAAATTGTGAACAAAATTAAACACTCAGAAATGAAAATTTTCACATTAGCCTGGTTTTCCCATGTTGCGCCACATGTTATTTATCATGCCTTTTGTAAAGCTTAGACTGATTTAATGCTGACTCAAAAGTAAACTCAACATAAAAAAAATTACAGCATGTGACTCCCACTGAAACAAAACACACACACACACACACACACACACACACACACACACACACACACACACACACAAATCCTTTAACATTCAAATTCTATTTTGTTTTCATCAACAATGAAACCACTGCTCCATTTGTGAAATGGAAAAAAAAAAAAAAAAAAAAAAAGACCCACACATGGATAGCAGAATTGGTTTCTATCATTTCAACATTTTCATGTCATTCAGTTGTGTGATTAATAAATAAATAGTGTACTTTCCATGAAACTTACACTTACAAACAACATTCTTTCATAAAAGCAGAATTGAATAGCTATTCAGATCACAGTAATTTTGTTAGATCTTTCATACCGGAAGCTAAAAAATGTTCATCCAAGAAGTGCAAGCAAACAATGAGGAAAAGAAAAAGTGCAACATTTCAAATGACACAAATTTTCAACAAACACAAATGAAATCAATTAAAAGGACATAACATGGACCAATAAGACAATGAGTCACTGGAGGAAAACAAAAACCAACACCAATTCAAAACAAAACAAACACACTGTATATGACAGATACACATGCTTCCTGAATTGTGACTGTCTTTTTATCCACATATCCTTAATTTAAGGATTTAACCTTTTTCTTTAACTTTTTTTTATAGAGTACAACAAAATACGTTTGACCATAAGAAAGGGCATCACCTGATCAAACCAGATCATCACTTCCAATATTAACTTTGACAGGTGATCCAATGTGAGTAAAGATCCATCAAAAAATAAAACACAAAATTATTGTTGATTGGTACACAGATACATCAATTTGCCTGTGTTCTACTTGACACTGCCCATCTGTCTTTTTGAACAGGAACTGTGAAATATACCAAAATCGCTGGGAGAAATGGCAAAACACAAACCAAAGGAAAACAATTTTTAAAATCAAACACTACATTATATGAACTGCACAAATGAGGCTTCAGCATGTTCCAAACTTTTCAATTTTCTTGTTTGTCAACTTTGACCATTTTGATTTTCAGCACAAGTTTGTTTACTCATTTGTTTGTTTATATCTTTGTTTTCTGGTCCATAAACTGGAAAAAAAACTCTTTTTAACTCAACAAAAACACTTCTGTTATTTTTTATCCATTTCTAGAAAACAATTCAGATACACTTTATATCCATCCTGATCCTAAAAAAAATTGTAATATTCACAAATGTATATCTTCAGATCAAAGTTTTTGTTGTGAGTGAGCAAAGCTCACCATGCGCTGTAGTCAAACTCATCGCTACCAAACACGTAGAAATAACCCAAGATGGTTAAGAAGACCACCACATTGCCGGCAAGCACTAAACCACAGGCACCCCACTGAATCTGCACACAGAATGGTACATTATGTCTGAAAGAAAGTCACTATTTGGTGGTCACCTATGACACAGACACATTTTTTTTCAAATTTACACTAATAGAAAGACACATTATCCTGTAGGAATTTGAGAAGGAATTTAATATAATCATTATAATGACACATTTTCCTTGAACTAAACACTTAAAAAAGACATTATTGTGATGTTGAACTATGGCATACAATTTTCTTTCAACAAATGCTGACTAAAGATGCATTATTTCTCAACTAAGCTCACACCAAAAGTTGGACTATTTCAGTATTTGGATGCTAAATTATATCAGGAATATTTAAATGCAACAGTGTACAATAGACCTATTAGAAATTGTTAGTTCAGCTCAGATATAATGCTCCTTTCCTCTTTTGTTTTGTTTTTGTCTGTTCTTGTTTTGTTGTCCTCCCCCCACCCCTCCTTCTGCACTGCCTCAGTGATGTCAATCCCACACCAAACATTCTGACTTGTCAACACATTACCAAAGCCAAGTTCATTAAACAAGTGCAAGGAAACCCATGGGAGGCCATTATATCAAGCTGCCATACAATCACCAACAGGAACAGACTGCCAGACTTCAACAGAATTCAACAGTGCTTGTTCTGATCCAACTTACCAAGGACACTGCCAACTAAGCGCCCTGTTATTGACAGTGATCACTGTCATTTTTGATGTGGTATTAGCCCTGATTTGGCTCTAGTAGTCGGCTGGGCTATACGCAATATGAACTTGAATCAGTCATGGTGCAAGACTATGCAGACCACCACCATGGCCCTCAAGTGGAAGCTCCCATTAACCATTTAACATCCAAGACCCCAATCTGAATTTATATCGCAGGAAGAAGCCTTAGAGGAAACTGAAGCTGAAGTCACCACAAGATCGAGCCATCAAGAACTACAGAATCGGGGACAATTTTCAAAATGCCATGATGACATGATATGATTTCACAAAAATGGGCATGATGATCATGATGCTACGGACTTCCATTTTTGACTGAAAGTGCAAAACAGGGCTATACTTTGCTTACCATAAAAATTTGTCCTGTTCTCACCCATGCATGAGAGGTACAGACACACACAGTGTTGGTCAGGAAAGTCATACAACATTCTCAATGACACACACGTACAGTATATGAGACTCAACTATGAAGTCCCATTCTTCCACATGGGCCCATAGCATGCCCAACTCTGAGTAGGAGCAGGTAAGAAATAGTGCATCTTTGTGTAGTGGTTACGACTAACTCACTTTGTGAAATCATTCAAAGGAGATTATAAATTTGTTTCCTCATAAATGTATTTCATTTTACTCAGAAACTGATGCTTTCTCTCGATATACACATCCCCTATCTCTCTCTCTCTCTCTCTCTATGCATATATCTATATCTACGAACATATATCTCCATCTCTATCTATCTATTCTGTCTACACACACACATAAACATATATATACATTATATATATATAATATATATATATATATATATAAACATATATCTCCATCTCTATCTATCTATTCTGTCTACACACACACATAAACATATATATACATTATTTTATGCACACACACACATACATACACACACACATCTACATATCCATCTATCTATATACACACACAGACACCATTAACAACAAAACAGCAGCTCATGCTGCCATCAGTGTTTTTCACATAAACAACAGCATGAGCTGCTGTTTTGTTGTTAATGGCGCAAAAAGTTGTGACATCAAAACCTACATTCAAACGTCTCCCTAACCCTCACAACCAATCAATTAACCACCTCCACCATTATACAACAAAACCAAAAAACCCAAACAAACAAGCAAGCAAACATAGGACCACTCAATCAAAACCAACACTTCTGACAATGCAAACAACCGCAACACAGAAAAATATACAAGATTTATACAAACACACATGCAAATAACAATTACCACTGACCACGCTTGTGTGGGCTAAGACAATGGGAAGACTGATAGAAGAAATGACAATTCCTGTCGTGAGGAAAACGCACAGCTCGACGCATGCGCTACTGGCAGTGTCTAAGCTGTCAGAAAGGCGGCGAGCGATGACAGTTGGAACTGGCGACAAGACGTAAAAGAACAGGACAAACATAGGCCACCAGTTGCTGAAAGTAAAGCACAAAGTTCACTGCGATAAAATGTCCGCACACTCAGAGCAGGATAAAGCTTTTTATGCACAAATGAAGGAAACAGAATTTTGCTATGTAACACTTCCCAAAAGAGCCACAACTCCATATCTAGACCATCTAATAATAAAACTAATCAATATCCTGTGGACTTCTGATCTAAAAACAGAATTTTCTGATTCTAAAGGCTAAAATTTTCAGATGAGGGTCATATCAAGTTATGATTCCTCTAATTCAAAGGAGTATGACTCCTCTAATTTAGAGGAGTTGTAATTCTGTAAATCACCATTAAAAAAAATATAACAACTCATATTCCTCAGGAGAGGAATCTTGAAACATTACATCTTCAATCTGAGGCATTCTACAATATATATATATATATCTGCAATTTCATAACTCTGGAAAAACTTTTAGGACAAGCAGGAGATCTTAAACTAAATTTGTTGTACAATCCAGAATTACTGTGAACACAGATCTTTCAAGCACCCTTCCGCACTTCAGATCACCAGCAGAGACTTCCTATCTTTTCCATTTTTGCTTCACCATGGAAATGACAGCAGGCAGCCAAATGTGCTGTATAACTGGCATATTTTTAGAATGTTCTTTACTTAAAACTGTAAAAAAAATACATCAATATGTGGTCAAAAACCAGCAGAAAACCAGCTGGCTCATCACTATATTCACACAGGAGGGATCCGACTGGTGAAAAAATTAGCAATTACACAATGGCTGACAAAGCGGATTCACTGTGTTGCCGTAGCATGGGGCAGACACAATTAAACTTTAAACCCCAACCGTTTCTACAGGTGCTGACAATGTGATGTACAGTAGATGGCTACTAACAAGAGCTGTTAGAATATTGAAATCTGCATCAATGATTTCAAATGGCTGTAACATAATGGATGGCTACTAATAAGATTTGTGAGATTACTCAAATCTGCATCAGTCATTTTAAACAGCTGTCGTATGTTTGTCATTTTGTTTGGTCTTTTGTGTTTTACAGGAAGAAACTATGTTCAAACTGAGAGAAACAATTAAAGAACTATGTGTTCCTTGCCAAAAACTGCGTCCAGTTTTGGGTTTTTTTGTTTTTTTTGTTTTTGAGCAGACATAATGATGGAATGATATTCAATGATTTCTCACAGTGCTTAGATCATGTGATATTTTATTGTGGTAGGCATACTGACATAATAGATTGCAGTGCATGCTATGAAACTGGACACAAAGGTTACAAGCATGATGCAGTTTCAAAGCAAAAAAAGACATTTTTTCTCACTTTCTCTGCAAAATTGTTGCTTAACATATTAATAGAAAAACACACAAATAACTACTATGTGGAGTGTATCTTTATACCCAGAAGAGACTTGCAAAATAACCAGTTCTGAGCATATCTTCACTTTGGCTGTCATTTTGACACAGACTTGAACACAAAAGGATTAATAAAAATTAACTAAAAATTAACCAATCGAAACTCTGTTTTGTTACAAAATACAAAATTAATTCATTGAACAAATGATTCACCAATATTATGAGGCAGATAAGACAGACCACAACATCATATATTTTTTGCAAATCAATTTGAGAGTAGGCCACCCATTACTCACCCATTACTTAACCTATTGCTTCCAATATTTTGGAACTGTACATGATTAATTATTTATACACCAACTTTAGACAATCTGAAACAATAATGATGTTCTGAACAGGTCAGCCCATTCAACTTCAACATTAAATGTGCAGCATTCTTACTGGGCTTCACCCAATAAACCTATGATCAGTGATAAACAGTTGCACATAGGCTTCTACATGTACATACAGAAAACATTACTTACTTGTACTGTGGCAAGGCACATCCTAACACAAGGAATGTCACACCAAGCGCACAAGTAAAGGCCAAGCCTATCAATCTGTAGAAGAAACAAAAACAAATCATACACACATGCCATATCAAGACCATAATACATAGTTCTTCAAATTATCCACATTACACTTTACAGATGAGAGTTATTCATAACAAAGCTGCATCTGTTATTACAGACAACAATGCATACACACATGCCAGTAATCGCACCAGTGCTGGCAATTTTTCCACTCTCCCAGATTAATTTGGTGCAGACCTGCCAGTACCTGAACCCTCTTCTTGTACACACACACACACACATACACACCACACACACACACACACACACACACACACACACACAACACACACACACACACACACACACACATAGCAAAGAAAACAAACGAGACAGTCTTGATGGAGGCAGACACAAGTAGATCATTCATAAGGAAGATTAGGAAAAGACAGGCAACATTTATAGGCCATTTTATGAGGAAAGGAGAACTGGAGCACCTAGTCACAACAGGAAGGCTGGAGGGAAAGAGAGCACCAGGTAGACCCAGGGAGAAGATACCAGACAGACTTGCAGAGTGGCTGGTGACAAAGAGGGTGGAAGAGATGCTTGAGGCAACAGGTGATACTGATAGAGAAGATAGAAGTCCATAATTGCCAACGCCATGCGGCAAGGCACCTGATGACGATGATGATGACACACACACACACACACACCCAGAACATCAAAAATGCTCATTATGATCCTCATGCCATGTCAGCATTTGGCAGTGTAAATGCCCACTATGCACACGCCCCAAAATGGAGTGTGATTGCCTTAATTGGGGGGGGGGGGGGGGGGACAGCTATACAAGCTATGCCCTTCTGGCATCTCAGTCTGTGACCAAGTTTTGTACCACTGGGTGTCCAGCCATGGGGCCAAGTGGCAACAGCACTTTCACTAAAAACTATTTCATGCAATGGGGTCCAACAGCTGCATCTTAAGATGACTGTTAGAGGTCTTTCTACAGAGGTCTTCCTTGTATCCAGGAACACCCGTTACTCTTATAAACACTTGTTTAATTACATATCGAAACAAATGAATGATTTCTGTAAAAAATGGCAACTCCTAATAACATTAAAATACTGAAACACAATTTCATTTCCATACAAATTTGTTAAATAACATGGTAAACAGAAAAGAGCAAATCATAAATACACATGAAAAATATGGCAATACAAACTTAACATGAAAGAAAGAAAAACAAAAAAATAAAGCAAAGTAACATGAAGGGGGAGGGGGAGACTAAAATGAACACAATGATAATCAGTTTATACTCACGCTGTAACATGATTTAAAGAAGCCAGCAATGTAGCCGTCACATGAAAAAGACAAAAAAGAAAAAAATTAAGAAAACAATAACAACGAACAATAAAATCTTTTATTTCTTTTGAATAATTTAATTTCTCCTAGTTACATGAATATAAGTATTTTTGTGTCATCTTACTTAGTAACTGTTTATAGATAGATATAAATTTCTGACGTCTAATATCTACCTGACAACACAATCAAATAAAACGAACAAATTCTGTTATTTCAAAACGAACAAATTCTGTTATTTCAGTATCTGGGTCAAACTTATAACTTATATATATATAAGTGAAGACTGGTCACAATTGATATAAAAAAAAGTGATAAAGCAATAAGAACAGGCTTGTGTGTGTGTGTGTGTGTGTGTGTGTGTGTGTGTGTGTGTGTGTGTGTGTGTGTGTGTGTGTGTGTGTGTGTGTGTGTGTGTGTGTGTGTGTGTGTTCAGTATACATGTACTACGATCAGTAATTTATGTTCCTCCATCCTGCTCTATGGAACAGAGGATTAGAATACAAACACTGAAACAGTACACACTATTTTTTGAAAGTTTCAATATAAAATAAAAATTAATAATAACTATGTTTATGTGACATGCTTGTACAATATGAACCCAGCTAACATGTAAACGTAATGTCATATTCACATGACCATGATGTCAACAGCCACCTTGACAACATAATTAATTTCAAGATTACTATGTTACTTGTTAGTACACTGTCCCTACCAGTATCTATTTTGAGATAACAATGACAGATTTTACAGCCAGTGTCAAAAATGGTCTTCATATGTACATGTATGCAAAATATCACATATAATGAATAATTATGATCCCTTACATATAAATCTTGTCAGTGGCTAGCCTATTAAAACATGAAAATACCCAGCAAGCACTGACGCAGATTGTGCACTAACATAGTGAAATGTGGTCAGCTTGTCCTTTTTAACAGCTTGCATTTACTGTGTTCCATTATTAAGTCTGTCATGTGAAATGTGCATACATAAAGTCCAAATGAGTTTGGAGAATAGTGCTAGGCTATACAAAAGCTATGTCTAATTTATTATCAAAACCATTGCCCTCCCCCCCCCCCCCCCCAAGATAAATAGGACACCATAATTTACATGGCAATGAACATGACTATGATGCCATCATTTACTGATTTAGTTTAACCAACTTTGATGTTTAATACAACTGTGTTGACATGATAAGATTTATCAATGACACTGTAATAACCTAGAATCTACTATCGGGTGGAGTGGAACTAGAGGAATGGGTTTCACGCAACAGATTACTAAATGATATATAATCATGGATATCTATATACATAAAGCTTATCATTGAGGCCTGAACACCAAGTCTTTTCACTAAAAGTTTTGAACATAAGGAGCTACTGACTGTGTAAATAACAGCAAATTGCGAATGTATGGAAATGCTAAAAGAAAAGTAGCAATTTCAACAAATCATCAATACTATGACCAAAAGTCAACAAGAACCATCTGATAAAATTAACATGTATTATCAATAAGTCAAAGTCATCTCCTCAAGAAAATGAAAATGACAATACAACTACAAGGAACAACCTTCATACCACAATCATCACCATCTCAGAAATCAATAAAGCAGCCTTCATACCACAATCATCACCATCTCAGGAATCAATCAAGCAAAACAAAACAAATCAAAAGTTGATGAAATTTAAAACAAAACAAATAAAAAACTAATAAAACAAAAAACTAAATTAAAAAAAATTCATGAAAATCTTTAGATTAATCATTACTAACCTGCTTTAAAACAACAATCTTCAAAAGCAAAACATTCAACTATTCATAAGCAACACCAAAGTCAGGAAATGAAGAAAACAAAAACAAACACAAAACAAACATAAAATAAACAAACAGATGAACAAATTCAACAAAACAAATAATTATCCTGCAAAAGTAAGTTTAGAGCAGTTCCAGGAAATAGATACTAAACTAAATATAAAAAGCTATGTAGTACAAAATCATTGCAAATGGCACTGTAATGTAACATTTGCAAATTCCCCTAAAGTGAAAGAGTAAGCTGAATTAGATCTACAAAAGTGAACAGGAGTTAACTGGAAAAGGTGGAGGATGTGAGCAGTGGGTGGAGCAAGGAGTGCAATGGATATGATAGCATTTTCAAATATATCAACACTAAAAGTAAACAGTAAAGAGTCACAAGAAATTCTTTCCCTATTCATATTTTACAGCATATATGTGAGCTGCAATTCCTAATGAGTGGAATATATGTATGAATGATTTGCTACCCCCCCAAATGGCTCTCACATTCTGTTTTGGTGATCAGATATGCATGCTGGATATTTTTGTTTTCAACATAGATTTTGACTGACTTAGGCTAGGGCCAGTATGGGATCTTATGTATTAAAGAAAACTGTGGTGTTTGTTACATGCATCTACCCACTAAGGGGGTTCAGGCAAAGCATGTAGACATTTTCATATGTTACTGGTGAATCAGAAATTCCACCTTCCACTCACACATACAACAGGTAGGTCTGTCTTTATATGAGTGGATTCTTATCAAAACTTATCAAAGAATCTCAAGCAAGTCTTATGACAATTATAATCAATGCTTTTCTGTTTGACTGTGTCAGTGTGTGACAATACATTAATCACCAATGAAACCAAAAAACACAACAAAAACAGAAAACAAAACAAAAAACGCTAAGCAATGTATATTATTATTCATAAAAAACTAGCAAGTCAGAAGACATATTTTGACAGATATGAATTAGGGGTACTTTCAAGAAAATTTTCTCTTCAGACGCTGAAAACTTAAAATTGGCATTATCCAATTAACTTATTGTTTCAATTTGAGTGGGTGTGCTTTCCTTAGCCTTCTTTCAATTTCTCCTTTCACGCTTCTAAACTTTATTTTTGCTTCTTATATTTCTTTTACTAAACTGACTTGAGACATACTTGCACAGGAATAATAAATACTGTTCAAATAATAATTATTGAACAAAAGGAACCACACATATAATTTCAAGCATAATTTTTCTTATTTATAAAACAAGTTGATCAAATCACTTATTGCTAATCCATAATAGTTAATACAATTGGCAATATTCATAATCTAGACCAAGTGACCAAAATTTCACCAGCATTCTACTTTGATAAAAAATTTCATTTTTCTGTGAAAATATGTGCATGCGCATACTCATGCATACACACACACATTTATAATAATACTGTTTTTAACTTGTGTCTCTTTTCTATGTCTCTTCCTCTCCCTTTTACACATTTTCTGCTTCTTATTATAGATGTATCTTTCCCACCCACCCCCTTTTTTGTTTGTCTTTATTCTATCCTTGTTTTCTCACTAGTATCAGTCACTAAGTCCCACAGTGAAAAGACGTAACATGAACGAGCGAATGCACACAGACGTAATGATGCATACTTACACACACTGACACAAGCCATCTTTGGTGCTTCCACTGTGTTGTACATTCACATCACATCTGATCAGACACACTCAGTCACACACACATGACACACCGTCACTTACTCCAGTGATAAAAACCACCGGCATTATTTGACAGTAATATCAAAGAGTAGACTATAGTACCTACCGTAGGTACTATACTCTTTGGTAATATGTATTATTGTAATATCCCGAGTTCAGTTGAAAATGAGCACTCCGAGTAGCCACCAACTGTGACCAAGATGCATTGTCGCAATGGCAAATGAGCAAAACAAACAAAACTAAATGATCTAGACTATTTTTACGGCGCAAGTTACTTCAGTACTACTAGTGCTAACAGATCTATCTATAAAAAGGAAAATAAAAAAGATGAAAAACGGTCTTTTCGGTTTTGGCAACTTCTTCCGCGCATTTATGAAATAATAATTTGTATTTTATTACTTCAAATCTGTAAATACTTTCATACAAATGAATTGGCCATACTTTCGGATGTCACCGCTGACACAAATTTTGACGTGAATTCCGGTGATAATTGCTGTTTTCAACTCGCAGTCAAAGGACTTACCTCGTATGCCTGCCATTTTGTCAACAAAGTCTTGACATCACTTGATCATGCGTATTTGTGTTGGGCTGTTAAGAAGCAATACAACAGAGTTCGCTCCCTTGATTCTTTGTTACGGATAGTGGAGTCGCTCTTGAGAGTAAATAAAATTAACAAATACTGAAATGGAGGAGAGGGGGTGGGGAGAGAAGAAGAAGAAGACAGACAGACAGACAGACAGAGAGAGGGCTGTGTACATCAAATTCACTCAGATGGAAAACTCCTCAAACCGTTGACTCCTAGATATATATATATAAAAAGTTCTCAAAGCCATCCTGTAGGAATTTTTCTTTGAAGATGAATGTGCATTGGTTGGACAGTCACATGAAGACACCAGCACACCATTGACTTATTTGCCAATGGCCTGCAAACCCTTTGGCCTTACAGTTATCCCAGCAAGAAAGAAGCTATGGTTCAGCAAGCATCATCTTAGGTTTCTAGCGACTGTCCCTGAGTGACAACCAGTAAATCAACACTGTAGACAAATTTTGGTACTTGAGCAGTACACCCGTGAGCAGAGATTGACCTTTTGATGTTGAGATGGCATTTTGCATCTCCAAGACCCGCTCTGCCTTAGGGAGGATGACCAAGAGGTTGTCACAGACGAGACCATGGCATCAGACTCACCACTAAGATTGCTGTGTACAACGCAGTAGTCTTGAGTGCCCTGCTGTACTACTGTGAGACGCGGACAACCTACCGATGGCACATTCAATAGCTGGAAAGGTTCTACCTAGGATGTATGTACAAGATCTAAAACATCATGCGGTAAGATCGAGTGTCCAACCTCCACGTTCTGAAGAAATGTGGCTTGCCAAATACAGACTTTCTATTCATCAAATACCAGCTTCCTTGGACAGGACACGTTGTCCATATGGAAAACAGCTGCAGCCCAAAGATATTTCGTGTATGGGGAGCTGAATGAAGGATTCCGAGATCGGAGAAAACACTAAATGATACCAAGATATTGTGAACGCCAACTTCATGAGCTATAGCATCAGCATCACTAACTAGGAAGACACTGATCGCAGCAGAGCCCCCTGACGACTGTAGTGCACACAGGGCACAGTCACAGTGAACAGTGCAGTACAGTTACATGTGAGCCAGTGGGAGAGAAATTGCTTCCGCGCTAGTAGTCACAGTGGATGGTAATGATGACACAGTTGTACAGGTTCTTCTTTGTGGAGCTAATTTTCTTTTCTTGAGGGCTGTCTATTTTTTTTTTAAAGTTGTTTGTAACCCCCTCAAAAGTTCCTTGCCGAAAACCATCGGGAGGTTACATAGTCATAGTGTGTTTATATTGTGGGTTTTGGAATGAGACTTGTTTCCCTTTTATGAATATTAGATCTATAGGAAAACTGAGAATAAATAAAAATTGTATTGTAAAGGTAAAGTAAAATTTACATTTATTAAATTTTGGTGGGTTGAAATAAATTTTAGTTTTGGCCTTTGTGTAGTTTTTAGTGACCTTGGATTTGCATATTAGCGAATTGTTGTTGTTTAATTTCCGGGTCAGATTTGTCATGTGACTTTGTAACTGCGCGGCAAAAGCACAGTCAGTGGTTTGAGATCGGCGGAGCAGGACGCCGAGTTGACTGTTAAGGTTTCTAAATCAGAGGCCTCTTAAGTCACTAAGTCCCTATGTCCCTTGTTTGCCATCATCATCGTTTCATCAAACAATATTGAACTCGATTAATCATGTTGTAATTTGTTTTTTTTCAATTCATTGTTTGATTTCTTTCCAGTGGTTCGGAAAATAAAAGAAATTATAAATGGAATTATTGGGGTTGTTTTTTTCTTTGATCTATTTTTCGTATTGTTTTCTTTATTCTGAATAAAATAATTTTTTTCTATTTCGAATCCGCAATTATTTTCTGATAGCTCCTGAAGTTTAGGAAAATTCCTCAATGGAAGGAGGGTTACCTGTTATCATTATTAATTTATTTCTTTATTTTAACAATTTTTTTGGTATGCTGAGGGAAGAAGAATCAGCTTTGTAGACCTCTCACCTGTCGGCGTCACCGGGAACAGTGTTGGCCGCTGCACATGATGTCCTCACAAGTTGCCTCCAGCACTCTCGATCTTGGCTAAGTCTGACCACCTCCTGGAGTTTCTTGCCACTGATGTTTGTGATGTTTCTAGCAAGTGATGCAGGTGGCCGTCCTCTGTTTCTCTTTCCTTCCACTTTACCTTGGAGGACAGTGGACATCAAGTCTGTTCTCTCATTACGGATTGCGTGTCCAACATATTTCAGTTTCCTCCGTTGTATGAGTACTAGAAGCTTGCGTGTAGTACCCAACTCATTCAGTATGCTTTCATTTGAGCGCCTATCCGTCCATTTGACCCTCAGCAGTCTTCGGTAAAACCACAGCTCTGCTGCTTCCACTCGTCTTTCATCCTCTTTCTTCATTGTCCATGCCTCGCAGCCGTATAACATCACTGGCCAGACAAGACATTTTAAGAGTTTTATCTTAAGGTCTGCTGTTATGCTGTGGTCTTTCCAAATATTGTTCAATTGAACCATACTGTTCTTGGCCATTCCAATTCTCATCTTTATGTCTTTTGAGCATGTTCCATCGTGTGTCTTGACTGAACCTAAATATCTAAAGTCCTTGACATTTTCTAGAGGGACTTGGTTTAGCATGATCTGGTCCTGTCTAGTGTTATATTTGCCTGCAACATGCATAACCTTTGTCTTCTTTGAATTTAAGTCCAGCCCAGCTGCCTTTCCAACCCGGTCTACCCTGTACAGGATCCTCCTAGAGCCTGTAATGTTGTCTGCCAGTAATCCTGTGTCATCTGCGTAGCGTAAATTTGACAGGTTTCTACCACCAATATTTACTCCCATGTCTTCTATGTCTGCTTCTCTCATGATATGTTAGTGTATATGCTGAAGAGATGTGGAGACAGGATGCAACCTTGCCTTACCCCTTTAGTGATGTTAAAAAATTTGCAGTTTTGATAATTCCATCTGATTGTTGCTTTTTGATCATTATATAATGAAGCTATGAGGGAAACCAGATGTCTTGGAAAACCCATTTTGATCATGAAGTGGAAAAGACTTTGGTGAATCACGCTATCAAACGCTTTGCTGTAGTCAATGAAAACGATGAACATCTCTTGGTCTGTGTTTCTAATTTTTTCTATCAATATCTGGAGTACAAACAGCATATCTATTGTTCCCCTGTTTTTCCTATAGCCTGCCTGACAGTCGGATAGCTCTTCCACTACTTTTGGCTTTAACCTGTTTAAAATTATTATCAGCAGTATTTTACTGGCATGACTGATCAGTGCAATTGTTCTATAATTGTTGCAGTCTTTGACATTTCCACTCTTATGTAACATGACAAATTCTTGGAGCTTCCAGTCTGTAGGCCACTGACAAGTCTTCCATATCTTGCAGCATAAGTGATGCATTACTTTGAGTCCACCATCACCTGAGTGTTTCAACAACTCTCCAGGAATATTGTCAAGACCAGGAGACTTTCTGCATTTTAGATCTTTAATGGCAGATTCAACTTCGCTGAGCAGAGGTTCAGGTTCCGTATCTCCAGGGGTCAATTCCAAATTTGGCTCTAAATTATTTTCATGGCTGTCAGGCTTGCCAAAAAGTGATGTGCCATATTCGTTCCACCTATCCAAGACATCATCTGGTTCAGTCAGAGTGTGACCATCCTTGTTGTTGATGCATTGGTTTGTTGCTTTGAAATTTGTTTTTTTCACTTTTTTTATTTGTTTGAAGAGCTCCCTCGACTTCCTGTTTTCGTTGTGTTCATTGATTTTACTGCATTCTTGTGCCAGCCAAGTTGCTTTGTCTCTTCTGACTTTACTTTTTATTTCCCTTTTCAGTGCTGAGTATTTTTCCCGCTCTCCCTGCTTTCGAGCTTGACTTTTCTTTTCTGCCAGATCTATCACTTCCTGACTTATGTAGGGCTTAGCTTTTTTCCTTTTCTCTTCTTTTCCTAGTTTTTCTTCAGAGATTTTGTCAGTGTGTTTTTTATGTCTGTCCAGATTTCATCAGGATATGAGTCATTTTCATCCCAAACTTCAAGTAACTTTAAGAAACGATTACTTGTTTCTATACTAAATTCTAACGCCAGCTCAGGGTTTTCTAATTTTGATATGTCGAACTTTGGCGTCGATTTGGTTTTAGGCTTCTTCAATATTTTCATTCTTAATTTGGTTGTCACAAGAATGTGATCCGTGTCGCAGTCTGTTCCAGGCTTTGTTTTTGCTTGAGGACAGTTGATTTCCAGGATCTGTCAATGATAATATAATCAATCTGATTACGACACCTGTCTCCTGGAGAGATCCATGTGTATCTTCTGCGCAGTGGTTGTTGGAAGAAAGTATTTGTGATGTTCATCTCATTTGCCTGACAAAACAGAGCCAGCATGTCACCTCTCTCATTTCGTTCTCCTAAACCATATGGTCCTATTCCACATTCTGTGTCAGCGCCCTCTCCAACTTTAGCGTTGAAGTCACCCATCACAATGCATATTTCCTTTTTGGGAATTTTGTCTCTGATAGTTTGGAGGTCATTGTAAAAATTTTCTATTTCTTCTTCTGAGCTAGTGGATGTTGGAGCATAAGCTTGAACTATGTTCAAAACAGCATATTTGGTATTTATTTTGACAGTGAGAAATCTGTCATTAATTGGATTATAGCTTTTCAGAGCTCCAGCATGCTTTTTGTCCAGCACAATTGCTACTCCTCTTGAGCCACCTTTTTCATTTCCACTATATACAACTGTATGCTCTCCTACAGTAAAAAGTCCCTGCCCACTCCATCTAACCTCACAGAGCCCTGTTATGTTCATCTTGCTCCTTTCTAATTCTTTGACTAGTAGGTAGAGCTTTCCTAATTCTAACATAGTCTGTACATTCCATGTCCCTATATTCAAATCCTTTTTTTGCATTTTTTTCTTTTTGTGATTTTGCATTTTTGAGGAGTTTCTACATGTCCGCTTCCAATAACCTCCGTCGGGTAATCCATTACCGTCATCACAGCTACCTTTCACAGACACGGACTCTCCCTCCCCAGTAGCCATTGAGTTCAGGTCCCCCCTGGGGGACTCAGAGGACACAGAACTATAACGTTTTCCATTTTGTAAGTTCATCATATGCAATAATTAGCAAAAGTACAAGCAAGTAGTTTGCGGGTGCCTTCTTGCCGCGCAGTGCACTTACAGTGCTGAGATCCTGACCATTGTTCCTTCGAAGAAATCATCTGCTCACGACATTGAAAAGAAGCCATATATGAAAAGTGTATCTTCTTTACCCTCTTTTTCACCCATCCCCTGCTGCCAGGACTTGTTTGTATGCACCCCTTAATCTGGCCCCTCCCCCAGCGACCTGTCCGGCTTGCTTGAAGCTGCCAGGGCCCACGAAGTCCCCGCCGGCATAGCTCCTGGGATCGTAAGGACACACAAGCTCCCCCGCCACAACAAGGCTGATGCAATTGGAGGGAGACCTACTGGGTTATATATTTATGGAATAGTACATCTGTCATATTGGCAGATGTGATGCGTCTAGTGTGTCGGCTTCAGCCTGCACTGCTGGCTAGCACTGCTGTGCGAAAAGAAGAGCAGAAGGCGTAAGTCTCTTCCTGTCAGTACATAGCCTCTCCATCAGCAAGCCCTACGCTGTGCCTCCTCGTGGCGACAGGCGGGAACTGAGCGCCTCATGGACTCAGGCTGAATCTCGAAGGACTCGAAGGAGGTCTGGCCCCCAGACGTGAGGCATGCAGGCCCACCGGCGTGTGGATATGCCCTAGTGCCCACGAACCAGACCCCCAAGCTATGAGTGAATAGCTCCACTGCCTTGTGGACATCTCGGGAGAGAGTAAGGCTAGCGGAGAGACCGTACACAAACCGATGGAAGGCAACGGGAAACCACCATCGTAATTTTTCCCAGGTTATCATGGACAGAAACAAAAAAATCTAAGACAACGACGTAAATAGGTACTCCTATGGAGCAGCTTCGTCCGGTAGGGACCGTCATGCGGCGCAGGTGACACCAGACCGTCAGCAAGTTACTGCGAACCCTAAACTCAGATTTAAAAACATCAAAGTTGCAACATGGAATATAAGAACACTGTTGCAAAAGGGTAAATTAGAAAATATCAAGGCAGAGGTGGAAAGACTTAACATTGGTATTTTTAGACTAGGGAAAGTGAGATGGAAGGGGGCAGGCATGATAACATCAGGAGAATACACAATGATATACTCTGGTGGCAACTCACATGAAAGAGGAGTAGGCATCATGATGGACAAAGACAAATCAAAAGCAAAGACAAATCAAAAGCAGTTAAGGGATACTGGGCTGTGTCCAACAGAGTTTTGCTGGTCAAGTTGGAGGCAAACCATTTGATATCAACATCATTCAGGTGTATGCACCAACATCTGAAAATACTCAGGATGAAATTGACAACTTCTACGAAGTATTAGAGATGGCCAAAGTCCAATGTAAATCACAAGAAGTTACAGTAATAATGGGAGATTTTAATGCTAAAGTGGTACAGGATAGGGTGGAGGATATAGTTGGACCTCATGGCCTTGGTACACAAAATGAAAGGGGTGAGAAACTTGTAGAATGGGCACAGATGAATGAGTTTATAGTAGAATACACCTGGTTTGAGCAACCTAATAGAAGAAAATGGACTTGGATGAGTCCAGGAGATAATACCAAAAATCAGATTGACTACATCCTGATCAACAAAAGATTGAGAAATTCTTTACTGTCAGCAAAAACACTACCAGGCGCAGACTGCAACAGTGACCACAATCCTGTAGTGGGAAGATTTAGACTGAAATTGAGGAAAAGGAAACAGACCAAAACAACATCAAATTAAACCTTGGACTCTTAAAGACAGATCAAGTGATACGTAAAAAATTTAATGTACATGTTCAAAACAAATTCAGTGCTCTGGAAGACGCTCGTGACAGTGAGGAACAATGGACAATGTTGAGGAATTCGATAAATGAAGCTTGTTAAGAAATCCCTAAGGCAGATAGAAAAGCAAAAAAGAACTGGATGACTAATGAAATTTTGGGCTTGATGGAGGAACGGAGGAAGGCAAAGAGAAATGAGGAGATCTACAGGAAGATAAACAAGGAGATCAGGAAAAGGTGCAATGAAGCTAAGGAAGCTTGGCTGAAAACAAAGTGCAAAGAAATAGAAGACCAACACAAAACGGATCCTCAGGACATATACAGAAGAATTGAAGAAATTGTCCACAGAAAAAATACATGCACATCAACTGGTTACTTGAAATCGAAAGATGGCACGCTTATCATGGAAAAAGACAAAATATTAGATAGATGGGGTGAGTAGGCTACATTAAAGACCTTTTTGAGGATGACAGAAACGAAGAACACATTATAAAAAAGAACTTTGAAGGACCACCCATAATGAAAGATGAAATTAGAGCGGCACTGAAAAAGATGAAACTGGGAAAAGCCCCAGGACCAGACGACATTACTACAGAGATGATTGAAGCCCTGAAAAAATTTGGCATAGAAAAAATAACAATCCTCCTAAATGAAATTTACGACACTGGAAAAATCCCCAAAGATCTGTCAAAATCAATTTTCATTGCACTTCCAAAGAAGACAGGGGCTATAGAATGTGAACTCCATTGCACAATCAGTTTAACGAGCCATGTAACAAAAATCCTGTTAAGAATAATCATGATGAGGGCAAGGAATAGAATCAAAAGAGAAATAGCAGAAGAACAGTGCGGATTTGTGGAAGGGAAAATAACTATTAATGCCATATACATCCTAAGAACCATCACAGAGAGGTCAAATGAGATGAATAAGGATTTGTATTTATGCTTTGTTGACTACACCAAGGCTTTCGATTGAGTAAGACATGATGAATTGATCAACCAACTGGAGAGACTCAATGTTGATGGGAAAGATCTACGAATAATCAGAAATATGTACTGGGAACAAACAGCTGCAATGACAATAGAAAACAATGTAAGCTCTTTCCAAAATATCAAAAGAGGAATCAGACAGGGTTGTGTTTTGTCACCAGATCTGTTTTCACTTTACAGCGAAAACATCATGAGAAACCTAGAAGAAGACCCTGGATTAAAGGTTGGAGGAAAAATGATAAACAACATTCGATATGCAGATGACACCGTGCTAATTGCAGAAAGTGAAAGAGACCTACAAAACCTTGTGAATATACTAGAAATAGAAAGCGAAGGTAAGGGGCTGGAACTAAACAGCAGGAAGACTGAAGTCATGGTGATCAGTAAAAAACATGAAATCCCCTCATGCAAAATAACAGCAAATGGCACAACCTTGACACATGTTGATAAATTCAAATACCTGAGAACGATCATTTCATCAGACGGCAGATGCACATCAGAAATAGCCGGCAAAATCGGCCAAGCCAAAACAGCATTCAAGTAATTGACAAGCATTCTTACCAACAAATGCCTATCAATTAACATCAGTAAGAGAGTTCTTAAATGTTATATAGAACCGATACTGTTGTACGGATGCGAGGCGTGGACAGTCAACAAGCAAAGCCAGAACAAGATTGAGGCAGCCGAGATGTGGTTTCTAAGAAGAATGTTGAGAGTTCCATGGATAGCAAAGAAAACAAACGAGACAGTCTTGATGGAGGCAGACACAAGTAGATCACTCATAAGGAAGATTAGGAAAAGACAGGCACCATTTATAGGCCATTTTATGAGGAAGGGGGATTTGGAGCACCTGGTCACAACGGGAAAGCTGGAGGGAAAGAGACCACTAGGTAGACCCAGGGAGAAAATACTGGACGGACTTGCAGAGTGGCTGGGGACGAGGAGGGTGGGGAAGATGCTAGGGGCAACGAGAGATAGAGACAGATGGAAGTCCATGATCGCCAACGCCATGCGGCAGGGCATCTGATGATGATGATGACATCTGTATCTATGCTAAACCATGCATGGATTTGCCCAGGAGTCTGTTTATTCTGTCTGCGGCTGGTAGTTGGGATCCTGCGGATTGAAGTATGTTTAAGAGGGATTCACTAAACTCGGACAATTCCACATGCGCTCCACCCAATCTGAAGAATTATCTGGCACAGTCCCTGAGCCTGTGCAAAACCAGCATCATCATCATCAAGTGCCTTGCCACATGGCATTGGCGATCATAGCCTTCCATCTGTTTCTATCCCTTGTTGCCGCAAGCACATCTTCCACCCTCGCTGTCTTCAGCCACTCTACAAGTCCATCCAATATTTTTTTCATGGGTCTACCTGGTGCTCTCTTTCCCTCCAGCTTTCCTGTCGTGACCAGGTGCTCCAATTCCCCTTTTCTCATAAAATGGCCTATAAATGGTGCCTGTCTTTTCCTAATCTTCTTTATGAGTGATCTTCTTGTGTCTGCCTCCATCAGGACTGTCTCATTTGTTTTCTTCAGAGTCCATGGAACTCTGAACATTCTTCTTAGAAACACATCTCGGCTGCCTCAATCTTGTTCTGGCTTTGCTTGTTGATTGTCCACGCTTCACAACCATATAACATTATGGGTTCTATATAACACTCAAGAACTCTGTTCCTGATGTTAATTGATAAGCATTTGTTGGTAAGAATGCTTTTCGTGTTCTTGAATGCTGTTTTGGCTTGACCGATTCTGCTGGTTATTTCTGATGTGCATGTGTCGTCTGGTGAAATGATCGTTCCCAGATATTTAAACTTATCAACCTGTCTCAAGGTTGTGCTGTTTGCTGTTATTTTGCATGAGGGGATGTCATAGTTTTTACTGATCACTATGATTTAGTCTTCTTGCTGTTTAGTTCCAACCGCTTATCTTTGCTTTCTATTTCAAGTACATTCACAAGGTTTTGTAGATCCCTTTCATTTTCTGCAATTAGCACGGTGTCATCTGCGTATCGAATGTTGTTTATCATTTTCCCTCCAACCTTTAATCCAGGGTCTTCTTCTAGGTTTCTCATGATGTTTTCACTGTAAAATGAAAACGGATCTGTGAGAAAACACAACCTTGTCTGACTCCTCTTTTGATATTTTGGAAAGAGCTTATATTGTTTTCTATTCTCATTGCAGCTGTTTGTTCCCAATACATATTTCTGATTATTCGTAGATCTATCTTTTCCATCAATATTGAGTCTTTCTAGTTGGTTGATCAATTCTTCATGTCTTATCTGATCGAAAGCCTTGGTACAATCAACAAAGCATCAGTATAAATCCTTATTCATCTCGATTGACCTCTCTATGATAGTTCTTATGGTGTATATGGCATCAATAGTTCCTTTCCCTTCCACAAATCCGCACTGTTCTTCTGCTATTTCTCTTTTGATTCTATTCCTTATCTTTATCATGATTATTCTTAATAGGATTTTTGTTACATGACACATCAAGCTGATTGTGCGATGGAGTTCGCATTCTATAGCCCCTGTCTTCTTTGGAAGTGCAATGAAAATTGATTTTTGACATATCTTTGGGGATTTTTCCATTGCCATAAATCCCATTTAGGAGGACTGTTATTTTTTTTCAATACCAAATTCTTTCAGGGCTTCAAAATCATCTCTGTAGTAGTGTTGTCTTGTCGTGGGGTTTTTCCCAGTTTCATCTTTTTCAGTGCCGCTCTCTAAATTCATCTTTCGTTATGGGTGGTCCTTCAATGTTCTTTCTTATAATGTGTTCTTCGTTTCTGTCATCCTCAAAAAGGTCTTTAATGTACTCACCCCATCTATCTAATGTTTTGTGTTTTTTTCATGATAAGCGTACCATCTTTCGATTTTAAGCAACCAGTTGATGTGCATGTATTTTTTCTGTGGACAATTTCTTCAATTCTTCTGTATATGCCCTGAGGATCCGTTTTGTGTCGGTCTTCTATTTCTTTGCACTTTGTTTTCAGCCAAGCTTCCTTAGCTTCATTGCACCTATTCTGATTTGTTTGTTTATCTTCCAGTATATCTCCTCATTTCTCTTTGCCTTCCTCCGTTCCTCCATCAAGCCTAAAATTTCTTTTGTCATCCAGTTCTTTTTTGCTTTTCTATCTACTACAGGGAATTCTTCACAAGCTTCATTTATCGAATTTCTCAACTCGGTACATTGTTCCTCACTGTCACGAGCGTCTTCCAGAGCACTGAATTTGTTTTGAACATGTACGTTAAAGTTTTTACGTATCACTTGATCTGTCTTTAAGAGTCGAAGATTTAGTTTGATGTTGCTTTTTGTCTGTTTTCTTTTCCTTAATTTCAGCCTAAATCTTCCCACTACAGGATTGTGGTCACTGTTGCAGTCTGCGCCTGGTAGTGTTTTTATTGTCAGTAAAGAATTTCTCAATCTTTTATTGATCAGGACGTAGTCAATTTGATTTTTGGTATTATCTCCTGGACTCATCCAAGTCCATTTTCTTCTATTAGGCTGCTGAAACCAGGTGTTTCCTACTACGAACTCATTCATCTGTGCCCATTCTACAAGTTTCCCTCCCCTTTCATTTTGTGTACCAAGGCCATGAGGTCCAACTATATCCTCCACCCTATCCTGTCCCACTTTAGCATTAAAATTTCCCATTATTACTGTAATTTCTTGTGATTTACATTGGGCCTTGACTATCTCTAATACTTCGTAGAAGTTGTCAATTTCATCCTGAGTATTTTCAGATGTTGGTGCATACACCTGAATGATGTTGATATCAAATGGCCTGCCACCAGCGAAACTCTGTCGGACACAGCCCAGTATCCCTTAACTGCTATTGCTTTGTCTTTGTCCATTATGATGCCTACTCCTCTTTCATGTGAATTATCACCACAGTATATCACCGTGTATTCTCATGATGTTATCATGCCTGCCATTTCCATCTCACTTCCCCTAGTCCTAAAATAGTAATGTTAAGCCTTTCCATTTCCATTTTGATATTGTCTAATTTACCTTTTTGCCACAATGTTTTAACGTTCCATGTTGTGATTAAAAAAAATTCTTTTTTGAGATTTAACGCAGTAGCTTGCCGACAGTCTGGTGTCACCTGCGCATCATGACGGTCCCTACCGGACGAAGGTGCTCCATAGGAGCCCCTATTTACGTCGTTACACTTATTTCCCTTGTTTTGTATTGCCATGATTCGTCTTGGGAAAGTGCGATGGTGGTTTCCCGTTGCCTTCCATCGGTTTGTTTACGGTCTCTCCGCTACCCTTTGTCGTTCCCACGACAACCTACAAGGCAGTGGGGTGCAAACCCTATGTCTTGAAATGGGGAGGTGGGGGAGAGGGACCTATGAAACACTTAGATGATACCACTAACCAGAATGACAGTAACATGAACTTGAGATGGGCAGCAAACAGGCCAGTTGTTAATGACACAGGCTTTTAATGAACTCGAAATAGCAGCTCTTGAGTTGACGATTCTATCAAAATAACCAACCAACCCGCATTAACCTTTGACCCCTGCACCCTATCCACAAATTGCAAAAACTTAATCCTTTCACGCCCCCACCCTATCCATCAGCTCTTCTTCTTCTTCTTGTTTAGTGTCCACAATCAGCACGTTGATTATTCTGACACTATCACACGGGGGGGGGGGGGGGGGGGGGGGGGGAGGGGGGGGTACGCACAAACAAAAAAACAAAAACAAAAACAAAAACAAAACAAAAAACTACTTTTACTACTACTGGTGGAGTATGCGAGCTCCCGACATGAACACGCCAGGAGACGCGGCTCCAACCACAGCTTCAGTCAAAGATTCGTTCCACTCAGGGATGGTTCGCGGGAGGAACGAATACATTCTGTAATCCCGTGAACACTGAAGTCTAGCAAGCTGCCTTGAGTGTGCTCTTCTGTCCCTCTCCTTTGGTGCTCTCAACTTTGATTCCTGGGATTTGTGTATTTTGCCAAAATCCACCTGGACCATGTTGTTAATAATTTTGTACATCATAGTGAGCCTTGCGATCTTACGTCGGCTTTGTAGAGATATCCATCCGAGGTGGTGTAACATGTTGGTGACGCTAGCGGTTCTTTTATAGCGATTTAAAACAAAACGTGCTGATCTTCGTTGCACGTCCTCAATTTTTGTGATCTGTCCTTCTTTGTACGGGTCCCACACAGTACTTGTATATTCGAGAATGGGCCGCACCATAGCCTTATAGGCTGTCTCTTTGAGTCTGATGTTACTGACTCTGAGGTTTCTTCGCAAGAACCCTAACGTTTTGTTGGCTTTGTTCGTGATGTTTTGAACATGGAGATCCCAATCTAGGTCTTGTGTGATCGTAATCCCCAGATACTTCGCCGAGATGACATTGGCGAGAGTCTGGTTGTGCAGCTGGTACGATGGTGTCAGCAGCTTTTTCTTTCTCTTGGGACTGATAACCGGGAGGGTGATGCATTTCCCAGGGTGGAAAGACATGTTCCAACTTTCTTCCCATTTCTCTAGTTGCTGGAGATCTGTTTGTAGTTGTGCCTGGTCTTGGCCTGTTGTTATTGACCTGTAGATGGCGGTGTCATCTGCAAAAAGTCGCGTGGATGAGAGGACAGTTCCGGGCAAGTCGTTTATGTAGACCAAGAACAAGCTTGGCCCAAGAACGGAGCCCTGGGGTACTCCAGATTTCACAGCGACTGAGTCTGACTTCGCACCGTCAACCACCACAGCCTGCTTCCGCTCACGTAAAAAACCTCCGATCCATCTGTTAACATGGCCTCGAACTCCATAATGGTGAAGTTTGTGCAGGAGGAGGGAATGATTATCCTTGTCGAAGGCTTTCGCGAAGTCCATTACCACGATGTCAGTTTGTTTGCAGGCTTCCATATTCTCGGTCAGCTCCTCCATGAACTCCAGCAATTGGGTTTCGCAGGATCTTTTACGACGAAAGCCATGCTGTCTTGGAGAAAGGATGTTGTTCTTCTCTAGGTGGTCCATGAGTGAGCTGACGATGACATGTTCCATGATCTTATATGGGATGCTGGTCAATGATACGGGGCGATAATTTGCTGGATCGTAATGTTCGTCCTTTTTGAAGACTGGCGCGATGTTGACTGATATCCAGTCTTCTGGTACGATGCCTGTGTCCATGGAGGTTCTGAACAGTAGTGTCAGGATGGGAGTGACTTCGTGCGCGAGCTCTTTAAGCACTCTCGGCGAGATCCCGTCAGGGCCGCAGACCTTGTAAGGATTCAATCCTTTTAACAGGTTCCTGTTGCCTTCCTCTGAGATGTGGATCTTGCTGAGCTCGGAGTAGTCTGCCTCGTTCATACGACATTTGTCCATAAACTGTTCCTTGGTGTAGACCTGGCCATCGGTAAAGACAGACTGAAATTGTTCATTCAGAGTCTTTGCTTGGTGCTTGGGTTCTGATATCAACCTGCCCTGCACCTTCAAAGGTGACATCCCTATCTTTGCAGCCCTCTGGTGTTTAATATAGGACCAGAATCTTTTTAAAGATGACGTAGGTTCATCTGGAGGGGTCTCTGACAGGGTTTTGTTTAAGTATGTCCAGTATGCCCTGCGTAGTTTGCGTTGTATCATTCGTCTCAGCTCTGTGGACTCTTCTCTCAGGTCCTGTCGTCCTGTCTTCTTCAGCTTCTTGTAGACCCTAGCTCTCCTGTTAATGATAATGAGATTCTTTATATCAGGTGTAACCCAAGGCTTACTACATTTGGAACGTGCTTGTTTACGGGGGACATAAGTCTCTTCAGCTTGTAAGTATGCTTCCTTAAAGCGCGTCCATAATTCTTCTGTAGCCAGGTTTCCCTTTTCCTCTACAAGGCTGGAGTGCAGGGCCTTCATTGCTTCATGCAGGAAGCTAGTGGATAGGGTGAGAGAATCAAAAGGTTAATATTTTGCTTTGCAAACATAATGCAGGATGCTGGTGGACAGGGTGCGGGAGTCAAAGGATTAAAACCGTGGCCTGCCCGAGGGTTGAATTTATAACCTCTGTGTTACGAGTATAACTCTCTAACGACTGACTTGGGTGATTTATATCCTACAGGCCTTCTTATCAATCAGTAGCTATATAGCCTGCCTGATGAGCTTTTCCCCCCCTTTAACACAGAGCATACTCTGTTTATCTGGCGTTGCATGTGCTTGTGCTTTGCTCTAGTTACACATAGGAGGAAGTTACTGATGAAATGAGCGTTATACGACAGTACGAAAATGATGTGATCGTTACAGTTCTATTCATTCCGATCGGAGCGTGGTGGGGTAGGGATGGAGATTGGGGTCACACAACCAAGATGCCTGATATTCTGTTGAGTTTCATAAACAGAAGAACGCATTTGACGAAAAGCTGTAAAAAGAAACGCAAATAACGCCGCAAAGCAAACAAAAAGTAGGTATAATACAGGCTAAACAAAAAAAAAGAAAGTACAATACTCTCGCGAGAGCATGCATTCGCCATTACGTGATTTCGTGACCAAAGTGTAGAGTCATTGCCGTTGCAGCTGCTCAGATAAAAGATCGACAAAGAACCATGGCAGACGGTCAAAAGTAAGTTTGACATGTTGAGCCAAAATCATCAGCGACTGAGTGTCACGTAAATAGAGATACTGTGGTTTAGCAGAGGTCATTGAAGCTATTTGTAGGTTCAAATTATCACTGTCTAGTTTCCGTTTGATACCAGCAGCAGAATGCCTGAGGCTGGGATCTGTAGCATACTTTGAACACTAGCATTAGCATTTGTTTTGATGTCGCAGTAGTTTGTGTCAGACTTTTTCCACTGCAAAAGCAATCACGTCTTGTTCAAAATTTTATTCCCCTTTTCTCAATGGTTCTAACAGTAACACAGTAAAAATAGAGTCTAGTAAACTAATATTGTGTAGTAATAATGTAGTCTACAATCTGTACTGAGACAGTACTCTTCCCCCCCCCCCCCATCTCACTCGCTCACTCCCTCCCTCTCTCTCTCCCTCTTTTCTCTCTCACACACACACACACACACACACACAGAGGGCTGTTTATGTGATGCCGGCGATGGCCTGAGTTGCCTTCAGAAAATTCATTCAATTTTGGAGTGTATGGTTAGGCTATTTGTCATTTTTGTTAAATAGCATCTCTTTTTATTTATAGAATTACAAATCGTCAAATATCACTCATAGTGAAAAGAGGTTAAATCAAAGACTGAACGAATAGAATTACATGAAATTTTATGTAGCCTACTTGTAAAAACTAAAATAATTGTGGAATTTTAGTGTTAAAATTCTTGGAAGTATTTGTTTTTAATAGTGTAAGTGGTTATTTTGATTTTTTAAAAATAATTCAATTATCATACCCATCCCTAGCACTGTTTTTGAAGGCACTACCATATCTAATTTGTCCTCTTCCGAATCGCTGTCTTCCTGAGAAACTTTGTTTTTATCATCACCAATATTGTTGTCATCAGAATGAGCAGTTGCATATTTCCTCATGTGAGATAGGCCTATCTTTTTTGGCTGTTTTTTTGTTTTCAAATTGGCTGAAAAGTTGTTCTGACAGTGTACAAAATGTTGACCAAACATTGATGGATATAAACAAACATGGGAGATAACTCCCAGCTCTGTGTAGGGAGAATTAGAGCAGTTTTGTACCTTAAATATGAACTATGGATGATGTTTCGCGTCCACATAGGTTGCAAGTATGAAACAACTATGAAACGACTATCGATGCTTCCTGTCATGAATGTATTAAACATACTGTACGGATCTGATAATCAGTAGGGCCTGTATGCCATATTGCATGCCAGAACCATTAAAATGTCTTTCGTTGACTACCTTGCTGTTAATGCTTTGGCTACAGGGAGCATAGGCATATGTTAAGAACATTTTTAGATAAACTGAGTAATTATGTGCAGGGTACAGTTTTGTCCGTCCATTCTCATTTTTCCAAAACCATAAAAGTAAGTTGGAAATGAATATTCTTTTTGTAACAAGTAGTTCGCGCATGTAGGCTTGCAATTGCATTAAAACCAGATTGTCACACAGCCTTCCCGAAATGATATAGTTTTGTCGTTCACATAAAATCATTTTGTTTCAATATTTCATTCTCTCTCTATCACACGCGCAAGCACACACATACACACACACACACACACACACACACACACACACACACACACACACACACACACACACACACACATACACACACACACACACACACACACACACAGATAAAGGATAAAAAAAGAGACCTCCCACCACCACCCCATTTTGGTCAGAATATACCCCATCCCTTTCATTTAGTGATTTACACACATCCTCGCCCCTTTCTGTCACACACACTGACACAATGACATGCCACACCAGTAAGATTTTCATACTCGGGAAAGAAAGAGCTGTCCAGGGAGTTAAATTTTGTAGTTTAGTAGTCAATATTTTTGCAGAGCTGAACAAAACAGTATCATTATTTTATCTGATATAAACAACATCATGAACATGTTCATTTCATGAACCTTTCTCTCTGTTCTCTCCACTGTCTCCATTCGTCCACAGCTATTGTCCATCATATCACCTGTTATCAGGAAGCCCTTGGATTTCAAAGGCTTCTTTGCTTTAAAAAGAATTGTTCCTCATGATCTATTTCATTTGTTGGTGTAATATAATTCATTATAGGTAGGTTACAGTATCAGTCTAGATTTAAAAGGACTTTATTGTTTATGAGGCAGGAATGGCAAATCATTGCATCAGTGAGCCACGTTACAGTATGTTAGATTAAACGTAATTTTAGAAGGAAAATTTTCTTTAGAAGAAAAGATGCAGCATTTCAACTTGTGGATCAAAAGGAAAAACATAAGTTTACACACTTTCTTATTGTATGTAACTTTCTAACATTAGATCCTATTATGAAAAACATACACTTCCTTATTGTTTGTAACATTCTAACATTAGATCCTATTAGTATTATGATATACAGGCACTTTCTTATTGTTTATAACATTTTAACATTAGATCCTATTATGAAAAATGTACACTTTCTTATTGTTTATAACATTGTAACTTTAGATCCTATTAGTACGAGGGTCACTCATTATGTTTTGCAATCTGGTTTTTCAACAACACAACCTCTCTGTCTACTCCAGTTTTTCGAAGAAACCCCCTCAGCCTGTACACATTTGACCATCCTCTCAAACCAGCTGTCTATGACACCAGACCACGTTGACCGGGGTATATCCAAAATGACGCCCTCGAAGAAAGCTCGGGCATCTTCGGCGTTCTGAAACTGCTTTCCCTTCAGCTGCCTTTTGACGGAAGGGAACAAAATTTTTACCAGTCACAGGGGGCTAAGTCAGGTGAATATGGTGGGTGGGTGACCAGCTGAACATCATTGGCGACTAGAAAGTCCAGAGTTACAGCTGCTGCGTGCGTGCTGGCATTGTCATGATGGAGCAGTAGACCAGGGATACCCGTTCGGGGATGCCGTTTACACCATGCCTGGAAGACTTTAGGCAAACAGTGGTTGACATACCAGTCAGCCGTAACTGTCTTTCTGTCCTCAAGCGGTATGGTGGCAACTTGGCCAAATTTTGCAAAGAAACACGCTATCATTTGTTTGGAAGCATTTCTGTTTCTTTTGAATTTCACAGGTGGGTTCTCATCTGGGAAGACCCACACCGCCGACTGTTGCTTCTTCTCGGGGTCGTATTGGTATACCCAGGTTTTGTCTCCTGTTACGATGTCCCAAACGCAAGGAGACCTTCCTCCATCAAATTTTCTTAGCATGTGGGTGCACCAGTCCACCCTACCCCGCTTCTGCTCTTCACTCAGGTTATGGGGCACCCAACGGGCACAACGTTTCCTTACACCAAGGCAGTCATGAAGAATGCGAGTGAGATTTCCCGATGAAATCTTCATGATATCCTGTATTTCAGCGTATGTCATTTTTGGGTCCTTCTTAATCAGGGACTCTACCTTAGAGACGTTTTCTGGGGTAACGGTCGTTGCCATTCGACCACAACGGTCATCATCTTCCAACGTTCTCGCTCCAGACATGAACTGTCTGAACCACCTGAAAACAGTGGCTTTGGACGAAGATTGATCTCCAAAACAGTGTTTTAAACTTGAAAGCACTCTTGAAAAGATTTTCCTTGGCAGTAGTCATAATACATCATAGCTCGAAAATCCCTTCGCGAAAGGTCAACACTGCTGGCAGAAGACCTGTCACCCTTACCGGACATTTTGTCGCATGGAATGACAATGGTTGTACGTAATCAAGTAAAAATGTTTGTCACAAGTGTTACGAAATTGATCTATGATGTAATGTAAAAAACAAAGTAGTGACGTTATTAGTTCGTCTAGGTTGCAAAACATAATGTGTGCCCCTCGTATTATGATATTCATTCTGACATTAGAAATTGAGTATTATGATAGTTGATGGTTTCGTTGTTATTACTATTTCTCGATGGACATGCGACGGTGCATAGTCCACATTTTGATTTCTCATTGAAAGAAAATAAAGTTGACTTGGTACAGCCTATGCAAAACTTGATTCAGCCTTATACTTTCTCTCTTAGTGAATCATTTTATGGCAGTATGTGGATGTTTGCATGATTCTTGGATAAAAATGAACATGTACAGACAAATGAAAATGTATCATTATTGTATGAATGTTTGCATGGTAGTTGAAAAACAACATAAAAACCTTCACCCATGCACAACAAAAAATATAAAGCAAACAGAGTTTTCAGCTTTTTGAAGAGGGATTAATTACATTTGACAATCTCATAGTCATATGCACTGTACCCAAATCTCAACAATTAATGAATTATTTGCCAGACTTCCTTGAGCCTGTGCAAAATCATATGTATTTGCAAGGTCTTAAATTGGAAAGAGGGAGAGACCTATAAAAGTATTGAAATACTGACACCACCAGAATTAATAGACTCTGATTACAGAGCATTAAGTTTGTCAGTGAATAAGCCACATTTTATATTACAGGCTGGGATTGAACCCAAGACAGATCTTGTTTCTATGATTCTTTCAAAAGAACCAACTTCTAACAAAACAAAAACAGAGACAAAGCAGACAACGAGAAAAATATTTGCACCAAACTCAACCAAAATGAACATGCAGATATGTAATGCAATATATATGTAATGAATATTTATAAAGTGGGCATGTTGACAGTGAAGAGGATCTGGCCACTGCCATTCTTAAGAAGAAGGAGCGACCCAACAGACTGCTGGTGGAGGAAGCCATCAATGAAGACAATTCGGTGGTCTCACTTTCTCAGGTCAGTATGAGTGGTGGTGGTGGTGACAGTGTGGCAGTGTTGGATAGATGACATGGGTGTACTTTGTGTGCTTTTTTTTTTTTTAAGTGATTGTTGGTGAATGAAATTTTTTTAAAATTGAGAGAGATATTGAATATATAATAGTTTGGTCGTTGGCTAAGGTACTTGATTTTTAGACTAACTTTGAATTAGAGAAAACCACAGAATTTTTAAATATGTAAAAAAAACCACTTAGGTTTTTCCTACAGTTGAGTAGTAGAACGAAAAAAAAATTTCAAGTGAGAGTGTCTAAATAATTATGAAGATATGGTGTTGTTTGTGTTTTCCATGGAATTGGTATAGATTTGAAGAAGTATCATATTCTAATTCTGATGCAAATAAAATCAGAAATGCAAGCTGACTGCATGTTACCTTACTTTTATATTTATTTTGAATTACAAAAGACAAAAGGTGCCAGGAAACTATCAGATCACTGTCACATGTTTGTTTTATAGCACTGTAAACTGGCTTCTTTGCATTAATTTTTTGAAAGCCCTTAATTCCAGGTCATGGGTATAACTGGGTTCAGGGGTCATTGCATAAATAATAGTCTAGCTGGTTACATGCTTCCGTTCACGTCCTTGCAAATGATGAGTTTTTGTAGTTTTTGAAGTGATTTCTCAGCAAGTTTTGGCTTGATTTTTACATGGTCTATTGATTTCTGTAAAGGAAAAAGTTGTTGAATGTGTCAGTATGGCTGCCAGAGGTACACTGCAAAAGAGATGGCTAGAATCTTGTTTGGTTTGTTGCATGATGGTGACAGTAGCAACAATGAAAATGTAGTAGGAAATCAAAATGATGTTGATCAGCTGAACAATGACTCAGGTGATTCTGATTATCGTGATGAGAATTATATACTACCAAGACAGACAGGCAGGCAGGTGGGGGCATCATCGTTTCTTAAAAGATTGACTCTTTTTTCATGTCAGTGAGTTAACTAATCCTGTTAGCATTGAAAATACGGTAACTGTATTTGTTCATTTTCCTTCAATAAAACATTGTATTTTTATATAATGTTGAGCATTTTTGATTTTTGTTTTGTTTTTGTTTTTGGTGAAGTTCGTGACTTTTTTGCACAATTACAAATATTTTTTTGAGTCTGTTTACTGTGATGAAAGTTGATAAGGATTCTTCAGATTGAAAACTGTATTTGCAAACATAGGAAGTGTGTTGCTTCTAGAAATGTAATATTGTCTCAATAAAATATTTCATTTTAGGCCAGAAAATTCATTTGACAGCTACATGTTAATTTCATAATAATCTGTAGTCACCATAAAATACAGTCAGTCCTTTATGTTCCATCAGATGAATTCACTATTAACCCTTTAACTCCTGTACCCTATCCACCAGCTGCAACTTAACCCTTTCACTCCTTCACCTATCCACCAGCATTTTGCAGGAAGCTGGTGGGTAGGGTGAAGGAATCAAAGGGTTGAGATGATGCAGAGTGCTTATGGAATAACCTAAACATGAACAAAACAGAACACAACACTATATCTACGGTTCATAAACTGGAAATTTTCAAAAATTTTTTTAAGAAAGTTATGCTTAGTTCTTTTGAACCAGGTAGAGTCGGCATAGTTACCAAGTAGAGTCAACAGTCTGGATGTAACAAGTTGTAATAATCTTCTGAAGCCTACCATAGTTTTAGAGCTTTGCATCTTTTGACTTGTAGTTGTACTAGCTGTAGCTTCCAATTTTTGTTATCTTCAGTGATTTTATTAGTTTCTTATGAAATTTTGGCTGTTCTTATAGTCAACCAGGTGAAAGCAAAAACTGAAAAGATGTTTGGAGCTCTGACAAAATAGTTGTTGTATAGAAACCTACTGGTTCACTATTGAGTTGTATATATATGGACTCAAGGGAATGATTGTTAGGGAGTGGCTAGCAGATGATAGTTGTGTACAATTGACATAGAAAAATATGTATCACCCATGAGAAAAAAAAGAACATGCATCACTGGCACACAACATTCGAAAAATGTATGTATTTTTGTTGTTGCTGATGTGTAGAAAAAGAAGATGTGATGCAGTGCATTATTGGAAACACTTCAGTATTATTGTTGCAGTTTTTATTGTCTATTGGACATTTTTAGACGTGCTTGTGGCTTTTGTCATGACACAGGCCAAGATGGATGAACTGCAGTTATTCCGTGGTGACACTGTTCTCTTGAAGGGGAAAAGGCGGAAGGAAACTGTGTGCATTGTTCTGTCAGATGACACAACTGGAGATGACAAAATCAGAATCAACAGATGTGTCAGAAGCAACCTGCGTGTGCGCTTGGGTGATGTTGTGAGGTAGGTATGTGTTTTGCTGTTGATTCATCTTCTCAGTTTTTCACTTTCCCTGTTTTTAAACATCCTTCCCACAAAAAGATTAAGAGAAAAATAATTTCACATGACTTGTACAGTTAAAGGTAGTACTGAGTTTTTTTCATTTTGCATTTCTGTTGACAAATTAAAAATTGTTCAAAAGAGGTCCATTGCACTTAGACAATTCCATATGGGCTCCATTCAGATTTGCTATTGATGACTTTGCAGACTCCTTGACTCTGCACAAAACCATGTACATATGTATGCTGGCGAGATCTTGAAATGGAAGGCAGGAGTGGGACTTGTGAAACACTAACTGACACCACCAGTGTGATTGTAGACTGTGGCTCGCATTGATGAAAAATTGTTGAACACTGTTTTATTATCTGGTCATAGATGGATCTTATTTGGATTGCAAGACTGGCCATTGTTCATTATTGCAAACCCTGTACAATGCGTGGAACTGGTCAGTGGAAAAAGATGTAATGGACAATTTAATGGCACATACTATGCGGTGATTCATGAGTGCTAACACTCTTGGTGTATACTGTTCCTACTTTGTTTCTTTGTTGTAATACAGAGTAAATACACTTTCTAGCTGTATGATATTCGTGCTTTGACACATTGTTGTAAGTCACAATAGATATGTTTTTCAAATATAATATTAGAAAAAAAAACTGTACACACACATGCATGCATTTTACATGTGGTTTGTATATTACATTCATTTGCATCAGTTTGTGTGAAGAGCATCGCAATAAGTTTATTGATACTAGTAACTAATTAAAGTACATTTCCTATTTATTTTTGTGCCTGATTATAGTGATGTGCATACAGTAATTTTTATTTGTAGCATTCAGGCCTGCCCAGATGTCAAGTATGGCAAGCGCATACATGTTTTGCCCATAGACGACACGGTTGAAGGCATCACAGGGTAAGCAGTGGATACCCTTGGGGTGTGTGTGTGTGTGTGTGTGTGTGTGTGTGTGTGTGTGTGTGTGTTGTGTGCGTGTGCGTGCGTGCGTGCGCGCGTGTGCGTGCGTGCGTGCGCGCGCGCGGGTGCGGGTGCGCGTGTGTGCGTGCATGCGTGCGGGTGTGCATGCGTGCGGGGGTGTGTTTGCGCGTGTGTGTGTGTGTGTATGCATGCATGTGTGTGTGTGTGTGTTTGTGGATGGATCTTTATAAAAGTAGACCACAGATGTAACAGAACGGAGAGTGCAGCAGAATATATAAGAATGAGCCTGGAAGAAAATTTGTTAAACGTCGGACTAGATAAACATTTTGTGGGTCATTGCAACCTATTTTTAACATGTCATACAAAATGTATTGTTAAACATATATATGTTTTGGTGTACTTAGGTATGTTTAAATTTGTATTCAGGTGTGTTTTTTAAATCCCCTGTGCAATAAATTGGACGGAGTGGTCAATGCCAGGGGCATGTCCTTAGATTATGTACGTGAAATGCATTGATGTGTGTACTTTTAACCCTTTAACTCGTGCACCCTGTTCAGCAGCATCCTGCATGCTAGCAAAGCAAAATCTAACCCTTTATCTCCCTCACCCTATCCACCCACCAGTTTCCTGCAGGAAGCTGGTGGATGGATAGGGTGAGGGAGTCAAAGGGTTAAGTTTTTGTAGTTGGTGGATGGGGTGCGAGAGTCGGAGGGTTTATTTTCTTTTTTTTTCCTGTTGAAGTTTTGTGAACGGTTCTAGCCCTGATATGGCTCTATGCGGTCAGCTGGGCTTTAAACAGCAATAATAACAATAAGACATGTTACTATAATGGCCTGACCATCTCCTTTTTCTTTTCCTGGCAGTTTATAAAGTGTTCCTTAATTTGACTTGTCATTGCTATTGCTGTTGCAGCAACCTGTTTGAAGTGTACTTGAAGCCTTACTTCCTGGAGGCATACAGGCCCATTAGAAAGGGTGACATCTTCCTTGTGCGAGGTGGCATGCGCGCGGTGGAGTTCAAAGTGATAGAAACAGACCCTGCTCCTCATTGTATTGTTGCCCCGGACACTGTTATTCACTGCGAAGGTGAACCTGTGAAACGTGAGGTGAGCGTGATAGCATTTAGTAGATGCAAAAATTTTGAAGCATTTTTCCTTATTGCTGTCCTCTTTGTTTCAATGTAGTGTCAGAAATGTGATGTGGGAATCGGTATTTTTGTTTGTTGGAAGAAAGGATGTGGTAGAAAATTTAGTGAACCAAGATGAATGTAGGTGTTATTAAAGAAAAAAAAAATATGAGAGAGAAAACAAAATGTCAGCTTTACAGGAAAAAAGAGCCAAAATAAAAGGGGGAAAACAAAAACAAGCAAATTAACAAACTAATGAACAAACAACCCCTCACCCCCATTCTCAGAAAACCTCGACAAACATAATCATCATTGAATATATTTGTCACTGTTATTGATAATAAGTATATTAATCTCCAAACTTATGTAAAAAATTTGATGGGTGCAATATTTTCTGTTATGGTTCAAGATTCAAGCACCCCAGAATACCTTTTCTCTCCCCCCTCCCCTTTTTTTTTAATGGTTACTACAGTGTAATTACCATGCAGGAACACACACACATATAGACGCGCACACATACGTGCTGTGCGCACACACGCACACACACACACACACACACACACACACACACACACACCACACAACACACACACACACACACACACACACACACACACACACACACACACACACACACACACACACACACATTATGGTACAGACTGTAGAGAGATCGTTGATTAATAACTAACAGTAAACGCTTGTGGCCACAACAGGAAGAAGAGGAAGCATTGAATGAGGTGGGCTACGATGACATCGGAGGTTGCCGCAAACAGCTGGCACAGATCAAGGAGATGGTGGAATTGCCCCTCAGGCACCCTCAGCTCTTCAAGGCCATTGGTGTCAAGGTAAGTTTATTTAAATGTTATGCTTTTGTTGTGTTGTATTTTAAAGTCAGTTAAGTTTTTTGTTGTTGTCTTGATTGATCAAAAATAGTAATGAATGGGAGTCACTCAGGTTTGTCAGTGAGGTAGGTTTCATTTCCATGTTAGGATGCTGGGGTCTCTTTCATAATAAATAGTATCCCCACCTTCTGAACATTCTGTGCAAGAAATTTCCTGTTTTCTGTCATTCTCTTTGTGTCTGCCTTGCTCCTGTGCTTTCTGTCGTCTCTTCCCATCATTTTATAAAACCTTACATACTTTCTCTTAGGCTCAGTGATTTGGTACATGCATTGAATGCATTTTTGGCTCTAAGGAAATGTGATGTTCAGAAGTAATTTTAGGAAATTTAGGCCAGTTATTGTATATGTTTTAATGCTCGTAGTTACGTTTAAATTTGTTATTTTTTTTTAAACTCCCTAGTGATAAGTTGGACAAAGTGGCCAGCGCCAGAGACATATCCTCAGATAATGCATGTGAATGCATTGATATGTGTATTCTTTTCCATGTTTTTCCCCAGTGAGGTACATTTTGAGATGGTTGTATCCTTGATACGGCTATGTGAAATCAACTGGGCTTTAAACAAAAATAACTATGAATAGATTTGATTGGCCAAAGTAGGATCTTACCTATATGATTCTTGGATGCAAATTCTTTTACATCAGAAAATGATTACCGGAATAGCGGATGCCCTGGATTCAGTCATTATCAGAATGTTACAATAACAATCATCACCGAATTTGACCCTATCAGATAGCCACCGTCATGGACTTCCATGCTGATGTTTCATCCGATCTTCTTTGTCATTGTATACATTTGTCAACCTTCAGTGGTCACGCATCAAAGGAAGAGAGCAACAATCACTTTCACTTACTTGACTCGTGAAAAGGATTGTATGAAATTGACATTGCAGTGTATTTTTTACATGCATTACAGTAACATAAAGTAGGCCTACTTTCAAACTAAAGAATTAGTAAAATATGCTTAAACCTCATTTCATTACAACATTTTTCTGTGCAGCCTCCACGTGGTATTTTGCTGTATGGGCCTCCTGGCACAGGTAAAACCCTCATTGCTCGGGCAGTTGCCAATGAGACAGGAGCCTTCTTTTTTCTCATCAATGGGCCGGAAATCATGAGCAAGCTGGCTGGAGAATCGGAAAGTAATCTGCGTAAAGCCTTTGAGGAAGCTGAGAAAAATGCTCCAGCTATCATCTTCATTGATGAACTGGATGCCATTGCTCCTAAGAGAGAAAAGGTATGCATTTGCCTGTTTTTGTTTTGTTTTTCTCTACTTTTTTCTTGAAATGCTGCTTAGCATTGATCAAGAGTAAAAGGTGTATGGAAGTTAGGGTACATTCCTCAGTTCATTGGTTTTTAGAGAACTGTTGGTATTTTCTTGTTGTTTGTTTGCTTTGGTTAATTTTTTGTTGTTTATTTGCTTTGGTTGTATGATAATATGAGACAGGATGTAATCTATGTTACAGGAATAGATTTTATGAACAATTTTGGCTTTACAGAATTAGCATGTATGTAAGGGTAGTTGGATGTGTTGGGGGTAAAGCAATTTGACATTGGCATTAAACCGTATCCTAACTGCCTGTGCAAACACTGCACAGCTCACAAAGTTGTCCTTTTAGCTTTAGAGTGTAGCATCAGAAACTAGCCATTCAAATGGCTGATTTGGAAAAAAAAATAGGGCAGCTGATTTCCGAAGACTATTCTTGAGACCTACTGAATCAGACTGATTCTTTTTTTCAAAGAAAAACAATAAAATATACTTTCTGATAATTGTAGTTTTCTTTTTCAGTGCTGTATGTCTTGTTTATACATGTAACTTAATTTGCTGGGGAGTAAATTGTTGATAGTGAGCAGTTTCTTGTTTCGTAATAGACACACGTACATCCATGCATAAACACATGCATGCATACATGCATACATAAACACACACACACACATTGTGTTAATATGTGCACATGCGCTTGCATGCACACACGTACACAGGTGCACATGCACATGCGGGCATACACACATGTGCGCACACGCGTATCCCTACTATCTCTTGACCCCCAAGATAAATACTGCTAATGATTAAGATAGTAGATCAGGGAAAATAGATTTTTAAGAAACACAGGGCACAGGGCAAAAAACACAGGGCACAGGTCAGTGGTAAACAGAGAAAATAATTCAACTTACAGGGAATCCAGCATAAAAGCCTTCACAGAATTCCTCATAGTTACTTCTAGTGATCATTTCTACCAGAAAAATTCTTTGTTTTTATTTTGAAAATACTATTTTTTTAAAAGTTTGGTGCTCTTGTCCATTGCTTTTTGTATAATTTATTCAAATAGCTTGTCTGTGAACACAGAAGTGCTCAAGGTCATGTAAAAAATGTCGTAGAAAAATTGGAGAAAGAGCTGTTACGTAATTGCCTTGAACTTTTAAGAGCTTGCTGGGTTACTTGTGAAACAGTTTATGCCCTAAATACAACACTGTAACAAAACAGTACAACCATAAGAACAAAGCAGATTAGTCGCACAAAAGATACCTAAATGAGTTTTATCCCTGCATAGCATCCATTGAAATACCCCACTTAATCTGAATAAACCACATAATTTTATACACATTGTGCTGTCAGTGTACCTAGACATTTTCCTTACCTCCATATTGCTTTCGAAGCTGGCACTTGACCCAGTAGCTTGCAACTGATTTACCACTCAGAATCTTGCGAGCTTTTGATGTTTTGGGTGTGCTAATACAGTACCATGCCCACACACCCTTCATCTACTACCTCTTGAAATTTGACAGCCTCTTCTCTCAACTGACAGAACTTCATTGCCATCATTATGGTCGAGGTTCTCATTGTCACTTTATCTGCGATGAAAGTCCCAACTTGTTGAAACACTCACTCTCAAAACGCATAAAACCACATCAAAGACACATCCGATCTGCCCAGAAATAAGGTTCCAACAACGTAGAAGTGTGTAAAGCCAACAAGTTAACAGCACCAAGTGAGAATACAACTAAATAAGAAAGTTAAATCGAAAGAGGGTGTTGCTACATGGAAATATCCATCCTTAGTCCATGGGAAGCAATTGTGTAATACATATAAATCAGAACTTGGAATACAAAGTGTTTACTAATTCATTAAAGTGACTTGTACTTATTCAGAATCATTGACATGACTCTTATTTGTACACCAACATCATTTAACTTGACTTTTATTCAAGTGAAGGCCTTGAGGAGATAGATCAGCGCTACCTATTTTTTGTTAACTTGATGGAAATGTGAACACTGTGTGTTCTTTATGGCAGCCATCTTCCACCTCGCCTCGTACTCTCTGAGCAGCTAAGTATTTTTCGATTTCGCTACGTGATCGATCGATTCTCTTTGTTGTTTTTGTTTCTTGCCTATGTTTTCGTTTAAGGGAGAAACTTATGTGAAGCGATTGGGTGGCAAAGCGAGGGTTAAGATTTCGTCCGCCGAATTCTCCAACCCACAGACCGGTGGTTCGACCGGCGCACCAAAACCCACTCTCTCTTCATCTTTGTCTCTCCCTTCTACGTCTTCTCTCTCTCACTCTCTCGAGTCATCGCAACTCAGCTACGGTTCTGTTGCGGTGACCACGAGCCCTCAACTCAGCTGCGGCTCAGTTGACTTTTCGTCATTTTGCGGCCTTCACACTGCCCATCACAGTTATCGACTTAACTGCGGTTCTGTCGATTCTGTGCTCGCCCCCTTCGTACAGCTCAACTCCGGTTCTGCTGATACTGTTTCAGCCCCTATGGCTGAAGGGCGACTTGGGTATGGGTCTCCTTCGGGAGGCAGGAAGGCCAGCACATTGACTGAAACTGGCTCACCCCCTGGTTCGCCAGGCGGGACACCCCCTGGTTCGCCAGGTGGGCCAAGGGAGACAACCCACCTATTACGGGTGTCAGATCGTCGATCCGCCCTGGTTGCCTCCCTTCCTTCCCCGCAGCCTGCTGCTGCCCCCGCCCCAACCTCTGTCCCATTCCAGACAGAGCACTTGGGCGCCTTGGCAAATACCAAGCGACCCACGGCGGGCTGGCACCTCTCTGTCCCATTCCGGACAGAGCACTTGGCCGCCTTGGCAAATGCCAAGCGGCCCCCAGCAGGCTGGCCCTTTGGGCACTGGGGAACCCCCGACCCACGGGGACCATTACCGCGGGCGTCAGACCATAGGTCCGCCCCGGCTGGTCATCACAACTCAACTACGGTTCTGTTGCCATGACCACGAGCCCTCAATTCAGCTGCGACTCTGTTGACTTCTTGTCATTTTGCGGCCTTCACACTGCCCCTCACGGTAATCGACTCGGCTGTGGCTCTGTCGATTCTGTACTCGCCCTCTCAGTACAGCTCAACCCCGGTTCAGCTGCTACTGTTTCAGCCCCTATGGCTGAAGGGCGACACGGGTATGGTTCTCCTTTGGGAGGCAGGAAGGCCAGCACCTTGACAGAAAATGGCTCACCCCCTGGTTCGCCAGGCGGGACGCCCCCTGGTTCGCCAGGCGGGCCAAGGGAGACAACCCCCCTATTACGGGCGTCGGATCATAGATCCGCCCAGGTTGTCTCCCTCCCTGCAGCTTGCTTGTGCCCTCAACGCAGCTGTGGCTCTGAAAAAGGCTCACCCCCTGCTTAGCCAGTGGGTCATGGGTGACAACACCCCTGCCACGGGCGTCAGACCGAGGTCCGCCCCGGCTTGGTCATCACAACTCAACTACGGTTCTGTTGCCATGACCACGAGCCCTCAACTCGGCTTCAGCTCTGTTGACTTTTTGTTATTTTGCGGCCTTCACACTGCCCCTCACGGTAATCGACTCAGCTGCGGTTCTGTCGATTACGTACTCGCCCCCTCTGTACATCTCAACCCCAGTTCAGCTGCTACTGCTTCAGCCCCTATGGCTGAAGGGCGACACGGGTATGAGTCTCCTTCGGGAGGCAGGAAGGCCAGCACTTGGGCAGAAAATGGCTCACCCCCTGGTTCGCCAGGCGGGCCAAGGGAGACAACCCCCCCTATTACGAGCGTCAGATCGTAGATCCGCCCAGGTTGTCTCCTTTCCTCCCCTGCAGCCTGCTTGTGCCCCCGCTCCAACCTCTTTGTCCCATCCGGACAGAGTGCTTGGTCGCCTTGGCAAATGCCAAGCGACCCACTGCAGGCTGGCACATCTCTGTCCCATTGTGGACAGAGCGCTTAGTCGTCTTGGCAAATGACAACCGACCCCCAGCAGGCTGGCCCCTTGGGCACTGGGGATCCGGGGACTCCATCGGCTCAGCCCATGACGCCTCCCATGGCACTGTACATGGCGCCATAGCAGCACATCCCATCTATGGGATTTCCCCTTGCCTCGTTCGCAGGGTATACTTGGTGGCCCTGCTTTATGCCCGGCGCCCCACCCACGCAGGCGTCTGCCCTGACCACCCCTCTGGATCCCCCCCCCCCCAGGTCGGATTCCTCCCCAAGGGGACCTCCCCGGGGCTTCTGACCCCAGTCCGTTTGGATTTGCCCACACTTGGGCACTCCACAGTCCATCACCTCCTCTGCAGGCGGGCCGGGGGTACACTGACTCCACAGCCCCAGCCTCCCCTTTCCTAAAAGAGTCAGGCTTGGTGGCTGACTCGGTGAGGAGGGCCCATAGCAAGGTGAGGGGCACTGAGGCACAGGACATCCTTCCAGGCTCTGTGCCCGACTTCCTTGGAGCTCTGGCTTACGGGAAATTCATGAGGCCAGAGAAACTCCCTTTCCACAGAGTGGTCCTCACGGTCCATGAGGCCATTCCAGAGTCGCCACTCTCCCTCACACAGGATAACCTCTTTGCGCAAGAGAGGTCTCAGGCCCAGCAGCGGCATATCTCCCTCTCGCAGCGCTGCCTGGCAAACTGGGAGGAGACTGCCAGGAGGGTCTGGAAGAGGATCCAGTGGTGGATTCCTTCTTGGGTGTGGTCTGGTGTCCGCTCTTCAGGACCCAGACTACGAGCCCGCTTCTCTCCGTCAGTCATCTGTCTCTCCCGCTATGGTTGCTTCCATTCACTCCATGGTGGAAAGACCTCAAGCACTCAACCAATGCCCTTCGCCAGATTGTACCTCAATTCAGTCCTGTCAAGACCAAATGCAGTACTCTTAGCATCTTTGGTCACCCGCTCTTCATCTGCCAGAGCTTCCTCGAGAGCTGTGCCACTTAGGTCTAGTTCCCTCTTCGGGACCCACGTGCAGGCCACTATCAAGAGTCAGGACGAAATCAGGAGGGACCTTGCCCTTCACTCTGGTCCCGCTTGCCCCGCGGCAAAGCGCCCTGCTCCGGCGGCTCCCCCACCTTCCAGGGGCCTCCACAAGAGACGTTTTGCGCCTCCTTCAGCCCCAAAGGGGCTGGGCAAGCACCCCCCACCACACGCGATCCTGTGGGCAGTCTGTCCCGACACATAGACACTTTCAGATGGAAACCCCTCGGTCCATCTGTGATGCCTTGCTCCCGGACGACTGGGGGATTTCCATTGATCTCAGAGATGCGTATTCCCATCTCTTTATTCACCCAAGGGACAGGACGTACCTCCAATTCGTTTCGAGGAACCGATTCTTCCAGTTCAGGGCTTTTCCCCAGGGTTGCTTGGGACCAATCATCAGTGAGCAAATGGCACTCCCGGTCCCGGTTAGCCCAGGGAGTCCATATCACACCCCCCCCCCCCCCTCCTCAGCGGACTTGTTCACGGATGCATCCTAATCCGGGTGGGGGGCCTACGTGGGCCTGCTAACAGCAGCAGGTCAATGGTCACAAGACCTTTCCTGTCACATCAACATTCTGGAACTGGAGGCAGTTTTTCCAAGCCCCCAGAGACTTTCTCCCCTTTCTTAAGGGAAAACATGTTCACATCGACACGGACAACACTACTATGGCTTGTTACATCAACAAGCAAAGGGGCACTCGCTCCCACTCCTTGTCTTGGAGAGCGGAACAGCTTCCACTCTGGTGTGTAGAACAATCCTTTCAGATCTCAGCGATGCATGTCCCGGGAAAGATGAACATACTTGCGGCCTCCGTCCGCAGCTCCCACAGGATTCTTCCCTTAGAACAGGCACTGGTCTGTGCAGTTCTGCAGCCAGTGTGGGCAGCGTGGTCCAATTCACAAGTGCACCTGTTTGCCACCAGATTCCACCGCCGCCTTCATCTGTAGGTCTTTCCAGTCACAGATCCTTTGGCTTGGCCCGTGGATGCTCCGTCCATCCCACGGTCAGTCCTGTCGGGCTACGCCTTCCCTCCGTTCCCCTAACTGGGAAAGTTCTGCGGAAGGTGCGGGCAGACTCTGCCACGATGGTTCTCGTGGCGCCTCGATGGCCTGCCCAAACATGCTTTCCGGAACTGCTGCACCTGTTCCATGTGCCTCCAGTAAAACACACTGTCACTGGCCGGTCCTTGCTTCAACCAAGGTCACGCATTCTGCACAGCAACCCGGAGGCTCTAAACCTTCCTGCTTGACTGCTGTGCAGACCTCAATGTCTCCATTAGGCTTGTCCCCGGCAGTGATCGGCCCTGTGGTGCAAGCACACAGACCGGACACTCAGGGAATGTATAAATACCATCAGCCAGTCGGGTAGTCCTTCATTCGCGGACAACCCTGTCCTGCTGGATATTGTCCATAGGGCTTCCCTTCAGGAAGCCTGACCCCCCGCGGCACCCGGCCGGGGATCTCCTTCTCGTCCTCTCCTCCCTGGGACTTTCGCCTTAACGAGCCCATCAGGGAGTGTTCTCCCAACTTCCTCTCATTTCGGACGGCCTTTCTACTCACTCTAGCGTTGGGGAGGCACTGTAACGAAGTGCACGCTCTTGGCGGACTCCCCGGGGATGTTGCTTTTGAACCGGAGGGCTCAATGTCTCTCCGCCTACTCCCGGACTTCTTGGCCAAGAACCAGTCGCCAGGTTCTCCTACTCTGTCTATCTCCATTCATCCCCTGACGTCTATACTTGCTCCGGATGACGAAATCTTCTCGCCAGAAGCAGCACCACCTGTTTCTCTCTTACAACGAAAGTTATAAGAAGGCTATTAGCCACGCATTCCCCTCTCGATGGCTGTGAACAGTCATCAAGGATGCGTATGCCAGACCGGGCTCAGATTCGGCTGTTTTCTCCCTGAGGCCCCATGAGATTAGAGCATGGGCCTTGTCACTGGCGTTCACTCAGGGCCAGCCCCCTGAGTGTTCTGGACACCACGCATTGGCGTTCTCTGGGCACGTTCATTCCATCCTACCGGCGTGATGTATACCGTCTGCGCGACGTAGATCTAGGGGTATCGCTTCCACTGTGGTGGCTCAACACCCCACCTCTGCTGCACACCCTGACTTGTCTCATTCCTCCAGGCGTTAAACAGGTAAGCCCTCCTTCCGGGTAGCGCTATTCTGCATCAGTGAGCCATGGTACAGTATGTGTAATTAAAAGGAAATTTTCCTTCTAAAATTACGTTTAATCTAACATACTTACCGTGGCTCACGCAGAGTCCCTCCCGTCCTCCCCGCCTTCCTGGTTCCTTCCGTTCACAGTCAGGGTCTTGGGTTTCCTCGAAAAGAGGAAGAGCACATGCGCATGCGCAAGACATGGATACTCTCAAGAGTTATGGTCCCTTCGGACTTTATTGTTTTTGAGGCAGGAATGGCAAATCGCTGCCGCTTATTGCATCAGTGAGCCACGGTAAGTATGTTAGATTAAACGTAATTTTAGAAGGAAAATTTCCTTTTTAATCAAAAACTGTTTTCTGTTTCTTAGTGTTATCCATAATAATTTGATTGATCAGACCCATGGAGAGGTGGAGAGGCGCATTGTGTCTCAGCTGTTGACGTTGATGGATGGTCTAAAACAACGCTCTCATGTCATTGTCATGGCTGCCACCAACAGACCCAACAGTGTGGATGCTGCTCTGCGTCGATTTGGTCAGTACCAGAGTTAAGACTCTGTCTTTCATTCTTTATCCTTGCAAATATCTTGAAGGATAAGATTTTTCAGACAGTTGTCTGATACCGAACCCAAAGAAGATTTGTACAGTGTGATATTAATCCAAAAGGAGGCTTGGAATGTGTAGAGTTTCTTTTATTTAACTTTGTTCTTGAATAGTAACCGTAGATGCCATACATAAATTGAAAAAATCTGATTGCTTTTTAAGGATTATCTTGCTTAGGGAGATGTTCTTTGTGGTCATCTTTATATTGATTTTATTTTTGTCCCATATTCTACACCACTGTAATGTCCACAGAAGCTGGCACAGTTTTTACAGTGCAATGATGAGGATGACAATCTGTTTTTACAGTGCAATAATGAGGATGATAATCTCGATACTGTGGAGTTCCATTGTGGATAGAGACTGCATGGCAGGCTGTACTGTATGATTACTATTATTATAGATTATGGCGTCAACAAACCTCAGAGATACAGACACTTGCGGTGTTGGTCAGATGATTTGAGCAGCATTTTAAACGATGCATTGGTGATGTAGATGAGACTCAACTGTGTGGTCCCATTCTTCCCAATGAGCCCATATCATGCTCGGCTTTATGTAGGAGCTGATTGGATCTGGAAAATCCCAAGATGATTTTTTAATGGACTGATGGGGATTCAAACCCACAACCTTTCAGTCAGTAGTCTGTTGCGCTAACCATTTCTGGTTAAAATCTCATTGCTTGTTCCACACCAACTGACAAAGTGGAAAGGAAAAAAGATAGAATACTGTTGGTATATCATGGTAATTGGGAATAGAAAGACATAATCGATCTCAGGAATAAATCTTTTTTTTACTTACAAGTTGATTGTACCTTACAGGTCGCTTTGACCGTGAAGTTGATATTGGTATCCCTGATGCAACTGGTCGCCTGGAGATCCTGAGAATCCACACCAAAAACATGAAGCTTGGAAGTGATGTCGACTTGGAACAGGTCAGTGATATTCTGCTAGTGTCAGTCTTAGAACTGTATGGGGAGTTATATGAGCCAGTGACAAAATATGGTGTTGATGCACCCTTGTGTGTTTTATTTGAGAAACAAACCAAACAAACCAGGAACCTTTTTCTTTGTTTGATTATATTTTTTAAATAGCTTGTATCTTCACTGTTTGTCTGGACGTCCCCTATAGGGGATTTGGCCTTTTTGAATTTTTGGGCTCCCACCATGATATTTACAAGACTTTATTTATTAGGTACAGTTAGTTTCATTGGCCTTTCCACTAGCCAAAGCAGCCAGTCAGCACAGATTTTATTTGACCTTGTGTGTGCGACCTTGAAGTGTTTGACCCTCACCTCTGACCTCTTTTGGACAAAGATGGCGTCTCTCATTAGTACTTCACAGTCCCGACACTTAAAAAGAAGTTGACAGCAGAAGCTTTTTACCACCGCTGAAGTACTGAAAATGCTACAGATAGCAGATTTAGATATTCGAAAAACAGTTGAAGACGGTGATCATTTTCTAGTGAGGGGAGCGATCAGTCGGCCAATTCTGAACACCACCCGTCGTCATCACAATTTCATTCGACTGAGAGTGTGATGAACACAAAGTTCATGGTCATGGCGCAGTTCAGAGAGGAAAACAGATCCAAAGTACCATGCACATGACAGAAGAAGTTTTTATCAATGTTATGCTTCATGACTGGCATCAGGACTTTTTTTTTCCCCTGCTGCTCTTGGTGGTGTACTTGGGTTGCAGACGCCCCCAGAAAGCCATGCCCGCATGATTTCGCTGTGGTAGAAGAGGTTAAGAGGTCAAGTCCAGGCCTTTCGGCTAGGGATGTCCATTTTTGTTCCTTTATTATTATTATTTGTTGAGGATAAATAATAAATGAATGAAAATGAAATTAAAACAAGTTACATGTTATCATCATTGACTAAAAACCCTGTGGTCATTATTGACTAAAAACCGTACAAGCCTGGGCATAATAATGATAACAGTAATATAATGATAGCCCAGTGACAATGATAATGATATACAGTAATATTCATCATTGACTAAAAACCCTGTGGTCATTATTGACTAAAAACTGTACAAGCCTGGGCATAATAATGATAACAGTAATAATGATAGCCCAGTGACAATGATAATGATATACAGTAATATCATCAAGACAGGTTTATACATTGTAACACAATTACATCTGGGTGTTATTTTCAGGCAGACACACTGATTGTGACTTCTTCCTTTAGCGTGTTTAATTATATGGAATTGTTATGAATATGTATATACTCGCAGTGTATGTGATTTCTTTTTATTTGTAAGTGTGTGTTATTTTGTCTGAAGCAAATACATTTTTTTTAGTGTTAATCAATTCATTTATCATTTGTCTTTGTTACATTGTTGTTTTAATGCGATTTTGTCGTTGTATCTGCACGTTTTATATGGTTTCCATGCATTCTCCACTTTGGGACCAGAGGCATTTCTGTTCAGCTGATGACTGTTGTTGCTGCCTACTTACAGCCACCTGTTGCTGCATACTGAGGACTGCTGCTGTGGTGAAACCAGACAGGTAGAGTGCTTTACTCTGATGATGACTGCAGCCCATATAGCACCCCAGTCTTGTGACACGAGTTCTGTACAGAACCTGTGGGAGTGCATTGGCCTGAGCAGAGAGTAGTTTTGTCACTGTGCAACAGTACTTCCATTGTAATCTGTTTCGGGTTCAGGTTTCTACAGACATATCTTGGATGACTGTTGGAGGTCTTCTTAACTCTTAAGGGTCATCCCACCAACATGCATGCTTTGATGGGTTAAGTGATGCTTAAGTTATTTTCAGTTAATGCCTAGGTTATTTTTTAGTATCCATCTTAAGTCCGTAAAATCGGAAGAAGAACATTCTGACACTGATGTATATTTGTTCAGGTTGCATCTGAGACCCATGGTCATGTGGGAGCTGATGTGGCTGCTCTGTGCTCTGAAGCTGCGCTGCAACAGATCCGAGAAAAGATGGACCTGATTGACCTGGAGGATGACACCATTGATGCTGAAGTCCTTGACTCTTTGGCTGTCACCATGGATAATTTCCGTGTACGAAGTATTTGAATTGAAAGATAAAATTTCTGTGTTATTGATTAACAGTGGAGTTGGGAAGTTGACATGTTTGTGGTAATGAATTCTCAAATTCAGTTATTGCTTGGGATAATGTGTGTGTGTATACATATGCTTAAGTCAACGCTTCGGTGGAAAAAAGATTTTGCTTCGATTGAAGCATCAGTCAGATTATATGTCGGTGACAGATATGTTGACTTCACAGTAGTTTACAGAAGATACATTCGACTTACACATTGTGTTTAAGTGTAGCACACACACACACACATATATGCGATATAATCAGTCAACTACAGAGGTGATTTTTGTCATCAGCTCTATTTTTGATTGCATTGATTCTATTTTCAGCTTAAAATAGCCTTCATTTAATGCATGCACTTACACACAGAATTGAGTCACGGAAGTGATTTTCTGTCTCATCTAACAATTACCAAACTGCAAACATAATTGTAAAGTGTGTGTATGTGTGTTCATACATGTGCGTATGTGTGTGTGTGTGTGTGTGTGTGTTGGTGAATGTGGACGTTTATGTGTTTATGTGTGCATTCATGCCTCATGTGATTGTGTGCAATGGATTAAGGGAAGTGAGATGAATTCTGCTATGTAAATGTGATCATGCTATTTTATTGTCATTTTGCCCTGAGGAAGGCCATCTTAAATATTGTCTGTTAAACTCTGAAATCAGTTTGATAAAGTGAAAGTCATAGTTGATACTAATTCATTTAAAAAACGATTGTTGTGTATATGGTCAGTTTTTTTTTTGGATGAAATTTGTCTCAGCTATTGCTGTTTTTTTCAACAGCAGTAGATCTATCATGTTGCCTTTCTTTTTGATGGTAGTAGAAGATGTGTGTACTGCACCGGATATGTACTAGACAAGGTATGCAGTGAAGATGCAGTGACTGTGGACAGTACTTTTGTTCCAAAGGAGAGAGAAATCTCACCTCTATGCAAATTGTGAATGTTGCTTCAAACAGTTTTGTGATTTAAGAAAGAATTAAGTTAAGGCTGTTACATGTGTTTATGCTTAGGTTTATGTGCACTGTGTTTATTCATTTGCTGTTTTCAGTGGGCTCTTGGCAAGAGTAATCCTAGTGCTCTGCGTGAGACATCTGTGGAAGTGCCCAATGTCACCTGGGAGGATGTTGGTGGCCTGGAAAATGTCAAGAAGGAACTGCAGGAATTGGTGCAGGTGTGTACATGAATTCTACATTGTAGAAAAAACATGCATTGAGGCCTTTTGGGGTGAGGGGTGGGGTAGAGAGGGTAAAATTTAAGAAACCTATAATATGGTGAAAAAATTGATGATTTATTCAAAAGAAAATCATTTGAAATAAGTGTATAAAGAATAGATAATTCATATTTTGCCAGTATTGTTATACTAGGTCACGGAAAATCCATGTTTTCAAAATCAAGGAAAAAAAAAAAGGAAACACACACACACTTTCATCACTAGCCAACCAACCAACAAAACAGAAACAAATGAGGTGCTTCATGGACTGCATGTGTTAGTGGTTTATTAGAAGGCAGACATGAATCACAGGGATGTTCATTATGTCTTGCTGGATATTGTCATGCTCAACATCCATTATGAACTGTACAAAAGTTACTCATGATTGGTAGATCTCTCTTACCTTCTGATTACCTTATCTGTCCACCAGTATCCAGTTGAGCACCCAGAGAAATTCTTGAAGTTTGGCATGACTCCATCCAAGGGTGTGCTGTTTTATGGTCCCCCTGGTTGTGGTAAGACACTGTTGGCCAAAGCTATCGCCAATGAGTGCCAGGCCAACTTCATCTCCATCAAGGGACCTGAATTGCTCACCATGTGGTTTGGAGAATCTGAGGCCAATGTCAGAGACATCTTTGATAAGGTATGCTGGTTTTTGTCATATTGAAGACTTTTGTTTTCATCTTTCAGTGATCCGCTTGTGATGGGTACCCTCCAAAATAAACTTTTCACCATTTTTTACTATATGGTTTTGATGTGACGGTGGTGTTTTTGTTTATGAAAAGCAGACATCAGTTTTTATGGAAATAAAAGCACTCATTGGAAAGAATCGTGTTGTAGTGAAATGATTATATCTCTTCGGGCAATTTTTTTTTTTGCTATCACTTTCTGCAGTGCTAAAAAACAAGTACAGAAATAAAACCAAGTGTAACAAAAGATAACATGATTGATAAAATTGACTAAGTTTTGATTCAGTTTTAAAGATGACAGTTAAGGCAGATTTGATAAAGATGACGGCAGTTAAGATGGTGCTCTGTTTCCGGTATGGTTTGAGTTTCCTTGAAGTGATTGTGTTCTTTTTCTGTGCTCACTGAGATATCATACTTTATTATGACTTGAACCCAGGAATGCAGACATTGAATTGTGAGCTTTGGGCTCTGGACATTGTAATATGGTGGCTGGTTAACATGGAGTTCTTAACCCTTTCACTCCCGCACCCTATCTACCAACTGCAAAAACTTAACCCTTTGACTCCCTCACCCTATCCACCAGCTTCCTGCAGGAAGCTGGTGGATAGGGTGAGGGAATCAAAGGGTTAAGTTTTTGATTTGCTAACATGGTTGGCAATGCAGGATGCTGGTGACCGGAGTGCGGGAGTGAAAGGGTTAATTAAAGCTTTTTCTGAAAATAGATGGACTTTTTGTGAAAAGACACACAAAATGTATAAGAAAGAAAAGGAGGAAAACAGTGTTAGGTGGCAATTTGATTGGGACAGTTTGTCATTTTTGACATTCTTATTGAATGATGGAAACCGTACATGAGTGTGTTTTACACTACAGGCAAGATCTGCAGCTCCCTGTGTGTTGTTCTTTGATGAGCTGGACTCCATAGCCAAATCCAGAGGTGGCAATGTTGGAGATGGGGGTAAGTGTGATGTGAATATCTGCATATCTACCATTCATGCTTCAGATCATGTACACAGTATGTTTTGATATTGATTGTAATGACTGCTTTTACAGCACTGTATCTCACAAGAGCCCCAAGCACTTCACAAAAGCAAGAGTGACAGAGGCAGCTACAGATAAGGCAAATACATCTCGGCCCATACTGCTAGGATGGAGACAGAAGAATTATACTGAAAGCAACTCATAATCAAATAATCTTGCATGGAAGATACCAGTCTTATAAAATGGGCCTGGTATATGCAGAGTATTCAGCATGCATGTTATGCACAATTTCACCTTGCTTCAAACTTTCATACTGGGCATTAAGAAAAAAATCGGGTGGAGATGATAGGGATAAATGATGAGCGATAAAGAAGGAATTATTACCACAGGCCTAACAGTGAAACAACCAATCAAACTAGCATGGAAAGGCTGGGATATTGAAAGATGGTATACCAAAGGCTGCTAAAATACTGATTAATCACTTATCTTTGGCAGGGACCACCATCTAACTGAGTGTACTGCTAAGTAGAATTTGCCAACACTTAAATGAAGATGATAGGGATGTTTTCTGCAGAAACTAGTGAAGAATTATTGTGGTTGAAAGGTTATGTAGCAGCACCATCCCTTTCTGCACCCTCTCTTTAGTCACAAAGAACACTCACTTTAGCAAGCTGCATATCTGATGATTACATTTTCTCTAACCTTTATTGGTATTGTTGTCCTTTGTGGTAAAATACATTGTTTGAAGACTGTTCAGAGAGTGAAAAGAAAGAAGAGTTCATTTCTAATGAAATTCAGTTATTGATGATGGACATCATGCAGGTTCAGGCAGCATACTGTTGATCTAGAGCATAGTTTTTGTTTTGTTCTGAACAGATGTTGCAGAAGTAACACTAGTTTTTGTTTTGTTCTGAACAGATGTTGCAGAAGTAACACTGGTTATCATTGCGGAAGCTGTGATTGAATAGTAGTTGGTATTCAGCAAATTACAGGACCATTTGTTAAAAACTTGTTACAATCTTTCCTCTTCATTATCTTGTAGACAAAAACTGATATGTACCGTCCTGATGTAGCCTTGTGTGTATATCAGGTGGTGCTGCAGATCGTGTCATCAACCAGCTGCTGACAGAGATGGACGGCATGAGTGCCAAGAAGAATGTATTCATCATTGGTGCCACCAACAGGTACATAACCATTTATCTCTGCTTTGCTGCTGTTTGTTTAGTGATAGTCAACAATGCTGTTTGCTGCCTATGAAGGGGCACCCATTACTTTGGCAGTGTGGACACTTTTCAAGTGCAGTATATAGTGTTCTTTGTACCTTCACGGCTGAATGTAGAACACAGTCTCAATCCAAGTCACAAAAGTAAAGATCATGGGAAACATTTTAATAATACAATTAATGTGACAGTTATGTACCGTATGTTATATACATACATAGGCCAAGTTTTGTATGTTACAGCTAGGAGCATTGCATGTTAAGGTCAGACGTAGACTCATTTTTGTTCTCTATTTAATAATGATTCATAATCAAGCGCTCTGTATGTTGAAGGCCAGACATCATTGACCCTGCCATCCTTCGTCCTGGACGTCTGGATCAGCTGATATACATTCCTCTGCCAGATGAAAAATCACGAGTCAGCATCCTCAGGGCTAACCTTCGCAAGTCACCTGTTGCAAAGGTAAATATAATTTTTTTTATTCTTATATGTTATGTATTGCTGTGGCATATCATTTTTACTATTCTTAAGTGGGGTGAATGTAAGTATTAGTGTTTTGTGTGAAACTCTGACAGCAGTTTTCATTCAAAACAATCACTGTGATAATTGTATTTGAGGGTGTGTGTGTGTGTGTGTGTGTGTGTGTGTGTGTGTGTGTGTGTGTGTGTGTGTGTGTGTGTGTGTGTGTGTGTGTGTGTGTGTGTGTGTGTGTGTGTGTGTGCGCGTGCGTGCGTGCACATGCGTGCGTGCGTATGTGCGTGCGTGTGCATGTGTATGTTTTAATTTTTTCACTTACAAAGGAAGTACATATATCGTGATATACTTACTGCCTTTGTATTCCAGTCTTCATGATACTGTATTGTATGACTTGTGTACTTTACTACTTCAGGGGATGAATTTTCATGAAGTGCATGATATTCATCAAATTTCCTGCTTTTAGAATTGTCGAAATGTGTGCATGTGTCATTGTGCATGTGTGCATGTTTAATACATGACCTGTTATATGTGTGAATGTTTGTTAACATCAAGTTCATGAGTTTGATCATACCTGTAAGTCTTGAAAGGAATGAATTGTTTACCTCAGGATGTGGACTTGGACTATCTGGCCAAAGTGACTCAGGGTTTCAGTGGAGCTGACCTCACAGAGATCTGCCAGAGAGCCTGCAAGTTGGCCATCCGCCTAGCTATTGAAGCCGAGATCCGCTTTGAGCGGGAACGTGCACAGAACCCGGATGCAGATATGGTAATGAGTCCGTTATCCTGTATTATTTTCTTACATTTCGTTCAACCACCATTCCCCTATGTTCTTGTCATTTTTGTTTTTTCACTGCTTACATCCCCTTTGATCTTTATCTGTGCAGTTTGGTTCTGGGAAGTATTTCATGCATTATTTGTGCTGAAACAGGCAGTCATAGCAGATGGTGATGGGACAACTTGATAACAGTTATATGACAAGATTATCTTCTTGTTGCAGCATCTTTGAAAGACAAATTTGGTTTGTGTTCTGTGTTGAAGATGACGTGATTTATTATGCAGAAAATGTGACAGAGAAAATTTGCGTTCATGGAATTTTAAAGATGTTTTCTTCCACTTGTTTTTCTCTTACATTGTTACATATGCTTTTGGAGCTCATGTATGCCTATATTAATATGCATGTTTCTCATCTGTCACAGGAAGTAGAAGATTATGACCCAGTACCTGAAATTTCACGTGCTCACTTTGAGGAAGCCATGAAATTTGCTCGTCGCTCTGTCAGTGACAATGACATCCGCAAGTATGAGATGTTTGCACAGACCTTGCAGCAAAGCCGAGGCTTTGGAGGAAATTTCAGGTATGAAACTTTTTTTTTTAATGTTTTTTGTGTGAATCTTTGACAGACGGTGTAATGATTTCTTCCTCCCTCTATCTGCCCTTGCCACAAAAAGATCATAAAGATATTAGAAAAGTCTTCAGATCTCAGTAATGCTGTATTTAGAAGTCTGTATCATGATACAGATTTAATTTACTGCCATCTCTGGGAAAATTTTGTTGGCAAACTTTACGTTTTGTTTGCTTCACATCTAAACAAATTTTTGTAATAAAATAGATTTTGAGGATATTCACTTGGTGCATTTGCTGTAGTTATATTGATGATAGTAATAATGACTGTGTGTAATGACTGATCTTGCAAGAGCCATGAGTGCTTCACAAAAGCATTGGTGACAGAGACTTGAGGTGGGTAAACCTACAGAAAATAATACTTGTCGGTCCTTATCACTATGATTATATAGACAAATCACAAAACATGTAACATGAATGATGTGTAAAGTATCTACAACCAATCAGCAATGCAAGAGTGTTAGTAAATAATACAGAGCCTGGAATTCGTCACGGAAACGAGGATTTCCGCGGAAATCAAAATCGAAAATCGCGCAAAAAAATATTTTTGCGTTAAAAAAAATCGACGACCATACTTAAAAAAAAAAGAAAAAAACAGCTGATCAAGCACAGACAGAAACCAAACGAAAAAAAAAGCAAACATCTCTGGCAAGATTCTTTCGTCGTTCTGATTTGGATAAGCCTTCTAGCTAGTTTTGATGAATATGTCTGTGTATGAACACACTGAAACGATCTGCTGTGTATGATGGATCCTGATCTTGTGCCCAATGTTTATTAAATACTCTTTTGACTGATATTCATTGTGATTTTCAGTGTGTTAGATGCCTTTAAATTTGTCTCCAGAATGCCTCAGAATGCACAGATTTTAGTCTTGATTTAAAAAATTTTCCGGGGGAGCATGCTCCCGGACCCCCCTAGAAGTTTCCTCTTTTTTTGTTCTTAGCAATTCCAGGCTCTGATAATAGTAATTTTAGTGGAAAAAAAATTTTTTGGGTCTAATTTAGTCTTAATGAGTGCTTGTGTGTGACTTAACCCCTTCCCATCCGCATTTACATCGGTTTAGTCCTTCGATTGTTGCAGACGTATGTTTCATGATGTTTCCAAACAAAAAGAGTGGAATATGTATTTTGTGTGTGTGTGTGTGTGTGTGTGTGTGTGTTGTGTGTGTGTGTGTGTGTGTGTGCAGGTTTCCTGGTCAGACAGGTGGCAGTGGTGGTCAGGGTCAAAGTCAAGGTGGTTCAGGGGGAGGCAACTTTGGTGGTGAGGATGGTGATGATGACCTTTACAGCTAGATGATGTTAACTGTTCCCAGGATGTTGATGGCTTGACCATCTGTGGTATGTGTGGACTGTTACTGTGATGCAGACCAGACATTTCATCTCTTGTTCTATTTCTTTGTCATGTATTTACTTCTTCTTCGTGTTCTTGTCTTACTGGTTATGGCAAGAAAGGGTTAGATGATTGTATATTGGGGGTGGTCATTGTTCATCGTTTCATGAGTGTGGGATTGTGTACAGAAGAGCATGACTGATCAGCTTAAAACAGGACTGTTTTGGGTGATTTCATCTTGTATATGCCATATTGTGGCATGTTCCTTCACATGGTTTGTACAAGAGTGTGGTTGTTTAGGATTTAACCCTTGACTGCTGAGGCTGTCTGAAACTAGGTCAGTGTCCTGATGCTGAGCAATTTTGCCTGCAGAGAAGTGTGTGACAACATATTGAGGAAAAAGAAGAGGAGGAGAATGCAGACTGAATTCAGTCAGCCAGTCACCATCGAAATCATTATCAGAATCTGCATCAACCTGTGTTTCTGCAATAATTTCATTAGGTGTAAGCAATGCCTTGTCACCACAAGAAAAGTTTGTAAATTTCATACCACAGTGGTTGAAAGAACACTTATACCAGCAACCATCTTCAATAACAAAGAAACACCACGTGTTGCGTAACAGTGAGAAGAGAGACAACCAGTTTCCGGTGATGTGCTAATTATTTGTGTGAGAAGCTATGCAGACTATTAACTGGCAGCAGATCAGCAGTTGGGGTCATCAATGAGTGGGTTCATCAGCCACATTATAGCACAGCTTCTTTACTGATGAGCGAGTTTGGCAGACGCAGTCAAAAGGTTAACAGTAGCTTTGATATTTCTCTTTGTGTTCCCTTAGTATTGCTGTTCTCATCCTCTTCATTGATTGTCAAGTTTTCCTCAAATCACTGTGCGATTTGATTTATTTGTCAAGATTTAGCGCCTTATAACTGCCATTTTGTTTTTCATTCTTCTGTTTTGTTAGCTATGAGACGTTCTCAAGATTTTAATCATATTACAAATGCAGTGTGGCTAATACGCAAATACTTGTATTGAATCGTAAATTGTGTCACCAATAGTATTTAAACATAGTATGTTTTAACATGTGGGGAATTGAGAAAGATGGATGAGGAGAACAGAAAGGAGAAAGGTGGGGGAAGAGATTGTTTACAAGAATAAAATATACTGTTACTTAACAACTTTCTGTGTGTGTTTTATCTGTGGCATCATCCAGGGATAAGTAAACATGTTGACTGTAATTCTGATTTTATGTGTTTTGTGTCTGATGCTTAAATTATTTTGTTGGATCATTTGTATTGCCTCTTTTTTTCAAATGTCAAGAGATGTAGTGATCAGAGAGCCACTTTTCTGGGCAGATCTTTCTCATGTGTGACAAATGATTTCTTGCTGTCCCAGGAGCTTGCCAGTAAACTGTCAAGTAAAGTGTCAAAAAGATTCAAACAAAACAATTTATAAAATGGATAAAGTGGCCTTTCTTGAATCTTTTGGATTGTGAACTCAAAATATTTGGGCATCGTGTGGATGTTGTTTTGAAATTGTAGTCCCTATACCAATGCAATGTTTATGTTCGTTTGCCAAGTGCTAATATCATTTGCAGCGTTAGAATTTCAGAATGTTTTTTTTCATTATTATTTCTATCTCATTTGGAAGCAGGAATCTAGTGAATGGATCCAGACTGTTTGGAGAAAAAAATAGTACTGATTGGATTTGAATGTGCTGTGGTAGCTTGTTTTGTGGGGCAACAGTTGTGGATTAGTGTGACTTCTTGAACACACCAGCAATGTCAAGCAATTGAGAACTGTTGTGAGTCATCTCATTGTTACAAATAAAATTTTGATGACAAAATCTGGTTCTGTATACCGTTTTTGAGTTCTTTGTCTCTTGTGTGTGTGCATCTGTGTGTTATACCTTTGGTTTGTAATTAGGTCACAATAGATGTCTAAGATATAGATGATCTATATTATTTGTATGTATTACACTATCTGCTATGTAATAGAGATAGACATGCACAGTAACAATGTCTTGTTTTTGCGCAGCTTAATCACAGTATGTGAAATATTTACTTTAAAATGCACCAGATTTCAATGAATTTTTCAACGATTATAATAATTTTAATAATTACAATATTTATATAGCGCAAAATCTTGATAAAATCAAATCTAAGCGCTGAAGCACACACACGCACGCACGCACGCACACACACACACACGCATGGCTATAAATGGGGAGAAAGAATAAAAGCAATAAAAGCAAGAATAAAAGCAATGGAAAATTATAGAGAGCATAGCATATACAATTATATATTATAACCATGTGATTCCCCTCCGAGCGGAGACAGGCTGCAGAGGGGAGAGGTGGGGTTGAGTGAGGTTAGGATTTTATGCAGAGGAGAAAAGGTGGATTTTGAGAGCGGACTTGAAGGAGACAAAAGTAGGTTGCTGACGGACTGAGAGAGGAAGTTTGTTTGATTAGCTTTATTAGTGACAAACTTCCAACTTCTTCCTGTTTTATGGTTGACAACTGTCACTGCAGTGCTGGACATTTTAACTCACTCTGCCCTGGGCGATTGTGTCAGTCAACAACCTTTCTGCCCTAGCTGTTTGGAAGGGTTACTAATAAAATTGTAAAAAAAAAAGTTTTGGAGTTAAAAACTTGAAACTTTCTGGTATTGCTAACATAAGAACAAACTAATTTTTGTGCAAATATAAAGGTGATCTTTTGTTGATTTTTTTTTAATTGAATTTTGAAAAAAATGACTTTTTTAAAAGCTTGCATGCTAAGAATAAAAACCCCCCAGAAAGTTAAGACTTATGATATCAAAAACACTTCTATACAGTTGCAATATGACTGGGCATTATGTTTACCAAGTATCATGAACTAGCTGCAAGTCTTTCTTTGTCAACAAACAATTTGAAGTATGCAAATTTTAAATTGTACACACGCACGCACAGACAACAATGGCCATTCACAGTAAATAAATAAAAAAATCATAAAAAATCAGAGGAAAGATAGATTTGAAAGTTTCTGATGATACTAACATGGTTACAAACCAGCTTTTGTGCAAGTATGAAAGAGTTGACTTGTTTGGTAGGCCTACTATTTTTTTTTAAAATTTTGAGGTGAATTATTTTGTTTTAAAAGTTTGTTCGGGAGGGTGTACCAATATGCAAAGAATAAAAAACTCACAAATTCAGCTTTTTGATATCCCGACGGAGGTTATTGGAAGCGGACATGTAGAAACTCCTCAAAAATGCAAAATCACAAAAAGAAAAAAATGCAAAAAAAGGATTTGAATATAGGGACATGGAATGTACAGACTATGTTAGAATTAGGAAAGCTCTACCTACTAGTCAAAGAATTAGAAAGGAGCAAGATGAACATAACAGGGCTCTGTGAGGTTAGATGGAGTGGGCAGGGACTTTTTACTGTAGGAGAGCATACAGTTGTATATAGTGGAAATGAAAAAGGTGGGCTCAAGGGGAGTAGCAATTGTGCTGGACAAAAAGCATGCTGGAGCTCTGAAAAGCTATAATCCAATTAATGACAGATTTCTCACTGTCAAAATAAATACCAAATATGCTGTTTTGAACATAGTTCAAGCTTATGCTCCAACATCCACTAGCTCAGAAGAAGAAATAGAAAATTTTTACAATGACCTCCAAACTATCAGAGACAAAATTCCCAAAAAGGAAATATGCATTGTGATGGGTGACTTCAACGCTAAAGTTGGAGAGGGGGCTGACACAGAATGTGGAATAGGACCATATGGTTTAGGAGAACGAAATGAGAGAGGTGACATGCTGGCTCTGTTTTGTCAGGCAAATGAGATGAACATCACAAATACTTTTTTCCAACAACCACTGCGCAGAAGATACACATGGATCTCTCCAGGAGACAGGTGTCGTAATCAGATTGATTATATTATCATTGACAGATCCTGGAAATCAACTGTCCTCAATGCAAAAACAAAGCCTGGAACAGACTGCGACACGGATCACATTCTTGTGACAACCAAATTAAGAATGAAAATATTGAAGAAGCCTAAAACCAAAACTACGCCAAAGTTCGACATATCAAAATTAGAAAACCCTGAGCTGGCGTTAGAATTCAGTATAGAAACAAGTAATCGTTTCTTAAAGTTACTTGAAGTTTGGGATGAAAATGACTCATATCCTGATGAAATCTGGACAGACATAAAAAACACACTGACCAAAATCTCTGAAGAAAAACTAGGAAAAGAAGAAAAAAGGAAAAAAACTAAGCCCTACATAAGTCAGGAAGTGATAGATCTGGCAGAAAAGAAAAGTCAAGCTCGAAAGCAGGGAGAGCGGGAAAAATACTCAGCACTGAAAAGGGAAATAAAAAGTAAAGTCAGAAGAGACAAAGCAAATTGGCTGGCACAAGAATGCAGTAAAATCAATGAACACAACGAAAACAGGAAGTCGAGGGAGCTCTTCAAACAAATAAAAAAAGTGAAAAAAACAAATTTCAAAGCAACAAACCAATGCATCAACAACAAGGATGGTCACACTCTGACTGAACCAGATGATGTCTTGGATAGGTGGAACGAATATGGCACATCACTTTTTGGCAAGCCTGACAGCCATGAAAATAATTTAGAGCCAAATTTGGAATTGATCCCTGGAGATACGGAACCTGAACCTCTGCTCAGCGAAGTTGAATCTGCCATTAAAGATCTAAAATGCAGAAAGTCTCCTGGTCTTGACAATATTCCTGGAGAGTTGTTGAAACACTCAGGTGATGGTGGACTCAAAGTAATGCATCACTTATGCTGCAAGATATGGAAGACTTGTCAGTGGCCTACAGACTGGAAGCTCCAAGAATTTGTCATGTTACATAAGAGTGGAAATGTCAGACTGCAACAATTATAGAACAATTGCACTGATCAGTCATGCCAGTAAAATACTGCTGATAATAATTTTAAACAGGTTAAAGCCAAAAGTAGAGGAAGAGCTATCCGACTGTCAGGCAGGCTATAGGAAAAACAGGGGAACAATAGATATGCTGTTTGTACTCCAGATATTGATAGAAAAGATTAGAAACACAGACCAAGAGATGTTCATCGTTTTCATTGACTACAGCAAAGCATTTGATAGCGTGATTCACCAAAGTCTTTTCCACTTCATGATCAAAATGGGTTTTCCAAGACATCTGGTTTCCCTCATAGCTTCATTATATAATGATCAAAAAGCAACAATCAGATGGAATAATCAAAACTGCAAATTTTTTAACATCACTAAAGGGGTAAGGCAAGGTTGCATCCTGTCTCCACATCTCTTCAGCATATACACTGAACATATCATGAGAGAAGCAGACATAGAAGACATGGGAGTAAATATTGGTGGTAGAAACCTGTCAAATTTACGCTACGCAGATGACACAGGATTACTGGCAGACAACATTACAGGCTCTAGGAGGATCCTGTACAGGGTAGACCGGGTTGGAAAGGCAGCTGGGCTGGACTTAAATTCAAAGAAGACAAAGGTTATGCATGTTGCAGGCAAATATAACACTAGACAGGACCAGATCATGCTAAACCAAGTCCCTCTAGAAAATGTCAAGGACTTTAGATATTTAGGTTCAGTCAAGACACACGATGGAACATGCTCAAAAGACATAAAGATGAGAATTGGAATGGCCAAGAACAGTATGGTTCAATTGAACAATATTTGGAAAGACCACAGCATAACAGCAGACCTTAAGATAAAACTCTTAAAATGTCTTGTCTGGCCAGTGATGTTATACGGCTGCGAGGCATGGACAATGAAGAAAGAGGATGAAAGACGAGTGGAAGCAGCAGAGCTGTGGTTTTACCGAAGACTGCTGAGGGTCAAATGGACGGATAGGCGCTCAAATGAAAGCATACTGAATGAGTTGGGTACTACACGCAAGCTTCTAGTACTCATACAACGGAGGAAACTGAAATATGTTGGACACGCAATCCGTAATGAGAGAACAGACTTGATGTCCACTGTCCTCTAAGGTAAAGTGGAAGGAAAGAGAAACAGAGGATGGCCACCTGCATCACTTGCTAGAAACATCACAAACATCAGTGGCAAGAAACTCCAGGAGGTGGTCAGACTTAGCCAAGATCGAGAGTGCTGGAGGCAACTTGTGAGGACATCATGTGCAGCGGCCAACACTGTTCCCGGTGACGCCGACAGGTGAGACAGGTGAGATATCAAAAACACTTTTAGGCAGTTGCAATATGATTGGGTATTATGTGTAGTAAGTATCAGAAACAAACACCAACTCTTTCTTTGTGATCAAGCAATGTTTATTATGTCAATATTATAATGTGCACACATGCACAGAGACAATAATAGCCATTCACATTACATAAACAAAAAAAATCATAGGAAAGATATATAAACTTGAAAGTTTCTGGAGATACTAACATAATTACAAACCAATGTTTGTGCAAGTATGAAGGTGTTGAGTTGTCTCCTGCCATTTTTTTTATTATTGATTTTCTTTGTTTAAATTGTGCGGTGGGGGGTGGGGGATACCATACATGAAAAGAATAAAAAACCCACAATTTAAGATTACTGAAATCAAAAACACTTGCAGACAGTTGTAATGTGATTGGGTATTATCGGCACCAAGTTTCAGAAACCAGCTGTAAGTCTTTCTATGTAAACAAGAAATGTTCATTATATCAATGTTATAATGTACATACACACCCACAGATGACAATGGCAATTCAGACAAACAAAAAAAATCATAGGAAAAACAGACTGACGTGAAAATTCCTGATGATACTAACATGGTTATAAACTGACTTCTGAGCAAGAATGAAATTGTTCACTTGTTTGGTAGCCTACTATTTTTTTAAAATTTTGAAGTAAATTATTTTGTTTTTAAAGTTTGCACAGGGGGGTACCAATACATGCAAAGAATAAAAAATCCTACATTTAGCTTTTAGACATCAAAAACACTTATAGACAGTTGTAATATGATTCAGTATTATGTGAACACAGTTTCAGAATCCAGCTGCAAGTCTTTCTATGTATACAAGAAATGTTCATTATGTCAATGTTATAACAGCAATGGCCATTTACATTATATAAACAAAAAAAATCATAAAAAAACACAGCAAAGGTATACAGACTTGAAAGTTTCTGGTGATACTGACATGGTTACAAACTGACTTTTGTGCAAGTATGAAACTTGAAAGTGTTCACTTGTTTGGTATTATTTTTAAAAAAAATTTTGAATTGAAATATTTTGTTTCAAAAGTGTGCGCAGGGGGGTACCAATACATGCAGAGAATAAAAAACCCCACAAATTTAGCACCATAACTCTGAGAGTATCCATGTCTTGTGCATGCGCATGTGCTCTTCCTCTTTTCGAGGAAACCAAGACCCTGACTGTGAACGGAAGGAACCAGGAAGGCGGGGAGGACGGGAGGGACTCTGCGTGAGCCACGGTAAGTATGTTAGATTAAACGTAATTTTAAAAGGAAAATTTCCTTTTAATTACACATACTATACCGTGGCTCACTAATGCAGAATAGCCCTACCCGGAAGGAGGGCTTACCTGGTTAACGCCTGGAGGAATGAGACAAGTCAAGGCGTGCAGCAGAGATGGGGTGTTGAGCCACCACAGCGGAAGCGATACCCCTAGATCCATCGTCGCGCAGACGGTATACATCGCGCCGGTAGGATGGAATGAACGTGCCCAGAGAACGCCAATGCGTGGTGTCCAGGACACTCAGGGGGCTGGCCCTGAGTGAACGCCAGTGACAAGGCCCATGCTCCAATCTCATGGGGCCTCAGGGAGAAAACAGCCGAATCTGAGTCCGGCCTGGCATACGCATCCTTGATGACTGTTCACAGCCATCGAGAGGGGGATGCGTGGCTTATGGCCTTCTTATAACTTTCGTTGTAAGAGAGAAACAGGTGGTGCTGCTTCTGGCGAGAAGATTTCGTCATCCGGAGCAAGGATAGACGTCAGGGGATGAATGGAGATAGAGTAGGAGAACCTGGCGACTGGTTCTTGGCCAAGAAGTCCGGGAGTAGGCGGAGAGACATTGAGCCCTCCGGTTCAAAAGCAACATCCCCGGGGAGTCCGCCAAGAGCGTGCACTTCGCTACAGTGCCTCCCCAACGCTAGAGTGAGTAGAAAGGCCGTCCGAAAAGGCCGTCCGAAATGAGAGGAAGTTGGGAGAACACTCCCTGATGGGCTCATTAAGCCGAAAGTCCCAGGGAGGAGAGGACGAGAAGGAGATCCTCGGCCGGGTGCCGCGGGGAGTCAGGCTTCCCGAAGGGAAGCCCTACGGACAATACCCAGCAGGACAGGGTTGTCCGCGAATGAAGGCACTGCCTTACACAGCTGTACACTTAGTAGAATTCCTGCAGTCAGTGCGCGCCACCAGCCAGCGCTAAGGCGGGCTTGCTGGGCCCTGTTATCAACAGCTGTAGCCTATCAGATTGCGCCTCTCTTCTCTTTCCTCCCCTCCCATTACTCGGCTGACTGCTGTGCCTGTCCCAATGTGCAAAATCACAAGTTTTTGTTTTGTTCGATCTGTGTGCAGCACCCCAAACATTCCACCTCGGATATGTCATATGTAGATTCACAATTCTCTAGGCTACACATCGATACCAAACTTGCCTACTTTAGACAGTATTCAATTTGAGTGAGAATGATTTAAAGTGAAGTAAAAACGGTGTGTGTTTTTGTTTGTTGATAGTGTTCATGCAAAAATCAACCAAATACAAACATGTATAACTTGACAACTACAGTATTCAGACAAAAACGGACAAGTGGGTTAGTAAGAGAATCATGCCTACAAGTAGAAGTGGCCTACCAGGAGTCTGGCCGGCAGGTCGTTATGCAACGGTCGGGGGGGTGAAAGAGGTCACCCCCGGGTCAATGCTGGCGACTTGGATCAGTACATTAAAGCTGCAGGAAATACTCCAGTGGGGAAAGGAGGTATCCAGTGGTTGTAATTCATTGTTTAATGTCACAACACATGAGCGCCATTCTCAATTGTATCAGTTCCAACAGAAATTCATGTCAATTCATAGAAACTTTGAGCACTTTGTCACATATCACAACAAATCCTCAGTTATTCATTTTCTTTCATACAACTGACGAATGCAGTCACCACAATGGTGACAATCATGTCAGTAAATCTATCTATTTCTTCTGTGCAAGTGCCTTTAGTCCGGGAGCATATTGTTGGAGCACAGGAGAGACCAGAGTCATGTGCTCATTCATGAGGACTCGCAGCTTTTCTTCCTCTGTCTTAAGGCCATGAGTTCGGCTCTTCAAGATGTTGATGAAAGCATGGCTCTCCTCTCCCCCTTGCTCCCCATGTAGCCCAAGTCCAAACCGCCACTTTGACATAAATGGCAGTATGTGACTCTCCAAAATATGTTGTTTTGGTATGATTCTGACACTGGGAAACAGCCTCCTATATGTAGACATGTACAAATCAATGCAGGATTTGATAATAGGCAGTGAACTCGGCGACACTGACTGGCAGTGCGACACCTGCTGATGGATAATTGCATATCGCCTGTTGATCAGCTTGAACTTAGTAGCTATGTCACCAGCCTCCTGATGAAGATTTGGATCATCTGTCAGTTGCACAGTATGGCTGATGACACTGTCACAGATGTCGGTGTACACCTCCTCCTTCAGGTATCGGTGACAGTGGTTTCCAACCATTGACCTGCCGTGATATGCCTGCATGGTGATCTTGTTTTTCTTCAAGACAGAATCAAGGTTGGAGGTAATGGGACCGCAGAGAAGAGGGAGATCTTTGCGCTGCTCTTTCAACTGTTCCACTTCCTCGATGAGAACAGTGCACTCATCATAGATGTTTTGGCGGCGGTCGCAGAAAGTGGCCAGTGCTTCTTCCACGTCTGGTTCAATCCAATGGTATTGGTGTTCTAGAAGATTTAGATGTTTTTCAGTGTCCATGATGGGCTTTGTAGCTTGGACATAGTCCTGAAAGGCTGGCGTGAAATTCTTGTCTGTGAGGGATTTATTCTCTTCTGCCAGTTTCAAAGCAAGTTTCTTGTCAAGCTCATGGCACTCAATCTCTAACAGAGTGTGATGTTTCTTCACAATGCCCAGTAGCAGGTGAAGATATGGAGGTGTTATCTGAAGAAGCTGTTGGTCCAACTGAAGAAGGGGGCGATGGATTACGTTCCCATATACCTTGGCCTTGGACTTTTTCCTGCCAGCAGATCTGTAGGCCCGGTAATCCCTCTCTAAGCTGTTTAATGTTCTTTTCACATATTCTGCCCGAGAGGCTGGGGAAATCTGAAACTGGGATTTTGATGCTTTGCACCACAAACACGGATGAGTTGCTTGTGCTGTGGAGAGTCCGAAAACTTTCTGAAGAAAATCATAATCGCCAAACATGAACAAACGAATTTGTTTCCCTTCCCATGTCATTTCTTGTAGGGCCTCTAATTGTTCTTTGTATGGCCTGAGGACTTTCCTAAGGTTTTCGTGGGTGTCTTTGCAGTTTACCATGCAAATAAGGAAAGTATTGTGTTTGCTGTTTGGTTTTGTGACATTGGCGACTTGCAGCATGATTTTGAGACTCCCTCCTCCATGGTCTCCCCCAAGTTTGATCCATATCTCATCTGATGGAATGTTGTCATGCCAGGTCAGAAGGTCTGTTTCCTTGTACTTGTCGAGAAGGTCTTTGACAAACTCAGGTAGATCTTGAATACACGCCACAGGAGTCTGACGCACTTCTGTTGTGTTTTTCTCTTTGTTCTCAAACCTCAAGGCGACTTGTTTAATGTTTAGCCTTCCACAAAACACTTCTCTCTGTCTCTGTCTTTCCTTCTTTTCACTTTCACATTTAACTCCTGTCACCTTTAAGTACCTCTTCAAGATCCTCCACCTTGACCAGCTCAATCCCAAGTTGGTTCTCAGGGCAATGCCTTCTTTGCTGGACATGTGAACTAGACTTCTATGACCGGCTCTGGTAAGAATTGCCTGCATCTTATCTCTTCTACACAGTTTGAGCTCATCTGCCTGCTGTGTCGTAATGTCATGAGCTGAGCCTCCAGAAACTGTGCATCTTGCTTTTTGTAATGTTTTTGTTCTGCGCCTGATAACTGCTCTAGATGCTGTACTGGACGATTTTCTTGGGATGGTGATTTTCATGAAAACCAGTGGCTGTCCTCTTGTTTTGCAGCGAATGGTTGATTTGTCTCTTGAAGCACCAAGTTTCTCCTTGTTGAGAGCTGTCTGCAATTCTTCTTCATCCTTTGTAAAGGGCATCCTCACCTCATCAGGCGGTCTGACATTAGGTATTTTCTTTTGTAGTGGAGAAGTACCCATTTCAGTCACCTGTCTTATAGGTGAACAGCCTATTTCGCTTGTCTCAACTGATTTTCTGGGAGGTGAAATATACATATCCTTAATCGGAGAAGTGTGTGCATCAACAAGTGTGCGCCTCTTCTTAAGAGGAGTTGATGTCATTGGTGAAGAAAAATCAATGTAGAAACTACTACTGTCAAAGGATGTGCTCGGGGTTGGCTGGTCTATGGAGACATCCTCTCTTGACCTGTCAAATCCAAAATGTAATCTTTTTTTCCCTGTTCTACCTGCACTCCGTGGCCGCCCACCAAAAGACAACTTTCCAAAGTGTTCACAAACAGAACACTCAGCGATTTGCTTGTTGACATTAAATTCTGTCCATATTGATTTGGAAAACTCAATGTCAAACTGCACTTCAAGCTTTGCTTTCTGTCCATTTTCCAGTCGCTTTAAGCGTTTGCAACACTTTTGACACATAACATTTGAGTGTTCTGTTGGCCTGTCGGTTCGGATATCAACCATGTAGTGTTTCTTCATAGAAAGAGCATACCTATCACAGCGTACTGGTTGAGTGGACTTGAATGTTGAACTTCCACCACAAATCCGACAAATTTTGCCAAGTCTTTCCAAATGTATCTGTTCTGTGTGCTCCATGAATAAAACCTTTTCACATTAACTTTGGTAATGCTCTATCTCCCTCTTTCTCCACCACACAAAGAAAATCCTAGTTGTTTGCATGTCACAAAATTGAAATTCATTTACATATAATATATGTATTCAAGAATTATAGTCAAGCAGATGGTTTCAAATACAACACTATCTGTTTTGCATTGTCATAAGCACACACATACAATCCATTTCCACAGAATACACACGAGATAATAATACCACAAGTATCCCTTCTGCTGCCAAATGGAAACTGACTGTTTACTGTGTAGAGGAACTAGAAACTGAAACTTGCCGGTTTTACTAACAGACTACTAGACCCAAGCCAGGAAGGGAGTGTTTAGATTAGCGCCAGGGGGATGAGCAGGGCACTGGCACCTATCAACAGTGGCCTAATTAAACCCATCCCAGTGGCTGCTATGTCTGGCAGCCATACAAATCTTTCCCACGTTACAATAGAGGGGAGACAGTTCTAAACCATGCTATAGTTGTAGAGTGTGGTAAAAGTACTTGCTTTCTGTAATGAGGTGAGAAAGTTGTGTAATTTTGAAGAAAAACGGGTCATTGCAAAAGACTATACATAATATGTAGCGTAGTTAACAGAGAGTTATTAAAAGTAAAAATCGACTTTGTCTCACAAAATTTATATGCTTGTGTAAGTCAGAGTCTTCTCTATCTGATCTATGTGTTCACTAAAAGACTGAGATACAGCACCAGTAGTAATCACTTAAAAACAGTGGGCACTGTATTCTGCTTTCAAACTCCCCAGAGAAGGCGCCAGGCATTCCCTCCACTGTTATCAGCTGCGCTATTTTTAACACAGCCGCTGTGGCTTAGCAAAATGCAGTATCCTGTTTCAGCTGAGGGAAAGGGAGAGAGCGTACTAAGTGTAAGGCGGGTCTGACTAGGGCAACAGCAGTGAAGGACTACCCGACTGGCTGATGGTATTGCAGATGGCTGCCCTGCGTCCCTTCACCAAGGAGGGGACAAAAGGTTTTTCCCCGACGAAGAAGGCCGTGGTAGTTGGCCCACTGCGAGCGCGGGGGTGACTGGAAAGTTGAGGAGCTCCCAGAAGGCCAACTGTGTCAGTGGGCACTATACGTTCCCTGAGTGTCCGGTCTGTGTGCTTGCACCACAGGGCCGATCACTGCCGGGGACAAGCCTAATGGAGATATTGAGGCCTGCACAGCAGTCAAGCAGGAAGGTTTAGAGCCTCCGGGTTGCTGTGCAGAATGCGTGACTTGGTTGAAGCAAGGACCGGCCTGTGACAGTGTGTTTTATTGGAGGCACATGGAACAGGTGCAGCAGTTCCGGAAAGCATGTTTGGGCAGGCCATCGAGGCGCCACGAGAACCATCGGAACTTTCCCAGTTAGGGGAACGGAGGGAAGGCGTAGCCCGACAGGACTGACCGTGGGATGACGGAGCATCCACGGGCCAAGCCAAAGGATCTGGGACTGGAAAGACCTACAGATGAAGGCGGCAGGTGGAATCTGGTGGCAAACAGGTCCACTTGTGAATTTGGACCATGCTGCCCACACTGGCTGCAGAACTGTACAGACCAGTGCCTGTTCTAAGGGAAGAATACTGTGGGAGCTGCGGACGGAGGCCGCAAGTATGTTCATCTTTCCCGGGACATGCATCGCTGAGATCTGAAAGGACTGTTCTACACACCAGAGTGGAAGCTGTTCCGCTCTCCGAGACAAGGAGTGGGAGCGAGCGCCCCTTTGCTTGTTGATGTAACGAGCCATAGTAGTGTTGTCCGTGTCGATGCGAACATGTTTTCCCTTAAGAAAGGGGAGAAAGTCTCTGGGGGCTTGAAAAAACTGCCTCCAGTTCCAGAATGTTGATGTGTGTGATATGGACTCCCTGGGCTAACCGGGACCGGGAGTGCCATTTGCTCACTGATGATTGGTCCCAAGCAACCCTGGGGAAAAGCCATGAACTGGAAGAATCGGTTCCTCGAAACGAATTGGAGGTACGTCCTGTCCCTTGGGTGAATAAAGAGATGGGAATACGCATCTCTGAGATCAATGGAAATCTCCCAGTCGTCCGGGAGCAAGGCATCACAGATGGACCTAGGGGTTTCCATCTGAAAGTGTCTATGTGTCGGGACAGACTGCCCACAGGATCGCGTGTGGGGGGGGGGGGGGTGCTTGCCCTAGCCCCTTTGGGGCTGAAGGAGGCGCAAAATGTCTCCTGTGGAGGCCCCTGGAAGGTGGGGGAGCCGCCGGAGCAGGGCGCTTTGCCGCGGGGCAAGCGGGACCAGAGTGAAGGGCGAGGTCCCTCCTGATTTCGTCCTGACTCTTGATAGTGGCCTGCACGTGGGTCCCGAAGAGGGAACCAGACCTAAGTGGCACAGCTCTCGAGGAAGCTCTGGCAGATGAAGAGCGGGTGACCAAAGATGGTAAGAGTACTGCATTTGGCCTTGACAGGACTGAATTGAGGTACAATCTGGCGAAGGGCATTGGTTGAGTGCTTGAGCTCTTTCCACCATGGAGTGAATGGAAGCAACCATTGTGGGAGAGACAGGTGACTGACGGAGAGAAGCGGGCTCGTAGTCTGGGTCCTGAAGAGCGGATACCAGACCGCACCCAAGAAGGAATCCACCACTGGATCCACTTCCAGACCCCTCCTGGCAGTCTCCCCCCAGTTGCCAGGCAGCGCTGCGAGAGGGAGATATGCCGCTGCTGGGCCTGAGACCTCTCTTGCGCTAAGAGGAGGTTATCCTGTGTGAGGGAGAGTGGCAACTCTGGAATGGCCTCATGGACCGTGAGGACCGCTCTGTGGAAAGGGAGTTTCTCTGGCCTCAGGAATTTCCCGTAAGCCAGAGCTCCAAGGAAGTCGGGCACAGAGCCTGGAAGGATGTCCTGCTACATTAGTGAGCCACGGTAAGTATGTTAGATTAAACGTAATTTTAGAAGGAAAATTTCCTTTTATGAAATCAAAAACACTTATAGATAGTTGTAATATGATTATTATGTGTAGTATCAGAAACCAGCTGCAAGTCTTTCTATGTAAACAAGCAATGTTCGTTATGTCAATGTTATAATGTACACACATGCACAGACACAGCGATGGCTATTCACACTTCATGAACAAAAAAAATCATAAAAAAATCATAGGAGACAGACTTGAAAGTTTCTAGTGATACTTACATGGTTACAAACTGAATTTTGTGCAAGAATGAAACAGTTGACATGTTTGATACAGTTTTTAGAAATTTTACTGTAAATTATTTTGTCAAAAGTTTGCACTGGGGGGGGGGGGGGGGGGGTACCAATATATGCAAAGAATAAAAAAGCCCCACTATTTTAGCTCTATGATATCAAAACACTTCTAGACAGTTGCAATATGATTGGGCATAATGTGTACCAAGTTTCAGAAACCAGCTGTAAGTTTCAATGAAAACAAGCAATGTTTATTATGTCAATGTTGTAACGTACACACATGCCCAAAGACAACAACAGCAATTCAGACTACATCATAAAAAAAATCAAAACAAAGACAGATAGACTTGAAAGTTTCTGGTGATACTAACATGGTTATAAACTTTTGAGCAAGTATGAAAGTGTTCATATGCCTTCTACTATTTTAAAAAAAAATTTGAAGCACATTATTTCGTTTCAAAAGTTTGCGCAGGGGGGTACCAATATATCCAAAGAATAAAAAAACCAAAAACAAAAAACCAAAACTTTTTGAAATCAAAAACACTTCTACACAGTTGATATATGACTGGGTATTATGTGTACCAAGTATAAGAACCTAGCAGTAACTTTTTCTTTGTCAACAGGCAATGTGTAGTACATGTTATACTTTACAAACACACACACACTGACAACAAATTACAATGGTCATTTGCATTAGGTAAAGAAAAAAAAATCTCGTTTAGTGATGAGACGTTCTCGCAGGTTAGCGGAGTCACAATGGGTACAAAGATGGGCCCCAGCTATGCCTGTCCGTTCATGGGATATTTGGAGGAACAAATCCTACAACAATACAAGAAACCCAAACTTGAAGTTTACAAAAGATACATTGATGACTGCATTGGCATACATCCCTCGATCATGACCAACTCTTGCAATTCATCCATTACGTCCAAACGTTTCACCCATCCATCAAGTTCACATATGAAATTTCAAACACATCCATATGCTTTCTCGACATCGAAGTTTCTCTTCAATCTGAACTACTAGTTACTACAGTCCACTACAAACCTACAGACTCACATTCCTATCTGGACTATTGATCATCTCACACTTTCAACACCAGAAACAGTATTCCCTACTCGCAGCTCTTGCGACTACGATGCCTCTGCTCAGATGAAGATGATTTCCAGGACAAAGCAGATGAAATGACTAGATTTTTCCTATGCAGACATTACCATGGGTGGGAGACCTTCCGTATATATACGGAATTCCGTATAGCTTTTTTGTTGTTGTTGTTGGTTGGTTGGTTGCATCATATTCCAGCCACTTTGATCAAGAGGAGCTTAATACCCAAGGCATTCAAGCTGTCTTTAGGAAAGAGGCATTACAGACAAGTGTGTCTGGATCATATTTGGGTGTATGGCATCTCCATGCTGCTGCTAGCATTCTGCACACTACCATCCAGATTGTATACCCACAGTATGGGGGTCACACAGCACGCAGTCATTTGCAGCGGAGGATTGGTGCAAGAAATCCCTCAACACCTAGTTCTGCACTCCCAACCATCATGTGGATTCATATCTTGGGAAGGGACATTTCAGGACAAGTGTGGCAGCCCAACCATTTTGTGATTTGCCTCCAACCCCAAGAACAGAGTCAGCAGATGAAAAGAAAAGCTGCTCCGTCAGACATCAGAAGCTTCTTTGCAAAGAAAACAAGAAACTAAGGAACACAATCTCTAACAAATTTCCACCTCCAGTCTTGCTGCATAACAACTGGAAAATAAGGACAAATTACTACAACCCAAAACAAGAAGGATATTTGCCAGGAGATGGATCATTACCAACATATCATTTCATGGTTCGCAGGTTATATTGATAGCCTTGCTGGCCATAAACTTGCTGACCTTGTTGATAGACTTGCTACATCCATCGACATTTTATTTAAGATGTCTTACTGTAGACAGACATGATTGATAGTACCTGTTCCACTGCTGTTATTGATTTTAATCAAGATTTCCAACCCAACCTCAAGTCCATTAGTTTCTACAGAACTGTACCAATCTCAGACTTCACCCCAGTATTGAAATGAACTTGCACACAGTAAACTGATTGAAATTTGACAACAGTTGGTGATTACACAGGTGAGATTTTTGTTTTGTTTTTGTTTTATAATTTATTCTTTACACAGCTTTCTATTTTCCTTTGGTTCTATGAGTGATCATGAGATGTGTTCCCCCTTTTTACTTAACATGACCAGATCATTGTGATTGTACAATTATCACAGAGACAATTTGCCATATTCAAGCTTTTTGAAAATAAGTGTTTTAAGATGCAACGAGAAGGCTCTGAAGCGATCGGGCATATTAATTTTTCTTCAGCCCCTGGACCCTGGCTTCACTTTTTCAGTATAGCAAAAAAAATTTGTTCCCATCCATGCATTACCCACTCAGGGTCATCAATGAAGCCCGGAAAAAAGTCAACTCTGTCTCTCGGCCAAATGCCCTCCATTCTAAGCCCAAAGCTGCCACAGAGGATCGGCCAGCCTTCAGTCTGGTTTACCACCCATCCATGCACCTCGTGAAAAGGATCATCTTGTCCAACTGGGACATTCTGCAATCCAGTCCCACTACAGATGAAACCTTTGACCAGCACCCTTTGATCGTCTACAAGAGAGACACAAATCTCTGCGACTTGCTGGTACGTTCAAATCTCTGCAAACCAGTCAGCCAACCTCCAGGAACCTCTCCATGCAACAAACCTAAATGCAGGACATGTCCTTTCTTGTGCACAGCCACCACAGTCAAAGGCCTCAAATCTCATATGAGAATTACAAAACATTTCAACTGTCAAACTTATAACATTGTCTACTTGATCAGCTGCTCTAAATGTTCCCAACTGTATATTGGTGAAACTGGACGCACCCTTGATACATGTTTCAAAGAACACTTGGCTGATATCCGTCATCAAAGGGATGAAACTATCCCCAATCACTTCAACCAATCAGACCACTCAATCAATGACATCTGAGTGAAAGGTCTATACAATAACAGCACCATAGACAGGAAAGACAGAGAATCCCATCTCATAAATAAACTTGGAACACGTAAACCATATGGTCTTAATGACAAACCATAAGTAATCCATTGCGGAACAGAATTCAGAAATGCCATTTCATGTTTCTTCCTGTTCCCAGGTCTACCTGATTCGTTGCACTGGGCACAATCCACTCCCTTACCTCTTGCCCTGTACCTTCTTCAGAACAGGGTAATACCGATACGGCATGTCCACTTCTCAAATTGCAGAACTCATCTCACTCCCCATTTGACATCATAGTTGCTTTCCCTCTCCCCACTTCTTACTACTGCTCATGATCACATGGCCATTCCATTTGGTCCCTTTTTATCCACTGGACGAGGCGGCAGGGAAGTTTTTAGTCTTTTTATTATCCGTTGTTTGGTGTTTGTGGTCTGTTTGTGACCGTGCGTTCGCGCTTGACAAAGGCTGGTTGGCCGAAAATTTGTGCTTGTCTTGTCTTGTTTTGTTGAATACGCGCTTACATTGGTTTTCTTGTTCTTCTGGTTCCTAAGTGGGAAAGTTGGAAAAATCTAAAGGTTATGGTATTTCAGAAGTTAAGGTTGGCAGGAAAAAATGTTCTGACACTTGGTATGTATGCAAGAACAAAAGATATTTGTTGTATGATACTTCAGTCTTATTTTATTAGGAAAAGTTTAATCAACACTTGGTAGGCCTATATACAAAGAAAGAATCATGAAAAGTCTTATCAACACTCAGTATACACGAGAGCAAAGGACAGTACCTTTCTTGTTAGATTTGCAGCATTCTGTTGCAATTTTGATGTTACTGCAAGACAACTCTTAAAGGGTTCCATTCATTTTTATTACTTTCTGGCCCATATTCTACAGTAAATCACAGGCATTACTTTTATGCAGAAATACATCATGTGATCCATTTTCATCTTCACTTTTATTACTTCTATCCCATGTTCTACACTAAATCACAGGCATCACTTTTAGGTCATCTGATCCATTTTCTTGCATTGGGGGTACTATCATTAACTTTAACCCTTTGACTCCCACTCCCTGTCCACCAGCATCCTGCATTGTCAATCATGCTGACAAAGCAAAAACTTAACCCTTTGATTCCTTTACCCTATCCAGCTTCCTGCAGGAATCTGGTGGATAGGGTGAGGGAATCAGAGGGTTAAGTTTTTGCAGTTGGTGGATAGGATGTGGGAATCAAAGGGTTTGGAGACTTTGTATTCTGAAATCTTAAGAAAAATGTGACATAAACAAGTAAAGTGAGCTAACACAATTAAAAGAAAACATCTTCTTTCTAAGAAGTTTAAACAGATCTTCTTTCTAAGAAGTTCAGAGTATCTTAAAAAATCCAGATGTGGGTGATGTATAGAAATGTAATGGTACATCCTAAAGTTACTAAAAGCTTGTCAAATCTTGACTGAGAGCTAAATAAATTTACGGATTTGATATATGGTCACCAACAATTTTGCAAAGATGGTGCCTGATGAGCTCCCTACTAATGATGTCATGAAGCCAGACTGGGTTAAAGCCCTACATCTGACTTACACTTCAGCTCAGCGAGGAGTGACAACAATTTTGTAGGGTTTGGGGATGTGTATGCCCATGCCAGCTAGCTGGTGTCCAGGGTCAAACTTGCTGCCTTCAGGCAGAGAGATGGTGAAACGCTTCAGGAAACATGCCAAAAGCAGCAGCAGCTCTGGTTTGGCCACATTTTCTCCCAAACACACACGCCGGCCAGCGGAGAATGGTAGCCATCCTTCTGGTCTAGTTGACTTCAGTTTGCCTGTTTGAATAAATGTACCAAGAAGTGACTGAATGGGCTGAATATGACATGAACTATATATACATTGAATGCATCCTAACCAGGTTGGATTATTCTGTCCAACAATAATGAATAGTACCCCAGTATGCACAGTTTACCTGCCCAAGTCATGTCCGTGTGAGCACATTCTGTCCCTTTCTCCAAACCTCTTGTTCGGAGTTAGGAGTTTGTTTAAGAGGGATTCTTTGCATTCAGACAATTCCATATGCACTCCATCCAAATTTGCCAGCAATTATGTGGCATACTCCATGAGCCTGTTAAAAAACCCATGTGCTGGCAAGGTCCTGAAATGGGTAGGGGGTTGATGGTCTGTGACACGCTAAGCTGACGCCACCAGAATGATGGGAAATGTTAAGATGGGCAGCAAACAGATCAGATTTTAATGGGACTGAACTCAACATTGGATCTTGAGTCAGCAGCTCTATCTAAAGAACCAACCAGCCCTCGCTAAAAACAAAACTTTTTCGTAATAGCTGTATTGGAATGTATGTTTTTGTTTACATCATCCCAGATCAGCTCATACGAAAAAAAAAAACAAGAAACAAAGAAACAACCCCCCTCAAACTTCGGGTAACAGCTGTATTGGAATAAATGTTTTCATTAATAACATCCCAGACTTCACATTATTTTAATTTTAGAATCTCCAAAAAGCTTTCCATATTGTTTAAATCATTTCCCCAGATTTCACATTATTTTAATTTTAAAATCTCCAAAAAGTTTTTCACATTGTTTAAATCAGTTCTACTGTATCCAAGAACTTCATAGAAAAAAAAAGGTAGCAAGCGCACACTGTCCCATTACAGAGAAAAAGGCTATTAAGTGCACACACACAAACCTTGAGTTCATCTTGATCATCCAGGAAAGTGAAGAGAGAAAGAGTCAGAGGACAGAAACTGGGATAGATGAGTCAAGCAGAGACAGAACTCACCCTGAGCATCCAGAAAACGTTCTGGGTTAAATGTGCCTGGCTGATCCCAGAACTTGGGATCCTGTGATGCCGCCCACAGGTTCACCATCACTGTGGTGCCCTGCAATAAATCATGTTGTGTGCCATGGATGAGAAACTGCTTCAGGCAATAGTAACAATGAGAATGATACCTCATTTTTCATCAGAATTTTTTTTTCTTTAACTCCTTCGGCTCCATAGGCCTTCCCTAGTGAGATTGTCAACTTTGCTTTTTCTCCTTAACCCTCTTAGCTTCGTTACGACTGTAGCCGACAGTTCCGCCCGCACTGCCTAGCGCTTCGTTACGGCCGTACCTGACCGTAAAAGTCGGCCACGAGCATGGGCTATTTTGATCACGCACTGATCACATGTTTCTGGCCCAGGGAGACTGACAATTGGTCAAACATTCTTGGTATCATCCAATGAGATGATCTTGGGAAAATTAGCACTACACACACATCCATTCACTTGTGCTTGGGCGCGAAATGTGGTTGGGGTATTTTCATTCATGCCTCGTAGCATGTGAAAAAATGGCGATGCCCTTTGTAGCAGACGGTTTTCAGGATACAGATAATTCTCCAGATTATTCAGAGGAGGAATTAAATACTACTGTTCGTAAATTAGGAAAACACGAAGAAGATGTAGCTGAGTCAGATATTGAGATTTATGAGGGGGAAGATGATGAAAACTGTGATTTATTAGAGCAGACCGACACAGAAGATAACGCGCCGCTGACCGCATTCCAGCGAACGTGGCACCCATCTCTGGTTTCTGACAGTAAAGAAATTTGATCTCTGGGTCGGACCAACTTGTATACTGCCAGCTGATGCCAAACCTTTAGATTATTTCTTTTTGTTTTTGTACAGACAATTAGTAAAGTGTATTATGAACATTGAATGTAGTTTTGTAGTGGAAAGAAAAATAATGATAAAAACTACCTGAACAAACTGTGTAAATACCTGAGGAGCACTTGGTGACATTTGGTGACCACTGTGAGTACTATCACATGGAAATGCTGCTAGACACTTTTGCTAGGCCATGCTCTAATTCATTACTCATCTGTATGTGTTGTGGTCACGTATAGGTGTGCTTCTCTTGTTTTCATACATATGTCACTTATTTATTCATGTTTGGTGACATCTTTGGTGACAATGACACGACAAGCAGTGGTTAGAGAGACATACTCACTTGGATATGGAAGTAAAGCATGTTTACCGACACCTGACAAATTTCTAGCTTTATATCTGATCAGACATGCTCACAGTGTACTCATGAACAGAGTAACCGTATTTGGGGGGGGGGGGGGGGGGAAAGCTTCAGAAAATTCGAAATCTAGGGGCAGTTCAGCTCTCTAGAATGCAAAAACAAGAGGGGTTAAAGATCATCAGCAGAAGTTACTGGCTAAAAACCACGTTTTCAATGAAACAACAAAAATGCTTGCATCAGTAAAACAATGCAAGCTTGCATGGTTTCGGTGACTTCCTTATCTCACAATTCAACTTCTCACTTAAATGACTTAGGAACTGGATATTGCTTACCACACAAGCACTCTCATTATGGCAGCAAGAGAAAACAAAAATAAATCCCAGTCATCACAACAATTAGAAACATTCAACCATCAAGTGTAAGATCACAAACAAACACCAGGTACAAAACTTTGGAGAGAAAGACTGAAACTTCCCTGCTACTCTGTCCAGTGTGAGAAAAGGACAAAGGCCAATTGGCCAAAAATTTGTGCCTGTCTTGTCTTGTATTAAATATGCATTCTTATTCTATTTTCGTGTTTTTTCTGGTTCCTGTTTGCTTGAACGTGGGCAGTCACACTTGTTTTGGAGTTCAATTGGAAGTTGAACTCAGGACATTCTCACTCTCCAAGTGAACACTTTACCCACACCATTTATTTGATTAACTCATTTCCTGTGATGGTGGAGATAGAGGAAGTTACAAAGCCCAGACCAAATGCCTTATATGATAAACAGACTGACACACAAGACAGACAGAATGACACCAAGCAGACAGTCAGATGATGCAAAGCCCTGACCGAATGCCTTATATGATAAACAGACTGACACACAAGACAGACAGAATGACACCAAGCAGACAGATGATGGACGGACAGACAGGCAGGCAAACAAACAGACAAACAACAGACTTAATAGTTACCTTGGGCACCTCATAACCACAGACTGTGCTGTCGCACAGTGTCTTATGGGGTATAGATGTGGGGGCCACAGAACCCAGTCTCAACGTTTCATACAAGATCGCCTCTGTGTACGGCAGCTTGCTCCGGTCACCCACTCCTGGCATCTGTGACCCTAAGGCTGCATCGATTTCTGCCTGTGCCCGCTTCTGTATCTGTTGAAAAAATTTTTTACTACTGAAAGAGAGTGAGAGACAAAGAGAGAGATAGAGATACATAGAGACAGAGTGGAATTTTAAATTCCAAAACAAATTTTAAGAAAGTGAGACTAAATTTCCATATGTGTCCCTTCTTCGTCATCTGTGTTCATAGACTGCAATTTCCATGTGTGTTTGTACACAAGTGGGATTTTATATCTATGGCCATTTTGTCCTGCCATAAGAGCAGTCATACCTTTTTTAGGGGATGTGCGTGCAGGGCATTTTCATGTTTCCATGATACTTCAGAAACTAAAAAACTCAAAGGCTCTTTCATGTGTATTTCTGATGCTGTGCAAGCGTATGAATGCGAAGAGGTTCAGACACAAGCAGTTCTTTGTAGGCCTGTAATGTTGATCTAGGAGATCAGAAAATCTCCACCACTTATCCACTAGGCCTTACCACTTAGGGTTGAGCCATACACCTAATTCATTGGTGTATGCATATATCCGATATGTTTGTGTTGCATTATAATATATTGCCATTGAAATATTTATGCTGCAATGATGTATTAGTATATGTATCCGATTGTTGTACCACATTACTATATAAACATTGCAATATTTATGCTGTTTGTAAAGTGTAACAAGCATTCTCTGATATGTACGTTTACACTATAAAAAAGTGATTATCATCATTATTATTATTCATCCAGATCAATTGTACTACTGTGCCTGATATTTGTGCGTGTATGAGCATGTATGTGTGTGTGTGTGTGTGTGTGTGTGTGTGTGTGTGTGTGTGTGTGTGTGTGTGTGTGTGTGTGTGTGTGTGTGTATGTGTGTTCCTCACCTCTGGATGTCCAGCCATAAAAAGCATGGCCCAGTCCAGGGTGAAACGAGACGTATCCACACTTGCAGAAAAGAGGTCAGCAATAGTTTCCCGCACGTGCACATCAGTAAACATGGCCATGATCTCTGCGCTCTCCTCACGTGCTATCTCCATCTGGGCCAGCAGAATACTGTCTGTGATGTCACGTGTGTGGTCTGGAGAAAAACTGTGCCGGTGCTTCTGAATGTGGGACTCCATGTAGTCCAAAAAGGGCAAGCTCATGGCCATGATTTTGCGAAACTTCTTAGTCGGCCAGTACCTGAAGAGTGGTATAATATCTTCCCAAAACCCATTTCCTGCTAATTTTGCGACCATGTCAAACATGTCCATGAGTTTTTTGATGGAAGGGTCATCGTAAGGTTTGGCCTCTCCAAAACAGATGTAGTCAATGATATGGAACATAAGTGTAGTGTTATAGCAGTGAGGATCAAAGGGTCCAGGCTCAGCAGCCATCTTGTCAGCCACTGTGGCTACAGCATCATGCACAACCTTCTCTAGGTGGGAGCCTGTCATGTAGTGTCGGATGGCCTGCATGGCGATCTTACGGTGAAGCTTCCAAGTGGGAGTGTAGTCCGCAAAGGCTATGTCCTTTGATCCTTCTGTTAAGGCGTCCACGGAGAACAGGTATGGCCTGCCTGCGAAGTCACTACCTGCATCGGACATTTGAAAAGACATGTTTTAGTTTAACCCTTTGACTCCCACACCTATCCACCAACTGCAAAAGCTTAACCCTTTGACTCCTGCAGGAAGCTGATGGACAGGGTGAGGGAGTCGAAGGGTTAAGTTTTTGCTTCACAAGCATGGTTGACAGTACAGGATGCTGGTGGGCAGGACTGCAGGTGTCAAAGGGTTAAAGAGCAAAACATCTACTAAGACAACAATGACGCAGACAATGATCGTTTTATTTCAAAAACAACAATAAAACCTATGATGAAGATATCGATGATAGAAACGGCACAGCATTACAATCTTTTACTGATTAGGATGTTGGACTTCCATTCAGAAGGTCTGAGTTTGATCCTGCATGGTACTACTTGGTGGGTGAAGGTTGGAGGTTCTTTCAATCTCCCAGGTCAACATATATGCTGACTTACTTCTGACTGAACCAGTTTTGTGAGTATACACATGTACAGATCCTATAAACCACAACAATGTTTGGTGTCTTGTGGGAAAATGAGAATCCTCAGCACGCACTCCCTTCAAAGACGGAGTGATATAAACTGTGCAGCAACATGATGTCTACACAGTGCAGACCAAAAAACGTGCACACCTGCATCTGAGAAAACATTGCTCAGGTAGCTCTTTATTACTTTGGATTTATGGAACACATTAAGACATTTCAATATATGAGCTTCTGCTGTTGCTGTTACTATCACTATAACTATTGCTACTCCTCCTCTGTGTTCTACTAATACTGCTTATGCTTTTACTACGTCTAACCTACTACATACACTACTGATGCTACAGTTTTGCTGCTTCTAATTTGCCTTGGCCGCTACTATTACTACTTCTACAAATTATAACAACTGCTGTTATTACTACTAGTTTTTTTCTGACTACTAGTTTTTTTGCCTCTGTTGCTGCTATTACATCAACTCTATTACAACAACTAAGTTTGCCACTGCTACAAAACTACCATTACTACTAGTACAGCTAATATCACCAACAATAACACAGAAGAACAAGATGAATAGTGGGAAGTGGAACAAACCTTTGAGCACAAGGGCCTCATGGATAGACTGCACGTCATTCAGCATGACACAGAGCATAGGGCCAAAGTAGATGCTAATGACAGGGCCATAGTTCTCCTTGGCCCAGCGGTCCAGCTTTACGTAGAATTGCTCACTGTCCATCATGTGTAGCAGATTACCTAGCAGAGGCAGTGGGCGAGGCCCTGGAGGCAGACGGTAACGTTTCTTCATCAGCTTGTAAGCCACAAAGCCGACAACAGCTCCAACCACCAGGGCTTGGGTTGTCAATGTCCCTGGGGCTCTACCACTGGCATCCTTGACAGCGATGATGGCATGACGGCATGACTCCTGTACTGTTTTCAGCACATCCGACATGTTAACCTGACAAGCACAAACGAATGGATTCAAGGTTTTGTAAGGCTTTCTTATAATAACATCCAGAGCAGCAAAGCAAAAATCAGATCTAAGCACAAGGATTAGAATATGAAGTTGGTGACAACCACCATTGTTAGCAACCACCATTGTATCATCATCTACCCCCACAATCAGTGTGCCTCGTGGGACTGATGGAATGCAGCAGCAGACAGGATCCTCTTGTCTTTGAGGTGTGACAACAAGCAACTCAGGCACGCTGAGACTGGTCTGAGAGTTGCCAACAAACCCTTCCTGAAAGGCATAGCTGGTTGGCCCCACAGGTAAAGCTCTTGTCACCCAGTCCATATGTACACGTTCTCATAGTCAGATGCTCATCTGAAAAGAAAAGTTGTGCATGTCTCCAATTCAAGCAGTGTGAATGGGTACCCACTCCTCTCCAGGGTTGGGGAAGAATAAGCAGTGAGGGATGAGAGGTGGGTATTATCTTCAAAATGCTGGCCTGAGGAAAGTTGAGGTCTCTACCGTCTACCTCAATCCCTGACGACCTCAGGGTTATGGAACAACACTATCTTACCTTTACCTCTTCCTCTGTCAACTTCAAAAACAGTCTTCTTTCAGGGTACCCTGAAGGATGTTGTTGGACAGTGTATGTGTGGTACTGTGTGATATGACCAAACCAAACATGCACACTAAACCTTCAGCTGACAAATGCAGAACCACCAAGTATTTACTAACAGTAACACTTACAGTAGAAGCTTGGAACAGAGAAAACTCCTATGAGTAAACAGACCAGGGCAAGGCTATCTCCAACTTGGTAGTGGGGTGACTGTCCCAAACCCAGCAGGTCACAGGTACAGATGGCCTTCAGATACACTAGCATGGAGGTTAGTTATGAAATAATCCAGGCTTGTCAGGATGAATACGCAGTCACAAGACAACTGGCAGTGATTTCTATCAGAACGGGGTGGGTTCCAGCCAGCAAACACCTTTCATGTCACAGACAACTGGCAATGATTTCTATCAGAACGGGGTGGGTTCCAGCCAGCAAACACCTTTCATGTCACAGACAACTGACAGTGATTTCTATCAGAACGGGGTGAGTTCCAGCCAGCAAACACCTTTCATGGTCATGCACTGGAATGCAGAAAGTGTCACAAACAAGAAAAACGAGCAACAAAGCCATCAGGTGGACATGGGCTGCCTCAAATCATAGTCCTCTGCACTCACAGGGCAATTTATGTGAGGGGATGTGGAAGGAAAGCTACTGAAGCATATTGACATGAATATGTTCCAGCCAGCAGATCACTTTCATAGTCATGCAATGGAATGCAGAAAGTGTCACAAACAAGAAAAACAAGCAACAAGTGGTGTTCCCTCAGAAGTCTTCTCTGTTCTCCAGGCCCCAGAAAATGATCTGCTTCCCCGTCTGACTAAGGCCTTCTATTGAATCAAAAGAGCCAGAAGACTGGTCTCCTAAAGGACAGCCATCCACTGCAGGATACCAGGAAACTAAATGGTAGATGAGCTAGCCAAATGATGCACCAAGGAAGACGAACTGGCCAACAGCATCAACTGCAGCAAGAAGAGGAGCATCATCAGATCATTCCTTAAATTAAATCACATATAGAAAGGGATAACCACCAACATCAATCCGGAGAACAGCTAATGGGTCTGATGAGGCTCGGCATCTGCCACAACTGATTTAACACATCTGAACCTCAGGATGAAACTGACACCATCACCAACGTGTCTCTATGGTCAAAAGGGCCAATCAGTTGAATATATATCCCATCAATGTCATCTGTTTCAAGTGGTATGACAAAAAACACTGCCAATTACAACATTTTATGAGGCAACAGAAATTAGAGTACCAAATCACAACAGGAAAGCTGAAGGGAAAGGTAGACCCTGGGGAGAAAATATTGGACGGACTTGCAGAGTGGCTGAGGACAGACAGCGTGGGAGATGTACTTGCAGTGACAAGGGACAGATTCGTATGAAGAGCCATGATCACCAATGCCACGCAGCAGGGCACATGATGGTGATATTTAGGTCAGTTGGTTAGAGCACCATGCTTATAATGCTGAGGTTGAGGGGTCTGTCCCTCAGACAGGCCACACTTTTCTTAAGCTGGTTGTCTGGTTCTCTTGATGGAACTATAGACATGAGATCTGATGTCTCAAGTTCAGTCTCAACCTATAATACACAACTGGCCTGTTTACTGTCTTACCTTAAAGCTCCAGTCATTCTGGATGTGTAAACTTAGTCTTTGGTAGGTCTCCTTCACCACCTTGACTGTTTCCATTTCAAGATCTGGATCTTGTCTGGGTGTAGGGCTTTACACAGGTTCAAGGAATTTGCCTGGAGCGCATATGGAATTGTCTGAGTGTAAAGAATCCCTCTTGAAAAAACTGAAACTCATGATGGAACAGTGAAAGGATTAAGGATGAGGGAGGGCATGGAGGTCATCTGGGAAGTACTGACAGTGTGGTAAGTATGGACAGTTTTAGCTTCAGGTTGTTTTAGAGAAAATTAAAAGCACTCAAACGATTCCATATGTATTACAGCACAAACGTCCTAAGCCGGAAAGGTTCAAAACAATCCAATGCCACATGACAAAAAGATTCAAAATAATCAAATGCCATAAGCCTGGATATAAATGCAACTGGAAAGAATAAACAATAAACATTAATAATAAAAACCGGACTTGATGACATAATGTGTCACCGTTTTCCTCTTGGGTCAATTTTCTGAGGATGGTGCCTTCTTCCCTCGCTACTTGACCTTCTCCAGAGATGGACAGCATCTGGTACCCAACCACAGCAGGGTGCATCATGTGCACTTTTGAAAAAAAGGAAATATGCCTGAGCATGGTTGCTGCATGAATTAGAATGGTTCAGCTCAATTATGTAAATAAAATGTGCCCTACAGGCTGTCTGTAAACTACCAACACAGTACACTACTCACAATCAATCTTACTTGGCCTAACCTTAACACAGATGATTATATCATTATCTATCTGTGTCATTAATAAATGATTAGGCCTGCACCACCTGTTCTAAGTCTTTTGATCTTTACAATTACCAGAGGTCTGTTTAAAGGCCCTTACAGTAAGATCAATACTTCTCAAAAGGACTACACTAACATCTGGGAGTTAACAGAGATCTACACTTCATGCAGTCACTGGGATTTCATTTTAATTTATATTATATATTTTCATTTTATATTATATGCTAGACAGATCTAAGGCAGAGAACTGCTGAGGTCACGACCACCTCAAATCTGTAATCATACAGTTATGGTACAGGCAGAGAACTGCTGAGGTCACGACCACCTCAAACCTGTAATCATACAGTTATGGTACAACGTGTACCTTTATATGTAGGAACAGTTTAACAGTCATGCCACATAAGCCTACAACTCTGCCTCTGTGTTTAGCTGTCATGCCATAAAATTTATGTCTGACAGCTAGCCCACTGCTATCATTTACCTGTGACATAATTTGGCGTTGTAAAATATTTTATATTAAATATGCTACAGATCTAAGGCAGAGAACTGCTGAGGTCACGACCACCTCAAACCTGTAATCGTACAGTTAAGGTACAACGTGTACCTTTATAATATAATTTGGCGTTTGTTCAAGAGGGATTCATCCCTACTCAGTTGATTTCATACGCACCCTATGCAGACCTACCAGTAACTGTCTGACAAACCTTGCTCTCTGAGTTTGTTCAGAATCCTATGCACCGTCAACGTCTTGAAATGGGAAGGGGATGGGGGAGGAAGGGGAGGGGGAAGAAGGGACCTAAGACACTAAGCTGAAACCATAAACTATAATTATAAAGAATGATGGAAACAAAATGTGCAGCCAACAGGCCAGTTTGTGATTTTTGTGAGCTGGGATTGAACTCGAGATATCAGTAAGCTGATCTTGAGTCCATGGCAAGAACCAACCTGTCTGAGAGGAACATAAAACGTACCGTACCAAACTTTCACACCATCACATTGGCATAGTAAATCCACTTTGTCTGCTGAAAACACAGCTAGTTCACGAAGGCAATCAATAAAAGCTGTACTGAAAGTGGAAGACAATAAGTTGAATAACGACGAATTTAGGTCTACCGTTTGCTGTGTGTGGATGAAGTGCTTGGCTGTGACAGCTGAAGCTTTTGCAAAATTGTACATAACATTTATCGTTTGCGTACTAGATCTAGATCTATACACAAAAAACACGAACGCAATGGATGTACAAGCCGCATACGCGCGCGTGCCTGTGTTTATCATTGATCACTTGATGTAGGCCTATGTCTTATAAAATTGTTTGAATCTGTAACAATCTTGCAGCTAACAACACTTACTGTTCTTGTCGGCTGATCTTTGCGTCGGTCAGTCACACACACGCTGTTGATGCAGGTCTGCCGATGTCTTCTTATTTTATAGTAGGCTCCCTCTCGGTGGCAAACTTAACCGTTGTGGCAATGAGCTATACATAGAATAACGACTATACTGTACTGATAAAGGTCATAGCTGCGTTCGTTCTTGGGTACTCAAGTACCTGTCTCGCTGTCCACACTGGATCCGTAAAGGGTTTCCAAGGGAGAGAAAACATCAATTCTACATTCTGAAATGGAGACATTTAAAAGGCACCAGACCATTTCTTCAAAACTAATACATCTTTGCGCTCTGCTCTCACATGCGCCGAATGAATGTGTTACAAATTTACTGCAAAATGTGTTGGTTTATTTGGGATACAAATAGTTTTATTTTGGGATACAAAAAAAGGACAATCAAAATGAAAACACCAGGGGTAGGAAGGTGGTGAGGGTGGGTGGGGTGTGAGTATGGATAAGGACGTATACGTATGCCTAACAGACCAAAAAAGTATATTTCAGCTCTAAACTTTATTAGTCATGGGCAACATTAAAAGTACACCATTAGCAGAAAAATTGAATATAAACAGAGTAGATCTATCTAATCGTAGAAAAACTAGGGCAGTACGGATGAAATACTGCTTATGATTATGCCACAAAAATATTGTCTTGTCGTCACAAATTTGACACTCTACATGTAGGCAATTCAGTAAAACTTTGTAAAAAAAAAAAAAAAAAAAAAAAAGCAAAACTTGAAATGAATTTTTGCAGAACCCTTCTGTTGCAGATGAGTGATAATCTTATCAAATGCAGACAACCAAAAGCTTTTGTTGTGTTGCAACGTTTATGATATATAATAGATTTAGAGAATATAAATGAAGGCATACTATCCAGATTTCATCATGTATAGTAAAAGTTTAACACTGATGAGTAATGTGCTCTGTAGGCCTCCATGATAACAAGATGAATATGAACTGAATTGCCTTACAAAAACAAAACCGAGTCTGTTACAAAAGGCGCGAGGTCAGTTGTATAACCTATTATGGCATACAAAACAAAGATGACACAAAAAACACTATGCTGTGACAAAGTTGTGGGAAAGAAAAGATTAGTAGAACTATTGACTGGAATTTCTGTTGTTGTTATTGTCTTTTCAAAGTGAAAACAAAAATCAAAATGTCAGAATGAAATGGTTTCAACTTTGTCCATGTAATATATTGTTAAAAATAAGAACAAAGATTCCCTTCCACTCGGCAGGTAAAAGCTGTTTCACATCTATCCTGCAATGGCTTCAGTGATAAATTACTGATCTTAAACAACAAAAACACTGAACAGCAACAAAATATAATCAAGCATACAAACAAACAACAGCAACATCAACAACAAAACCAGCTTGTGAAAGAAAGTAGGCCTACTGAATATTTTTTTTCTACAAAATGTGAAATCAGCCAGCAAATTTGACAGAGGACTGAAAGCATGTTTAAGACAAAATATTCATTTAAGACTTAATGAGAAACAGCTTCAGAAATTACGGGACATGGGCATAGTTCTTCAGTTCTTGCAGTTTTGCACTGACCAATCTGACGTTATTGCACCTTGTGCTAAGCACTGTTTATACATATCAGCCAAATACAAATGCTTATTAAAAGAAGCTTAATGCTTAACCCTTTGACTCCACTCTTTGTCCAACAGCATCCTGCATTGTCAACCATGCTAGCAAAGCAAAAACTTAATCCTTTGATTCTCTCATCCTTTCCACCAGCTTCCTGTAGGAGGCTGGTGGAAAGGGTGAAGGAGTCAAAGGGTTAAGTTTTGCAGTTGGTAGATAGAGTGTGGAAGTCAAAGGGTTAAAATGGTTTTGTGCCAGTTCAAGGAGTCTGCCAGATGATTGCTATCCGATCATAGTTTGGTTGGAGCGTACGCATAAGTGTGCGAGTGCGATAAGTCTCTCTTGAATAACTATCTCTTTGACTCCCGCACCCTGTCCACCAGCTTTCTGTGTTGTCAACCGAGCAAGCAAAGCAGAAACTAAACCCTTTGACTCCCTCATCCTGTCCACCAGCTTTCTGCAGGAGGAAAAACACAATTTCTATGTGCAGTCTCTTGTCCCCTCTTCTGTGAACGAGTACATGAACCTGTTCAGGCTTACTGAAGATAGAGCAGCTAAGACAGGTTTGATTGATTGATTTGGTTCAGTTTTTACGTCGACACACACCTCATGTGATATGACCGACAGGGATAACCATCCTAGGGAAGTGGGGGAAAGGGGACTTATCTGATCCTGTACCAACACCACCAGAACAAAAATAATGTTAAGATGGGACAGTGAGAAGGGCAGTTTTAACCCTTTGATTCCTGCACTCTATGAACCAGGAAGCTGGTGGATAGGGTGAGGGAATCAAAAGGTTTAAGTTTTTGCTTCGCTCGCATAGTTGACAATGCAGGATGTTGGTGGACAGGGTGCTGGAGTTCAAGGTGTAATGTAGTGCACCCTGGGATTTGAACCCACAGCCATTAGCATGTGAATCCGACGTTCAGCCGACTGAGCTACTGAGGCCCGCAGCTAAGACAGAAAAGGGACACTGCCCTCATAATGCTGGCCACGAGAAAAACTGACCTCTCAACCACGTCATTGTTATGGGACAACTTTCACCTTTAGGTTTTATACCAGTGTGATTGTCTCATCCCTCACCATAACTTGTATTTCTTCTCTATAGTGTCCTTGAGTCATTCACAACAACACAAATAAATCTGTCATATACTCTTTTATCCTTTCTGGTGCGCGTAAAGGTTTACGAGTACCAATACAGTGTAGTAAAGTCTGTGTTTTCGGTACTTGAATACCGCTGCCGTCGGTCGTTCGTTGATTGAGATTTGAAGTCTTTTCATACGTTGTGTACACGCGGATTTGCACGTAAAAACTCAATTTAAGAAACCACCTCTACTGATCGAGTGGTTGAATCCAAACAGTTCAGCTAATGGAAGACAGATCGAGTGGTTGAATCCAAACAGTTCAGCTAATGGAAGACAGCTGGCCGACTGTTCTCTCTCTCTCTCTCTCTCTCTCTCCATGTGTAACAGAGAAAGAGAGAGAGAGAGACAAACAGACAGACAGACAGACAGACGGGATGACAACTTGGGTCAAAGGTCTCACGCCTGGTAGAGCGAGTGTATCCTTGCTCAGCATCCTCTCTGTGTTAGTGTGTACGCGCGTTGTTCTACTCTTGTAACGTGCAAGAAGCATGCTTTTGACATGGACTGCTTGCGCTATGCAAGTGAAGTTATTATTATTATCATTGTTGTTGTTGTTGTTATTATTATTATTATTATTGCCATTATTATTACTACTGTCATTATTATTACATTTATTCAGTAAGGTTCCAAATCATATCACATACAGGTGGATTTCGTGATAATTTTTTTTTAAGAGGCATGAAAATGTGCTGTTCCCTTCCCCCCACCACCTGACAAGCTGAGCCCCAAAGGTGAGGAGGAACCCTCTTCCGGCCGACTACTGCAGTTGACTTGACTTTTTAAAATTTATCTATCTATCTATCTATCTATCTATTCATATTTAATTCAGTGGCGAGGAAACGCTTGAAGGGGAATTAACCGATGTGTACTAGTGTACGGTGTTCAACAGCAA